>CABFOW010000566.1:7900-85574 GCA_902141385.1 Timema californicum
TTTATACTCACGAAAGGCCTGGATCCGCCCCCGAGTACAATGAGGAAATATTGGTTACTCTTCGGTCTAGGTTATGATTGCTGCGTTGACACAAAATCAAGTCAGGATAGTTTAAGGGTGACAGTGTTTAGGGACAAGTTTTTTTTTTGTTACATTTTCTGAGCGAAACTATTTACAGCAAGTGTTGGCGTGTCGGTTGTTGCAGGTTTAGGTTAAATCATTTCCCCAAGTCCTGTATGGAAATAGCACCGTTATGAAATTCATCCAAATTAAAAATTATAGCCTAGTTTTTAAATACAAGCTGCTCAGAAAATTTGTCGACATTTTGTTGATGAAGAAAAGGCATGATATATTTCTAAATATACCTACCTTAATTGTATTTCACAATAATTCCCTTCTCAAGTCTGTTTTAGGAGTTTGCCACATTGTAATTTTCATTTGGTGAATCAATCCTTCTCACGAGCAAATTCTCTTTTTATTTATTTAAAATTTCACCAGACTAATCTTGATTCCCGTAAAAATTTAAATTGCAGATAGCGCAAACTGGTAATGTTATGCGTGGCTCGATTGATTGACAAGATCCTTTAAAACTAATAGTGTTTGTTTACGTTCCAATAACAGATAAAGTATTGGGAAGGAACCATGGTCACTAGCCCCTGTGGGTGTCCCTTGGATCTAAAGTTAAACCACGCTCCCTATCAGCTGGAGTTGTTCTTTCATCTATAATTAAACCACGCTCTCTATCGGCTGGGGCTGTCCCTTGCATCTAGAGCTGAATCAATCTCCCTATCATTTGTTGTCCTCCCTTGCCTCTAGAATTAAACCAGGGTTCCTATCGCCTGGGATTATCTTTTGCATATAGAATTAAGCCTGGGATGGCCATTTGTATCCAGAAGTGAACCATGGTTCTTAACAGCCGAGATCGTATTTTGCGTCCAGGACTAAACCAAAGTCCCTAACATATGAGATTTTACCAGAACTGAACCAAGGCCACATTGATAAAGTCTGTTCAGCGTAGGAATTGTTTTCCGAAAGGCCTTTTTCCCTACTAGAAATCTTATTATATAGTAGGATATTGGTAGGAAAAAGGACCTTTCAGAGAGTAATTCCTACAATGAATGGAGAGTATACCTTGTCTGTGAACTGGGGTCATGATGACCTGTGAATTGACCAAAACTGAATTAGGGTCCCTAGTATTTGGAATGAAACCAAAGGCCTCTCAACTAGTTATTACGCGCTTCAGTGGCTGCATCGTCTTAGGAAGGCGTCACTTGCGTAGTAGACGAGACCACCAACGACGGGGAGCTCGATGTTTGAATCTCGGTCGGGTGTATTGAGGTTTAAAAAAATTTGTTTACTCTCTTCCTCCACGCAAATGTGAGTACACTTTCTCTAAATACAACCTTATCCCTAAAGCCATTAGTGTAATTAGTTCATAAGCTTAACCCGAACGGTTAGTAAGACTAAGACGCAGTACTAAAACTCGTTATCAGACAGACCTTTGCCACAACCTGATCTGACTTGGAAATGACAGATCACGTCTATTGCAAAGTTGTGAAATAGGTTGTTGTTTGAAAGTATCATTTTTATGGCATCTTCTCCATTGCACTTAAACCAAAAGGGCAAAGGTTTATTTTATGACCAGGGGTATCTCTTGTATTGTTCCGCTTGGCTCCAGGTATAGGTCCTTCGTGTTCAATTGTGTTGCTGGCGACTGCACCAATATCCTTTAAAGTTTACAACCTAGGCTGCCCTTTGTCTGCGCCAGGGGTTGGTAAACTATCGTGTGCCCGACACTTCTTGTTTGTTTCAAAATGACTCTTGTGATGGACATAATAACCTATTATAAACATCAATATAGGTTAATGTGGCTTAGTTTTAGTATAAAATTAGTACTTGTGACACTCATACCCCAAATCGTTAGTTTATTTATCTTATAACACCTCTTTCCTAGTAATACACTCTTAGTGAATCGATCCCGAGATGCATATATCGAGCAGATGAGATATAGATTTGGATCGAGAAAAGCAGGTTAGGTCTTTCTGAACACTATACTACACTATATTATGGGATTTTATATCCGATTTCCCAGGGGCAATAAGTTTTAGAATCAGGTATACTGTATTTTCAAGAGCAGACAATCAGGAAAGCTCTGTCCAGCTTCCAGAGTAGCTTAAAGATAAGGTATTCTCTGCATATCTTCCAGGGGGATACAGGATCGTGTATTATTTGCCTATCTTTCAGAAGAGATAGGGCCTACAGATTCAGATAATATACAGTATATTTTATATTTCAGAGTAAGTAGTACTTTACATAATAATATTCTTTGCTCATCATCGGGGGAAAGGGGAGGGGGGCACAAAATTAGATATATTTTAATGTAATAAGTTGTGTAGGGACAATTTGAAAAAGCAATTGAATACACTATATTATGGGATTTTATATCCGATTTCCCAGGGGCAATAAGTTTTAGAATCAGGTATACTGTATTTTCAAGAGCAGACAATCAGGAAAGCTCTGTCCAGCTTCCAGAGTAGCTTAAAGATAAGGTATTCTCTGCATATCTTCCAGGGGGATACAGGATCGTGTATTATTTGCCTATCTTTCAGAAGAGATAGGGCCTACAGATTCAGATAATATACAGTATATTTTATATTTCAGAGTAAGTAGTACTTTACATAATAATATTCTTTGCTCATCATCGGGGGAAAGGGGAGGGGGGCACAAAATTAGATATATTTTAATGTAATAAGTTGTGTAGGGACAATTTGAAAAAGCAATTGACAAGCCGAAGACTTAAGTTCAATTCCGTTTTTAATTTGGGTTTTTGGGACTCAGTGACGACGGAACCTTATTTGTGTACCAAAAAATAATTTTTTAGGAATTTAATTTTCATCCCTACCCCTCCTTCATCTCACTTAACTGCCCCACCCACCCCTTTCAGCCCGGCCCCCGTTAAATTGAAAATTGGATGGCCCTAAAAGCTTTTTGGAACTTTTACAGACATTTTTTGAAATTTTGTTGCTTTTAGAAGCTATTTGGAGCGACCCTTCTTCAGCAAATTTTTGAAAATTGGATGCTTTCAGAAATTATTTTTAGGAGTATTCGCGTCAAATTATTCAAAATTATATCTAACTAGAAACTATTAGAAGAGGTCTTCCCCTAGAAATTTTTGATATTTAGATGGCCCCTCTAAGTGGAGTGCTTCTCGCTTGATTTTTTTGTCAGCTGGATGCCTATAGAAGCTATTTGAAGTGGTTTTCTCAGGCAAATTTGTGAAAATTGAATACATCTAAATGTAATTTGGAGTTTGTTTTAAGGCTTTATTTCAGCTTCATATTTGATAATATCAGAAGATTTGAAATAATATAAAGGGGAGGATGGGCAAGTTTATTGCACTTCTTAGATCAATACCGTTTGATGCCAATATAAGAAATAGATAGAATAAGAGGGAAGAAAATGAGCAGTTTACCCTGCGAAACATCTTATTTATCTGATAGCACTTCCCCTCTTCAGCTGCACGACGAACACACCCACTCTTCTCTTTGCGACTGGACAACATTGACATTAGACTTTTTTGTTTCCTATTATAGATGCACATAACTTATGCTGCTAGGGATTATTTTAAATCTACATATTGGCAGGAAGTTTACTACTGACAGTTTTTGTGAATAAATCTAATAGCCTACATTTTAGACAATTTAAAAGCTTATTAAAAAAAATTCACGATTAAAAAAGTAGTTTTGTGATTTTTAGAATTGCCTGTATCTAAGATTTTATAGTTTTTGTTTCAAAGTTATCTTTAAAACTTGGTGAGTAAAACATAAATTACATAAACATGGAAAATCCAATCTTAACCATATGCTACTTCACAAGTAGGCCCAACGTCCTTAATATGACAAATGAATATACTGAATTTTTTATTCATTGATTTACATATGCATTACTGGAAAAATTTATATTATTTAGTGTGGAAAACTAGGAAAAGTCTGTAATTTCAAAACTCCCAAAGCGTATCATGCAATCCCGATTTTGTACCAAGCCTACCTCCGGCTCAGTGAAGGGACTATATGTCTTACACAGCAACAGTATATTCGGGAGTACATTTACACATTAATGGACTCAGCTCTAGACTTGTTCGTCACCTGAAAATAAAGTTAAAAAAAACTATAACTGGTTTTATTTTACATATTCCTAGGTAATCAATAATCGATAACAGTGAAGCCAAATGCGCTATTAATCAAGAAAATCACCTGGCCTTACCCAATATTACATCCTATTCGTGTCTATAAAACAGAATTAAACGAGCTACGTACATAATTAACGTTGGTACATTAGTTCGGATGAGTTACAAGAAGGAACACGAACATAAAAAAACATAAAAAAAACTTATTAAAAAAAGTTAAAGTGGAAAAAAAAGGAACTCATTTGCGGCATAAACTCGCAGCGTCACGTCTGTAAAAGACGCGGGGTTTCTAAATAATTAGTGAACACGTTTCACCACGGCTCCCCCTCCCCCCACCATTCCACTATTTCTCCTCTCCCGGACCAAGCCAGGAAAAAGTAGGAGCGTTTTATTATATATTATTTTGTTCCTCTTTGCCTCGGAGCCTCGACCGGCCGCCTCCTTGTCTCTTTCGTCTTTACTTGTTTTTCTCATAGGGTAAGAACCCGACACTATTATAAATATATTCTTCGGGCCTGAATACAACACTAATGTACACTCCGTGTATACTGAAACGTATAACCAGTCTTCCCTTGACGGATTACACTATTACTTTGGCGTACCTTAGATTAGAAGACTTGGCAATAGTGTAATCTTAAAAGATGGACTGCTCACTTTCAGGGTAAACGAAGTATGCATTCACTAGCTATATTCAGACTGTCCTTTGCTAACTTAACAGGGAGATACACTAGACATGTATTTGAGTTCGAATCCAGTTTAGACCCTTCTGATGGTGCCAGGCGAGTGTGAGCTATAACACGAGATTCCAGCAGTTGTATCAAGCCTGTAGCCAAGTGAAGGGACTAGGCAGGTCGAGTGTTATTATTACTATCACCATCATCATCATCATCACAGCATCTTACTACCCGTTCGGGTTATACGCACTTACGCTAATGTGTAATGGTAGGGTGATTGCGAGATGAAATGGAGGAGCTACAGTTTAACGTGGAATCCGAACCACGGTGGAGGCCTGGCATTCCACTCATTCACAGGTTGTGATTAATACACGTCTTGTCAGAGGTGAAGGAAGGGTTTGGCAATCAGATAAACCTGTGCCGGGACCGAGGATTGAACTCCGGACCCTCAACACAGAAGTCTTGATACCTTACCCCTAGACCGCCAGGTCATTCTGTTTTTATAGTTATTAATAAATGAATTAATTACATTTTTATTTTTATAGTAACTTTTGCTTTTAGAATGTAAAAATATCTGCACTCTTTATTCAGCTTATTATCACGTTTTTAAATCTCATTAGTTACCAGTCCATTTATTTTCAGTTGCAACAAATAAATCAGAAATACATACTACTTTAATAATGAAACATTTTGCCTAAAATTAAGGGCACAATTTATGGAAATAGGCTGCCAAGGAGTACGTGAGTGAAAAAAGATTGGGAACCGCTGAAGTAGGTCGTTAACTGAACCAACCAGTTGGTTTTTATTTTTTGGTTTCTTAACACCTGTTCAGCTTATACGCGTACGTATTAGTTACGTTAACGACGAGGAAGGTTGAATTTAGTGGAAATGTACATGCACTTGCGTGGAGGGATAGTGGAAAGCCATTTATAAAGAAACCTCCCTCAGTTCGCCCGATTCGAACCCCGATATCCTTGTTATCGGCAGTATAATCTAAACCGGATTGTTGACAAATCAGGTGGGTCGTTACCTAGTCAGTAGTCAGGTCAATCGTTGAAGGCAGATCGGTCTATCGTTGAGTTGTTTATGAATATAAATTTAAAACAAATTAGATCCACTTTCATGTGTTCATACGACAAGCAATAAGTCATGCAGCCGTCACTATTACTATAAACTTTTAAAAAGGGGTGAGTGATTTGGAGTTCACTCTAGCGTCAAGGTACCTGTAAATTAAACATTATTAATAGCTCAGTGGTAGAGCATCGACGTGCAAATCCTAAAGTTCCGGTATCGATTCACGTATAACGAATACCATCTGATTCAACTCAGGACTAATTCACTGAACATTCATTATGTATCGGCTCGTGATCATGAATTAAAAATATTTACTACAGTAACCACAACAGGAACCAAGACACAAGATTATTCCAGACACCACCTGGTACACTACATGCATGGTGGCCCTGGTGTTGAACCAAGTATCACTGCGTTAAGGTAAAGGTACACACCTGGAGGCCCTGGTGTTGACCCAAGTCTCACTGGGTTAAGGTAAAGGTACACACCTGGAGACCCTAGTGTTGACCCAAGTCTCACTGGGTTATGGTAAAGGTACACACCTGGAGACCCTGGTGTTGACCAAAGTCTCACTGGGTTATGGTAAAGGTACACACCTGGAGGCCCTAGTGTTGACCCAAGTCTCACTGGGTTATGGTAAAGGTACACACCTGGAGGCCCTGATGTTGAACCAAGTCTCACTGGGTTATAGTAAAGGTACACACTTGGTGACCCTGGTGTTGACCAAGTTTCACTGGGTTATAGTAAAGGTACACACCTGGAGACCCTGGTGTTGAACCAAGTCTCACTGGGTTATGGTAAAGGTACACACCTGGCGACCCTGATGTTGAACCAAGTCTCACTGGGTTATGGTAAAGGTACACACCTGGAGACCCTGGTGTTGAACCAAGTCTCACTGGGTTATGGTAAAGGTACACACTTGGAGACCCTGGTGTTGACCCAAGTCTCACTGGGTTATGGCAAAGGTACACACCTGGAGGCCCTGGTATTGACCAAAGTTTCACTGGGTTATAGTAAAGGTACACACCTGGAGACCCTGGTGTTGAACCAAATCTCACTGGGTTATGGTAAAGGTACACACCTGGGGACCCTGATGTTGAACCAAGTTTCACTGGGTTATGGTAAAGGTACACACCTGGAGGCCCTGGTATCGAACCAAGTCTCACCAAGCCGAGGATGGTACACCCCTGGAGGCCCTGGTGTTGAACCAAGTCTCACTGGGTTATGGTACACCTGGAGGCCCTGGTATCGAACCAAGTCTCACCAAGCCACGAGAATAGTACACCCCTGGAGGCCCACACAACATGTATCTGTGCCTCTAGCACTTAAAAACAACACCTAGCATTGGCAGGCAAGCCACCTTTACTATCTATATTCCCAGAAGGAAAAAAAATGAACAAGATAAAAATGTTCAAAAATAAACTGTAGACAGCGCGAGCTCTCCCAAACATATTTTTTAACAAAGAGCACACATCCTCTGAGTCGTCTTTATATAGCATCCTCTCCCTCGCTCTGTCAACAATCCTTCAACCGGAGAAGAGACTTCAACCAAACTTTCTTTGAGCGACGCGCCGGATCAAAGGACTGAGGCCAATATTTACACGAAACACATATCCTTGTGTGTTCTTCTTTAAGGGGGAATGGCGCATTGGATCATTTGAGAATAAACTTTTTTTCTCCCAAACTAATAGATTCTGTTTTATTTCAATTTTTTTTCAATGTTTAAAAAGTTTTTATTTGCATAACAATTGTTTTAATTATCGATACTCTTTTCAGATTTTTTCCTAAAACTATCAATTTGAAGTGTGCGTATAACCCGAACGGGTAGTAAGACGCGGTGCTAATAATAATAATAATAATAATAATAATAATAATTTGAAGTATTTTTTTTAAATATTCGACATAATATTTTTCTGTATAAATGCGTGTGAGGTTGCAATACAAACTCCTGAATGCCTTTTAAACTATTCAATACTTACAAGCAACATATTTTTATGAAGCAGTTTATAATTATTTACTTACTTTTTATCTTATTGCGTAAAACTAAAAGATTATTAATTATTTTTAAAAATCTAGCGTTGATTAATTAAAAACCGTAACCGGATCCGTGATCAAGTGCTTAGTGGGATCCAGCCCGGGTTTGATTCCCGGCTGATATCTTGGTTATTTTTCTGAAAGGGGAACCATCCCGGTGACCAGGGTTTGGTTAGTTAGGCTTAGGTTAAGTTTAAGTTGTTCTATTGGATCCACATCTCATCGGGACATGGCAAGATCCTCCACGTAAAGTATGTACGATTAGTACATTCGGGTGTCCCCTGGGCAACGGTACACTAGTACTGGCTAATCTTATGACAAACTGGGCTACAAATAATGTAGCCCAGACGTGCAATACAATATATAGATTAGAAACTGTTATATTTTTGCCTTTACCAGGTCAGGTGTTAGAAATAATGGTGAACTCACCTCGCGGTGTTCACCTTTTAGAAATATTATATCGATCCCAGAATTTTACTAATTTTATTTTTGGATGTCATCTTGAGGCTTTTTTTCCACATAGTTTTAAAATATGTCTAACTTTATTGTGATTAACGTCCATACTATACACATGATATGAAAGCCAAAGGAGCTTACTGGAGGGATACGCGTGGCCGAGGGAGAAGTTTGGAAAGATAGACAGGAATGGGGGAGGATGTACCAGACGACCCGCACAGGCGGAAACTCCGGATGATGATGATGATTATACTTGATTAATTTTATTTTAAAGCTAGATGCATAATTTCCAGGGGTTGACGCTTGTGCCATAAAATACGTGATAACAGTTTTCATTACAGCAACTGTTTTGAATTCTTCTAGATTTTACAAAAATATTTCTCAGGAATGTATTTTGTTATATTATTACATAATTATTAATATATTTCTAGTTTATACCAGTTGAGTGTGAAAATGGGTCTGTATATGCAGTTTGTTTGCTCCGCGTCTACCAACCTGTCTGGTTTATCCGCATTTAAATACTCCAGGGTAGGGGTGACGAAGGTAGAATTTATAGGAATCTAAATGGATTTACGTGGAGGAAGAGGACACCATTTGGAGGGGGAAAAAACCTCTCGGAACATCCAGGTGGAATTCGAACCCCAACCTTTCCCTTACAGGCAATTTAGACTAGACAATATTGTGTGCCCACAAAACCGGGTACCTGCCTATTTACCTCTTGGCGCTGATTGTTTGAGACATTGTGCCTTTTGAGTGTAAGTAGGCCCTTCTAAAATATAGTATTATTTTTTCAAATGTGTTTGTTGAAATTACTATTTATATAGCTTATAATAGGGACCTACCTATTATATAATTTATATGTAAGGTATGTATTAATTATTTCTAAGAACATTTCCTTTACATTAAAAAAAGGCGACCATTATAATTTATGAAACACTCTTTAGTTCCAAGTATAGCCATAAACAATCGTGTTTAACTTATCTCAGAACACTTTGGTGGTCACATGATCTAAGGCGTCACTCTTGCAATAGACAAGATTGCCTATGACAGGGAGATCGGGGTTTGATCCCGATTGGTTGTACTGGGGGTGGTTTTTTTCCTAAGTGGTGTCTCATACTCTCCCCACACATATGCGGGTACATTTTTCAAAATCCAACCTTCCTCATCTCTAACCCATTAGCGTAATTAGTACATAGGCATATAATCCGAATGAGTAGTAAAGCGTAATTCTTTTAATGGGCTGAATTTCCAATGACGAGAAGATTAGGGTTCGAGTCCCAGTTGAGTACTTTGGGCGTTTTTTCTCTAAATACCCACTCTTCTTCCATTAAATTAACTTTAAACTCAAAAATAAATAAATTGCCAACTGGGCCATTGGCGGCGGAACCTTATTTTTGTAAGGGGGACAAATAATAACGCCATTGTAGGTCTACGTAATTTTCCAGTCACCTACCATTTATTTTTTGTTCCTTAGTTAATTTATATAATTCAATGACAATTATAAAATAATTAGAGACGGTCTCCAATTATGTTTTCAAACCATGGTTTCCCGTTAAAAAAAAAGTAAACGTTTAAAATAATTCACTCTTGAATACCCTTCATATTTAACAAAACAACGAAAGTAAATATCCTAGCATTTCACATAATATTTAAAAAAAATTAAATGTTTATGCGTAGGTAACTATTTTATTTACTTGAGCACTGACTACCGCTGGGATGACTTTATGGTAAATTACAGTCGCAAAGCTTGCACTGTAAAATCATATATATATATTTTGCATAATTCAATAGTGAATAGAGCAACTAACTTCAAACAAAACCGCTCATAAAATTCCAGCTGTTTCCACCTTAAACATGTTTATTACATTTTCTTAGGGCGTGCTAGTCCGATTCTTGTCTCAAATTAATTTTTATAATCTTATTTCTGCCAACATACCGGGATTTTATAGTTTTGAAAGACAACAAAACGAATCAAACAAAAGAAAAACGATAATTATTGTTCCGTAATATTTGCATTATAAAAGCTATGTTCTTTTCATTTTCATTATCTTTGGTTGTCTGGACTCCAAGAGTAATAAATTGGTCAGACTTATAGGCTCAGAGCAAAGTATAGTACGTTCTAAATGAGTTCGAACCTCCTTTAGGAGGCTGGGTTTAAAAAATAGCTTTTGCACCATCTTGTGCAAGTTCACTGTTTCCATACATCACTTGGCTTAATACATTTTCGCGTGGATACCATATTTAGGTGACTGAACAAGTACGATCGTAGCGGTCATTTTAACTAACTAACGTTTTATCTAGTTCTTAAACCCAAACAAACAACCCTCACCACGCAACTTGAAATTGCGCTGGCACAGGCGCTGCTATCCAACAATGGTATCACTTTCAAAACGATCAGAAATAATTCAAATAGTCGAGGAATCTCGCCTCGTTTAGTCTAATCATCAAGATAGTCTAATTTGGCTTGTTGGCGGTGGGGATGTTGGCGGTTGAAACCTAGCCAGACGAACTGAGGGTGTTATTTTCCAAATGGCTTCTTACTATCCCTCCATGCAAATGAGTGTACATTTAATTTAAAAATTTACTCCACAACATATTAAAGGACGAAAAGACGCGACTCAAAAATAATATATACAAGAATTGCGTGTTTCGCTTTCTAATATCCATCTAGGCTATTCGAATACAGTATTTACACAAATGAAAAGGAATGCGGAAGGTAGAACATAGAAAAAGTGTATCGACACTTGTGAAAATTCGGGTATCATTCCTCTAATTTACTTTGTATCTGGCGTCAAGACTTTACTGTGCATATTTAATACCAAATGGTACTTTGGTTCGCTCACACCAACACATTGTTTACTCAAAGTGTAACTTATAGCTTAAAGTAAACCAATTGTATTATTTTCAAAAGTGTCATCACAATAGTTTGAATGGCTTAGGAGTGTAGGTGTGGGGAAAAAAATGTGAGTGGGCCAGTAGTGTGCCCAGAACAACACTTCTGCGCCACTCACATTATGACGCCTTACTATAGCCGGGATTCAAACACCGACGTTTTAGTCACTAGTAATAAAGTTTCTTGTGTATTTTAAATAGCAATATCCGCAATTTTACATCCATTATTGTTTGTAGCCTATGGTCTAGGTCAGTTTTTATTCAAGCCATATAATTTTCCGCTACCGGCTTGCGAGGCCTGTCGTAGCTTCAAATGCCTCATAATCTAACTTAGGACGAGGACAGACACAACATCCAGACCCCGGCCGTTAATTCATCACTGTTAAAGTGTAATTTTTTTTTGACCATGTCGGGAATCGAACCCGGGACCTTTAGCTTAGTAGATAGACACGTTATACACGTTACCGATTGAGCTAAAGTAATTCGTGGTGAGTGTTAGTAAGAAATATATTATAAACCAGTCATTCAATTAAATAATTGTGTTGACAAAGAGAACGCCCGATTTAGAAAAGGGGGATTCTCAACCGGTGTGCCACGGCACATTGTTTACCTTTTGATGACTAGATATTATTCATTTTTAGTGGTGTTATTAATTTTTAGTGATCTCATATTGTGATTGGTTAGTGATTTGATTTCCAAAGCTATTTTACTCTATAACTGTGTTTATTTCATTCAGTGTTTTTGTTATTTATATCTTTCAGTTAACTCAATAAGGGAGTAAGTAAGAATGTTTATTTATATTTTAAATTATTATAAAATTAAAACATAGTTAATCGTTTAGTATGCTACGTTGATATAGCCTATTCTACTTTGGATGAAAAATAAAAAAATATGAAAAACAAACCGCCTACAAAAATTCTTATAATGATGCCACGAAATTCTAATCCCCTTCACAAGAGTGCCGCTGATCTAGAAAGATTGAGAATCCCTGATTTAGAGGCCACAAACAAAATTATTTTTTAAAACTCATCTTATTATTCGTTCAGACTATCCACATTTAATTGCATTATTGTGGTAGGAATGAAGGAACTAGAATTTAGTGGAAATTTACCCGAATTTGCGTAGAGGTAGAGTGGAAAACCATTTAGAAAAATCACCCGCAGAACAATCAGCCGGGATTCGAACCCAAGGTTTCCCATCACCATGGAACCGGACCAAGCGAGCTTGACGTTTATTCCGCTTGCTCACCGAAACGAGTAACAAATATGTTCTTGTAAATATACTTTCCTTAGTCAGTTTTCACTACTATATAGTAATATGCTACAGAAACATGTAATAAATTAATTTTACAAATAAATCAGTTGCTATATTTTCACTTGTGAATTCATTTGGTGGATCGAGTAAAGTACGACTTATTAATATAAACTATATTATTAATCTATATGTTACTAACTGCTTTCAAAACAATAATGAAAAAGCACGTCAAGTTTCCTCAGCCGGGAACACGTTCCTCTCAATCTTTTTGTTAATATTATCAAGCACAACTTGTGGATCTGACATATAGGGTGAAGGGTCAAGGTTGAATGTTAATGGTGCTATCCTTATTTGAACAATAAATTTCTATTTCTTTCCTCCACATTTCGCGACCGTGCTTTCTGGCCCACACCAGATAATTTTTTTCTTATCTAGTATGTTAAAAGGACTCAGGACTCAAGTATGACTTTTTTTTATATACCGCGCGGCAGTTTTTGAGCGGACGAGTACCTACCATAGTTTTTAACCCTGGAAACATTGACTCCAAAGAGCTTTTGAGAACCAAAGCAAGTATTTAAGTGTTTTAGGAGGGGTAAGGGTTTCTTGGCTGGGGCCATTTTATCATATTTACTCATTTGAAACTCAATTTGGCCCATTACCAATTTATAACGTGTATGATTCTCCTTAAAATTGCTAGCATCGCATGTTAAAAGTTGTGCATTCAGTGGAAAAATAACTAAAGTACATATTCTTAACACAGCCGTATTTGAGTGGATCAGTACGGGTCTTATCTCTGTAAGATTTATAAAGATATATTTCAGTATTTTAGGAGGGGAAGGGGTTCTTGGATGGGGTAATTTTATCATTTTTACAGATTTGGAAATTAATACATCCAATGAGGAATTTATAAAACGCACGATTCCCCTTAAGGACGCTATCCCCAGGAACATCAAATGAGTTATATTAAAGGCACGATTCCATTTCTTATCTCACTCTTACTCACACCATTTAGGCGTGATTATTCTATTAGTTTAATAATAGTGTTTGGGTTTTAAATATTATTCATAGTTTTCAAAATCCAGCTTAGATGGAGTACCGTGATAATATTATAAATTTAATATTTCTTAAAGAAATATAATGTTTATACTCTGCTTAATTTGAGGGAAACCTATTCTAAAACTCAAAATATTTTACTCTAAATTTGTATAGTCTGGTGATCAGTCCTTGAACTAATGAAATAGGCCCTATTTAAGTAATATTAGTTTTGCAACACATTATCATCATCATCATCATTTATTATTATTATTATTATTATTATTATTATTATTATTATTATTATTATTATTATTATTATTATTATTATTAGCACTGTGTCTTACTACTTGTTCGGTTTGTACGCACTTACATTAATGTGTAATGGTAGGGTGAATGTGAGATGAAATGGAGGACCTACAGTTTAACGTGGGATCCGAACCATGGTGGATGTCTGGCACTTCACACATTCACAAGTTGTGATTAATACACGTCTTGTTAGAGGTGAAGGAAGGGGTCTGAAAATCAGATAAATCTGTGCCGGGACCAAGGATTGAACCTCGTACCCCCAGCACAAAAGTTTGACACCCCCTTAGACAGCCAGGTCACCTTTAACACTCTGTAAATAAGAAGTTTGTACTGTTCCAGGTGCAGTCCTATTCTCCACTGGTCCACTACAACTGTTCCCAGCACCTGCGCCTGTTCCTGTGCTCCGTGTTTTCCCCGCTGTGCACTGAGCAGGTTGTGGGACCAGTACCCCCATGTAGATCCCTCTGTGAACAGGTCTGTAATAATTTGACATGCTGCCCATAGCATTAGTTATTTTTACTCTACCAGTTGAGTTATCTAGGTTATTCAAATTTATGAAACACTTCTATTTCCAAATATACTCCAATCATAATAGTTCTACGAATTAACTGCAATATTTGAATGAATAGAAGTAGCCTATGGGTGAACAATGGTTTGACCCCAACTGCTGCCTAAAGATACATTGGAACCAACTTATTACTACCTATATCATCGGGTTGGTGTTAATAAGGGTAAGTGTTTTTGTTCTAATTTTAAGTTATTTTGTAATTTCTAAACTGATACCACTTTAATGTTAACTACAGTAATAAATTACTGTAATGCAATTTACAAATATATGGCAAGAAACCACATTTGGAAGCTATATTTGGAAGTAACTTGATCTTTTGCAAACAATTTTATATCAAAGGAATAGTTGATATAAGGTTAAATGAGTTGAAATATTATAACAAATATTAATTTATTTTGGATAAATTAATCAAAAAGAATGTGTCAAAAGTACATATTTGCAACAAGAAAATTATAAAAATAAACAACTGTTGAAAGTTGACATGTGAGATCGGATAACAACACTTATAGATATGATTAATATATTGACATTTTAAGTTAATAAATGTTGTTAAATGGAGTTTGTTTAGTTAGTGAATCTAAAATACATCTATGAGACAATACATTTTTTAAAGATAAATTATTGTGATAAGATGACATTTAAAATAACACTTTAAAAATTTAGCATTAGTAACAACCAAGACTTATTGAAAATATAACACTTTCAAAAGTTATTTAAAATACAATTGCATGTGTAGATCCAGAACAATTATCAAAAGAACAATGTTCAACAAAATGTGAAAATTAAGTTGATTGATTTTATTAAATTTTAAAGCCATTAAATATTAAGTAGTATATAAAGTGATGTTAATTTGTAATAACAAGTTTGACATTCTTTATCTGATTTAATTTTTGGTCCTTTCTCCTATTGTATGTGATGATAAATTATCGATTGTCTTGGACAACTACATGTTTCTCTTTTGCCATCACAAGGTCTTAGGAATGTAAATGAGGTGTTGTTCCAAATAATTACATAGCACAAGAGCACAACATACTATTGGTAGGGTTTTGAGAGTGGAGGAGATAACCCAGGTCTTAGACTGTTTATGCCACTTTTATACATATCTTAATATAATTGTGTGATGGAGTTGCTTCGGCAAAGAAAAGAAAAAAATGTGTAATATACTGTTGAGCATTTTATGGTACAGTAGTTAGGATTTTTTAAATTACAGTAAAACCTCATTAATTTGAACTAAGTGTAACCAAAGATTGGTTGGTTTAGCAAAAATTCAGATTAACCAGGAGAATATGGACAGGTCTGCAGGAAGACAATTGATACATTGAAATTAGTTGCCGAACTCATTACCACATATTATTCCTTGTGACACAGGTGCGTGATGACTGCCTACCTGTTGTGGAGACTTTCAACTTCCCGTGGCCTACCCTCCTAAACTGTTCCCGGTTCCCTGACGCCCTGGAGGGGGCTTGGCTATGCATGGGGCTGCCCACAGAGGACAAGGAGACAACCTTTCTCGCACCTACGTGGGCTCCTGTTCAGTGTCCAACCAACTTCGCGAGAGCGCTTGTTCCATCTGGGGACTCTGTCACCTGCAGTCCGCGCTGCGGGCGAGACGCCTACTACCGTCATGAGGACAAGGTGTTTGCCCAGCAGTGGATGACCGGCTGCGCTTGGCTTTGCTTCCTGTCCACGCTCTTCTCCCTGCTCACCTTCTGCGTCGAGCCACAAAGGTTAATACTGTTGAGTTATACTTACATTAGTGGTGTGTGTTTTAGGCTAGGAAATTCAAAATCATTTAAACAAATTTTAATACACCTGAATGAATTACAATGGAACCTCCATATATACGAACTTTCATATTTCAAAATTATCTATGTATCTGTTTTTGTGAAGCCCTGTGACATTACACAGAAAAACCGTTTCAATATTCTGAAAAAAATTCTATACATAAATTTTTTTAAGGCGAATTGGGATTCTTCCCCATAATGACGATGGTATAGGAAAAACATGTGAGAAAAAATTGAATGGAGATGTCACAAGGGGAAGAAGAAAATGTTTGGTCAAGATCATTGCAACTCCTATGGGTCACCTACGGGTCGCCTAGCAGGGTGGTCTTGTCTCCACACTCCTCTCACCCCTTTCCTCAAGTAGACTTTCTGCTATATAAACTAGGTTCGGCCCACCTAAGCCTTCTAAATAAGAAACTTTGACCGAGTTTGACACAATACGTTGTCTCGGTCTTCAATTCACTGAAAATGTTCCTGACGATGTATTTTATGAACTTAAAAAGTGTGAACACTTTTATGATGACTCATCCAAATTTACTCTGCAGCAAGACATTATTTTACACTTGTAAATCCATTTTAATACTACTGTAGGCTGACATGTTTTTTGAGGTATGTTTCAACAAAAAAAAATTCTTGTTTTTAATTATCTTTATGAACATAACGTGTACATAATGTGATTCATATTCACTTATAATGAGTCCATAGATTAGGAAATATTTTTAAATACAACATACTACACAATATCATGTATAAAAAAAGGATTGTTTCTATACATTGAAGTTTCTATATATAGCTTTTTTTTATGAAACGATCTACTTAGATATATAGATGTCCGAGTGTAATTCTTTTCACTGAGGGAATAAAATCCTGTAAACACCAGATCCCACAAAACCTTTGCCACAACCCACTATGCCAAACCTTCTCTGGGTGAAATTAGAGATTTTCATGCCGAAGTTTATATCTTATTTCCATGACAATGATGGAGAAGGAACCTGTGCCAATTTTTACAGAGGTCTTCATTGAGTGATAAATAAAATAATATGACAAGGTCACTTGCCAATTGGTGTCTTACCTCTGCCCAAAATAAACATGTGCTATGTGTGAGTTGGTTTAGTTGTGTGCTGTTTATAATTAATAGGGTTCAGTAAATTAAAATGCGTGATAATATCATTAATGAATTTTTGGAAAAGACATAATATTTCATTCACAGAAAAAAGTGCTCAAAGGTGGTGTTAATATCCTCATTGTTACATAATGCTATGCTAGTATTTACATACAATTGTATTTTCATTAAATTAACAAATAAAAAACTTATCTATTAGAATTTAAAAATAAACAACAACATACTATTAGTAGGGTTTAGGGGGCAGGGGAGATAACCCAGGTCTTGGACCCACTTTATGCCACTTTTATACATATCTTAATCTAATTGTGTGAAGGAATTGCTTCTCTAGAGGTAAAAATATATGTATACTGTTGAGCATTTTATGGTATAGGTACCTAGTTTGGATTTTTAAAATTACATTAGAACCTCATTAATCTGAACTAATTGGAGCCAAATATTTTCTGGATTAGTGAAAATTCTGATTAACCAGGAGTATATGGATGGGTCTGCAGCAAGACAGTGCGTACACATTTCCATACGTTCAAAACATTTTCATCCATTTAAATGATGTATAACACTTAAAAATATGTACTGTAGTTTTACATGTACAGTACATCTTTGTTAAGTTTTATTTGATTGAAAAGAACACACAATAACTATACATTTATTTAGATATGATTGTAAGACACACTCCTTAGGGGTCATCCATAAACCACATTTCTCTTTGTGTGTGTGTGTGAAGAGGGGGAGGGGGACAGCTCTAATGTCTGCATGTTGTCACATGGGAGGAGGGTGGGGTGCATCAAAGTGTTACGTAACACAGATCTTATACTCAAACTCTAATGTTGAAAAATAGTGTTATTTCTTGGTACCAGCAGCATGTTATGAAAAGCAAAGCTCCAAATATCCTTAAGGTAGGTGTATTTAAGCCTATACCTTCTCCCCTTTGATAAATCTGTGTGTGTACGTATATAACTGCAACTATTATACACCCTCTACGATGGCTACTTGGTCTAATTTGTAATTGTCTCATTAGACAAGACGGCCGATGACAGGGAAATGGGGTTCGAATACCAGTCTGGTATACTGAGGGTTGCTTTTAATAAATGGTTTCCCGCTCTCCCCCCATGCAAATGCTGGTAGATTTTCTTTAAAACCTTTTTAGTATATTTTTGTAGGCTGGTATAGACAAATTTTAGCTATTCTATTTATTTTTTTATCATTTCTATATAATGTTTTAGGAACAAGGAAGGTAGAATTTTAGAGGTAGTTTACCCTCATTAATGTGGAGAAAGAGTATAAAACCATTTAAGAAAAGCTACTCTGAGTACACCCGACAGGTATACAAACCCCGCTTCATTGGCCATCTAGTCTTTTTCAAGAGTGAAGCCAGGCTTCAGGATCGATGTTGGAACGAAACATGAGTCTAGGTATTGATAAGTTAATTAAAGTAAAATTGTATATAATTTAGAAAAGTTGCATACCTAGAATTGTTTAATTAGCTCTCTGTATGATAATAATTACTATTAAAAAGTGCACAATATTAAGAAAGATGTCTTCCCCCAACATCAAAAATCGGATATGGGCACTTTAACATAATAATGTAGTACCACTATAGAAAAGAGCCATCCTTGTCAGCACATAGTAGTGGTGTCTTGCTCTTAATCAGATCACAAACGTGACCTCCATAACATGAATATAGCAGAGGTTTTCCCTAGGGCTGGGCTGATGCCGAATAACCAATCCGATTTATTGGCAGATATTGACACAATCTGCCAAGGATGATAGTTTTTTTATGTCATGCCGATATTTTATGCCAATAACTCAAAATCTATGGATATATTTTAAATTCTCAAGTCATGAAAATATAATTCATAAATATATTTAAATAGAATCTCTTGCGTGTAAACACAAATTCTTTAACTCTGTGTTTGAGATTTTACTTTAAATAAACAGCAAAACCAACATTCTAAACAAAATAAAACATTCAATTTTATCTACATTAAGGCTTATTTCAAATTATGAAATACTTGATAAATATATTAGATGTAAAGATTTCCTCAAGCAACAAAGTTAAACACTATCAAAAACAATATTAGGCAAGCCAATATGTTTTTATTTGTTGTAGACTTATAAACATTTAAAACTACATCATATTATGGCTATAAAGTAATGTAGTTCTAATTGAATACAAGTTGTATACCAACCTAATATCAAATATTACCTACATCTTTCAATACGAGCTGAGGCCCGCACATGCACACAACATTTTGCTTTCTATTTAAATAATTTTTGTTTTTGATTTGAGTACCTGTATATTTTTTATAACCCCTATTTTTTATGTTGGCTGAATTAACTAAACTATATTTTATTTATATAACCATAACTTATTCACACAGCAAACACAATGAATACGTCCAAGATAACGAATCATTATTGTGACATTGTGTACTCTAGGGGCTAGCTGCAAAGACCGTGTTTAGTAATCACGTGTGTATTTTAATTTATTTGTAATTTTGTACACTCTTGTTTATTATGACAGTACATTTGGCCTAATGATAAACTATATCTAACCAAATTTGATGTTTAAAACTTTAATTTCATCTTTTATTCAACAAGCCTACTACTATCATGAAAAGTATAAAAGTGGCAAAATCAGAATAATTCCGGTTTTTGAGTATTGTTACTGTACACTTTTGTAACATTGTATATAAAAAAAAGGTCACTATTGGTTACCAGAAATATAGGCAACAAAATATCGGCATCAGCAATATCTGCAAAAGAGCTTATCGGCCCAACCCTAGTTTTTCCTCATAAGCCTGAGGAATTTGAGCTCAACATCTTTATGTCTGTACTTGTCTATCTTATTTATATGTGTAGCTATCCATGAATAATAATACTCTCTGAAATCATTTGTGTTCAGGATTTAAAATGGATTTTAAGAAGTATCAAATCTAAATAGTTCTTTTAGTATAACAAAATTTCCCTATGAAGTAATGCCATTCACTCTTGGTGAGAAAAGTTATGTAACACAGGTTGGGGGGTAGGGGAGGGAGGAGGCTAAATGTCTACATGGTGTTACATGGGGGTGAGGAGAGGCTAAAAAGGTAATAAAAAAGCATTACATGGTTTATGAACGACCCCTTATACACACAAATTGTCTAACTAGTTAACAAAGACATGCAGACCAGAGCTGTGCACTAACATGGTTATGCATTGGTGAATGGAGGCTAGACCTAGACAATCATGATATTTGAAACATGATTCAATACTCAACAATAATTAATGCTTGTTTGGACTTGAACAAATGGATAGAAATACAATTGTTTTAAATACACCAAGCTTCCCTGATAATGTAAATTCGCCACTGTACAAAAATATATGAGAAGATACTGGAAAAGAAAATAAGAAATAAAATGAAAGGAAGGTGTAGAGAGGAACAGCATGGATCTAGGGAATAAGAGGTCTACAATAGACTTGATCTTTGCCATAGTACAGTTGATCGAAAGAAGGTATGAATATGAGAAATAATTGGTAATGGTATTTATCAATGTGGAGAAAGCATTTGATGGCGTCTATAAAAATAAATTTTGTAAAGCGATGGAGGAGGCTGAAGTGGAAAGAGGAGTTGTAATGAGAGTGAAAAGCATGTATGAGGATAACAGGAGTTATGTTAAGACGCAGAATGGGAGGACGAAGTGATTCTAAATAAAATTTTATAATTTATAATTTACAATGGTTATGAAAATGGTCATCAACAAGGTGGCAGGAAAACTCGGGTAGGAAAGAATGAAAGCCATGATGTTTACTGATGACTTGTTGGTATATTGTCACATATGCAGCAAAACATGTACAATGAATGTAAGAAATACTAGGAAAGTGAAGGCCATGGGAATGAAGTTTGTGAGGAGCATGTTAGCTGTCATAAGGAGAAACA
Source organism: Timema californicum (assembly GCA_902141385.1). Classification (NCBI taxonomy): domain Eukaryota; kingdom Metazoa; phylum Arthropoda; class Insecta; order Phasmatodea; family Timematidae; genus Timema; species Timema californicum. Next base: position 29,206 of record CABFOW010000566.1, read on the forward strand.
AGATTAGGAATGAAGTTATCCAGGAAAGAGTGGGGGTACAGGGAGTACATGAGATAGTATAGGAAGCAAGAGTGAGATGGTATGGGCATGTAATGAGGATAGAAAAAGAGAGGATACCAAAGAAAATGATGAAAATGAAGTATGTAAGAAAAATACCACAAGGGAGGCCAAGAAATAGATGGGAGGAGTAGAAAACAGAAAGTGTGCAAATGAGAGGAAAAGAATGGAAGCAATTAAGGAGGAAGAATAGTGGAAGGATAGAGGAAGATAGAGGCATTTTACTAAACTGAACTGGCCACAAGCTGGAAAATTTTGATGTTGGGATGAAGATGATGATTAAGCTTTCCCAAAGAAAAACAAATAACAAAAACTCTATATGCAGATTAACATAAATGGGAATCATTTATTCGTACTTTCGTTTTGCCATTCCATTAACAGCACAGTGTCTGAAAATGATCACAGGGAAGAGGTTGGGTTAGTATATATGGGAGCTGGTTTTTAGAGGGTACATATTTGATGCCAATCTCACCATTTTCATGCTTTTCACATATGAAATGTTAATGCTCAACTGTGTGTTTGGTTGACTTTTGAAACTCTGGGCTACAGACCAAACACATGGCACTATGACTGTCTATTGGTAATAGTTGTGGCTTCTCCCACTGTTTTCCCTTGTTTTGTTGTAGATATCTCAGCCAGATGACTTTAGCTGCAGTTGACATATCATTGCACTCTGCTTCGGTTGTAGATAGCTAGTTTTTACATTGACATCGACTGGTACATGTTACAGAGCCGTTACTCGTTTGAAAGAGATACCCTGTAGTCAAGTGTTGGCTGTCCAAGCCATTTGCAAAGTCAAAGTCTGAAAAGCCAATTAATATATGTGGGTTTTTGCTTCTTTTGAATTCACTATTATAGCTGGATGTATCTTTCAGACACTCTAGAATACATTTGACTCCATTCCAATGGCTTGTTCCATTATTTTACAAATATCTACTCACGTTTCCCACTGCATACATAACATCTGGTAAACTAACTATTTCAGCAAACACTAAACAGCCAACGGCTACTCGATAGGGTACTTTTCTCATTATTTTCCCTTTCATTAGAACTTATGAACATGAGGATCATCGGGAACACTTTTTGGCTTAGAATATTTAAGGTTACATTTTTTGATTGTCTGGTTGATATAGTTGGTCTGGTGTATAAATAGCATGCCATCAAAATTCCTTTGTTTTATTAAAATACCCACAAAAAAACCCTGGTTTATTGATTGTAACTTCAAAAGTGGTCTTTAGTTAATTCAGTACAAGCTGTAGTGCTCTTTTGTTCCCAGCCATGATTAGTCCATCTTTAGCATATAATACAAGTATAACCTTTGTTTCATTGAACTCGCTTTGATAAACACATTTATTGACACTACTTTGAATAAATCAACAATTTTTCAGAAAACTCTCAAACTTCTCATTCTAGCAGTGTGGTGATTATTTGAGGCCATATAAGGTTTCTCCTAACTTGCACTCAAGGTTTTGATCATTGTTGAGCCCATATAACTTGGTGGAAACATGCAGCTGTCTTCCTAAAACTTGCCCTACATAAACACCGTTTTCACATTGAACTGCATAATTTCATAATATTTCTCAGCTTCTATTACAAGTAGAACATGTATTAAATAAAACCTTGTTATAGGGGAATAGGTATCATTGTAATCGACCCTTTTATTCTGTGCATAAACTTTTAGCACACAGTCTTGATTTATATCGTGAAATGATTCTGTTTGCTATACATTTTACTTTAAAGGCTCATTTTTAACCTAAAGCGCTTATACCTGAAGGTATGATACAAGTTTCCAGGTTTTGTTATTTTCAAGTGCTTCCATTTCTTCTTTAATTGCAGCAGTCCACTGCTTTGAATCAGAATGCTTCATGGCTTCCTTATAAGTCTGTGGTACACCTATCTTTACTATATATTGATTTCAAACTGTTTTGGAGGCCAAATGACATCTCTTTGATGTAACTCATAACTGGCTTCAATTTTTCCTGGTTCTTCATGATCCTGCTCAGAATGTTGTAGTAGTCTTACGTCCTCCTGCTGAATCCTCTGATTATAAAGATGTATATTTTATATTAATACTAGAAATGTGTTTCTTTGTAGGTTGAAAATATTTATTAAATTTCAAGAGATGTAATCATTTAGGTATTTTGATCCAATAGACAATAGTTGGTTGAGTTTACACAAGGATAAATGTATTGCTCTTCGGCACTAGTTTGTTATGTAATTCCTTTGGTACATGCATGTATGCTTCACTGCCAGAAGCTATTTTATTTAACATTACATGTTTCCACCCTCACTCTTTGTTTCATAGGGTGTATAATTTGGTGCTTGTGAGGTTGGAGTTCTGTTTAGAATATACATAAACTGCTGTGTTTATTTCCTCTGCCCATAAATATGGCATGCCCTTTACACATTATAGCATTGAGTGTGCACTTTCCATTATAGTTCTCACATCACTCTCAGCTCTACCATTTTGTTTAGGTGTATAGGCTGCCCTGGTTTCACACTCAACACCATGTTTTGGTAAATAGTCTTTCATTCCCTGATTACAATATTTTGTCTCATTATCAGTATGTAGGGTCTTAATAGAGAATTCATATTTGTTATTTATCATCTTTGAAAAGTCTTTAAAACATTCTACAACAACTGCTTTGGGCTTGATAAAGAATATATCGCAACAATATGAACAATCATATTTAAGTAACACAAAATACTTAGCACCTTGAACTGATGGTGTTGGTATTGGAACCCCCATCACTATGAATTAGCTCACCCGGTTTAGCCTTAGCATATTTTGAAGACAAAACTGCTAATTTATGCTGTTTACTCTCAGAAGAAATCATTGAGGTAATTAATGATCACACCTTTTTGAGCAAATCTTTGGTGACCATTTCCCGCAGTGCTCTCTTATTATATGTCCAAGTCTCTTGTGCCACAATTTTAAGCTATATTTAGGCTTTGTTCTTGATGTGTATAACATCTGATACACATCATTTGTTTCACTGACCACACTTGGTACTAGCTCTACATTGTAATAAACCTCAGCATATCTATCTTCCTTGGCAGTTTTCATACCTTTTACAGTGACTACACCTTCAGAAAATAAACTTTTTCTTGGTTCAAGAATGTACAACACATTTGTAATGATCGAGTCACACCACTTGTCTCTTATCAATTTTGTAATTTTAAAAGTTTCCCTTCCCTTCACAGAAAGAGCATGGCTTTTTCCAAGCATGGCACTCGTGCCGCTGACTGGCAGTCTTTTCAAATAAAAAAATAAATAAAAAACATAACTCTTTACGACAATTTGTCATATGCTCAGGAGTGCACTGTTCACTATCCAGTTGTCTTCACCTGTGATCACTAATGTGTGCAGTTCATCCTGCTGCTCTGCGTTTAATGCTGAGAAATAAGCCTGGTGGGGAGATCGTCTACTTTGAGAGTTCTGTTGTTCATTTTCCCAGGGTTTTTTTGGTGCAAGACAGTCACTAGGGTAATGTTCTTTTCTTTGGCAACTATGGGATGTTACTCTTGGTTTTCTTTACCTAACTTTTAGTTTATGACTTAAATTTTGATAGTTACTAGACCTTTGAAGGTCACTCATTATATTTATAGAAGTTAAAAATGCACTCATGGATTGTCCACTTGGTGTTAGGCTTGCCTCTTTGTCCAACAGACGTAATGTCACATTTGATTTGGAATTGTTTGTCTAGCTTCATCTGGAGAAAAGCATGCTTGACTAAAGTTTTATTTTTATTTTGGAGGTAGACCTCCAAGAATTTTCGGCGTTATAGAAACATCACCGAGTTGTTCATCAGTCTCTTTACTTGTGGGTGAGATTTTCTATCTTGGCAATATGTTGTGCAATGGAGTCATTGGCGTTCATTTTTTATTGCTGGAAACACTCTTTGACAAGCATTTTGTTCATTTAAGATTTTTGTTCTATGATAGAATCCAACTTTTTATAATATCATTTGGTGAGTCACAATTTTCTAGTTTATAAGGTGGTCTCATGAATTGTAGAATCCAACTTCTCTATAATTTCTTTTGATGAGTCACAATTTTCTAGTTTTTTAATGTGGTCTCATGAATTGTAGAATCAAACTGAAACTTTCTTTAAGAAACTTCTCTTTAAGTTCTAACCTCCCATTAATTTCCACTAAACCTCCTTCTTAACTTCCACTGTAGCTTCATTTCTAAGTTCACTGGAAGTTTACTTGAAGTTATTTTTGTTGGTGAATGTAACTTGAGACATAATAAATACCAGAGATATATTTTTTGTTATATTATTTATTTTAATGTTGATGTTTTAAATTGTTTAATAACATTTGAAAACTGACTTGTCCAAAAGTGAATAACAGTACAGCATTAATTAGAGCACAACTGTTTAGAGCTCAGTTGTCCATGAGTAAATTACAGTACACCGTGAATTAGAGCACAACTGTTTAGAGCTCAGTTGTTCAAGAGTAAATTACAGTACATCGTGAATTAGACCACAACTGTTTAGAGCTCAGTTGTCCAAGAGTAAATTACAGTACACCGTGAATTAGAGCACAACTGTTTAAAGCTCAGTTGTCCAAGAGTAAATTACAGTACACCGTGAATTAGAGCACAACTGTTTAAAGCTCAGTTGTTCAAGAATAAATTACAGTACATCGTGAATTAGACCACAACTGGTTAGAGCTTAGTTGTCCAAAACTAAATTACAGTATATCGTGAATTAGAGCACAACTGTTTAAAGCTCAGTTGTCCAAGAGTAAATTACAGTACATCGTGAATTAGAGCACAACTGGTTAGAGCTTAGTTGTCCAAAACTAAATTACAATACATCGTGAATCAGAGCACAAATGTTTAAAGCTCAGTTGTCCAAAAGTAAATTACAGTGCATTGTGAATCAGAGCACAACTGTTTAAAGCTCAAGTGTGCAAAAATGAATGCTAGTAGATTGTTTATCCGAGCTGAACTGACTGACTTGGTTGAACTGTCCTGGATTGAATTGACCTCACCGGGTTGAACTGACGTCCCACCCACATGGAAGCTAAAGAGGAAGACCGCGTGACCTGCCCTCTAGCACCACACACAGCGGGCTCACAGTGCAACAGCGCGGGGGATGCGTAGAGGGTGATGTCACACTCTACAAAACTTCTCTATAATTCCTTTTGATGAGTCTCAATTTATAGTTTCTAATGGGGTCTTAAGAATTATAGCTACACACGAAAAAAAAGTGATCATATTAGCCTCAATTACATCACATTAAATATGCACACGAATTCTCCAAACAAATTTGTGATTTTCTTGACCGACCATTCTACAGGATAATATGTACTTAATAACCTTCGCATTTGGTGAGTGCATAGACCCATAACCTGTTAAATTTTATGTGACTGAAAATAGCATACAACAATTTTGAGTTTATGTAAACCTGATTTAAGATGCACTGCTTAGACACACAAACCCTCTCACTAGTTCACAAAGACACACATCAAAGAATTGCATACTAACACAGCCATATTTATTGGACACACAAACCATCTCACTAGTTCATAAAGTCATGCGCCTCAGAGTTGTACACTAATACAACAATACATGTAGTCACATGTATTGGTTAATGGAGGGTATGCCTGGACATGTATGAGATTTTAAACACGATTCAATAATCTTTTTATAGAAGACTACTGTAATAAATTTTAGTCAGAAGAAAACACATTGTGTCGAAGACAACTTTTAAATAATAAATATTTATTATTTTTTCTCACTATTTTACTTTTAATTTTGAATTTGCTATAAATAAAATATATCACAGTTGACTCTTTTTTCCCCACTGTCCTGAAATCATGAATTCTGGATTACAGAGGTTTAGATTAAAGGTTTTTTATTTTCAATCTTTTTTTTGTTATTTTTCTTTATGTTCAATGAATATATATTTTAATAAACTGAACTTATATTTGCTATTTTTGTTTGCTAACATCTTAAATGTAATATCTTATAAATAGAAACCTTTTTACTAGTGAATTGTGTCAAGAAACTTTTGTGATTACATTCACACTGTATTTGATCCATTCCCTAGGTTTAGGTACCCTGAACGACCTGTAGTGTTTTTAGCACTAAGCTATAACCTGCTGTCACTGGGGTACATAGCACGAGGTGCTCTCGGGGCAGAGGCGCTAAGCTGTGTGGTACCACTGGATGGGGGACTGTCATATGTTGCTGTGGATGGTTTGGAAAGTGGAGCTTGCACCCTCATTTTTCTAGCGCTCTATTACTTCTCGACTGCATCTAGCGCCTGGTGGTGAGTCATTGGTAGTGTCTGTTGTATTTCTTTGTGCTTATAAGCAGAGTTGATATTAGGGGTCTGTAAACTCAAGTTTGTCATTACAAATTGAGCTCAAGAAAGTTTATTAGAAATCTCCCAAATATTAAGTTGAGCCAAGCTTGAATTTAATAAATATATAATTTTAAAACTTTCATTCAAACAAAAATCAAATTATTATTAAATTTAAGAAAATAAAAAATAAAATAAAATTAATATTTAAAATAAAATATTATTTTTGAAATCACAATATCATTAATAGTTTCACAATGAAAATACATCTCAATTTCATATTTCACACTCAACATCTGGGCAAGTGAAGAGAAGGGGTTCTAATGGCATGCGGTTATATCCGCCCTGTCATCCTTAGTTTTGATCTTGGCTGGACTAGTATACGGCCTGATGACCCTGGATTTACGCGCATTAGTTATATCTCAGTGCTAGATTTAAATATTTATATATATTGTGTTTGGGCACCAGGTGGATTCACATTTTCTAACAACGATTAGACTGGGTTTGATTAAAATGGAAGATAACATAAATTAAAGATCCCACATTAAAATTTGGGATTAATTTTTTCCACACTCTGGTTCTGGTTATAAAAGAGTGATTATAAATAATGGAAATTGAGTTGGAGTGACTAGTTTATCTCCAACTCTTTGACTGCGCAAGTGTTTAACACACATCCAATCTGTTTGCTGGTGCTGTCCCGTGTTTTCCCAATGGCTGCTGCGAGGGTTTCTTGCAACCCTCAATGCGTCCCCTTGGACATTTTCCCTTCTTAGGAAGAAATCAGTCATTGCCACTTAACAAATTACAACTTAGTTTTGGTAGATTTTTTACAATATGTATCGTTCTTGACTGCTAGTTTTTAAGGACTGTAAATACTAAAAAACATAATATGTATTGTACCCTTATTTTAGAAAGTGAGAACAAGTGCCGCTCCATTGCATCCTTCACTAAAACTCATAAATACTGCTAAAAATATGAAATATATGTTATGCTTCAGAGTAAACAATAGGACATTCATCACCAGACACACAATACAGCAAAGAAATTTCTTCATACAACAATCTCAACTTTTCCTAGCCCATAGATCTCTTCAACTTGAGTAGGCCTAGCTATTAAAATCTTTGTTCAGTCTCGAACATTTGAATACCTGTAGATATCCACTAGTTACATTGACTTACTTGTGTTCAGCCACTCCTCTGAAACAAATTTTATTGTGCTACAATATTCATACATGCAGTGCTCGAATTGGGCAGCAACGCACCAGAACGCCATTCCGATTGATACGAAAAACTATTATGAGTGTTCTGGTTGATACAACAAAATGTTAAAGCATTCAGCCTGCACACTAGAATGCTGCTTCTTTGTTCTTCCTATTGTATTTCCAAAGGATTCTAGTCTGAACGAACACAGATCCTAATACGTGTTTGTATAGTATGTTGGATTTCAAACAGACCTAGATGCTACTACGCTTTTTATATTGGATTGTATTTTGTATTACACTGGGTTTTCCAAGAATTTGCTTCACATCAGAAACGATTCTTATAACAAGACAATTAATTCAACACAAATATTTTACAGATGTTAATCTTTCACCTCCCCTTTTGTAGCCTGTATTGTGGCCTGTAGGGATTATTTTTGGAAAGGACATTTGCTTTTTCTGTTTGTAGATAGGAGATTTCTTACCTTCAGTTTCCCATAGTATTTCATAGTGTAGCTACCATACATAACATAAGTACATATTTATTTTTATAAATTATATTTCACATAATATTTTATTTATCTATTAAAGTTATCTACAATATTTCCTTGCCGCGTAAGTTTCATAACTAAACATATTTTCTTCAAATTATTTATTGCATTGAATGAAATGAGAAATGACAAATTGTGTCCATTTGTCGGCAGCTAAATCTTTAGAAATGCTAAGAGTGTTTAATAAAAACTGAGCCTGGTCAGTAGAGTCAGAATTTACATGCAATTTAAAATCCCAATATAGACCTATGTGATGTCTGAAATATGAAAATCAATATAAAATTCTGCCACACAGGTAATACTATCAGTATTTGTTTAAAAATAAGCACTGTCCTGGTGTGGTCCGAAATAATACTTGAATGAATTAGAATTTGTACATAATAGAAAGGGCTTTACATTAAAGAGTAGAATATTTGGTCGTTTCTGCCAGTTTAATAAATATTGTTTGTTACAAAACATTTCACATTGGAACAAAAATTTTCATATTGATTAAATAATAATAATTCTTAACATTATCATCATATTTCATAACAACATAAAACAAAGAATTTTTCAAATTTTCTGGTGCCTTATTTTGCCTCGCCTATAGCAACATTTTATAGGATGAAACTCCTTTTTTACTTCACAAGAAGTGATTGGGGAAATGTTTTGGCTAGCATTTTTCTTTCATTGTAATTCAATTAATTTCAGTCTAGTATTTTTCCCACAAATGATAGGTATATATTCTTCACATGTTTTGATGTTTCAAGTGTCTTATTGTTTACAAAAAAGGAAAGAGATGTGAAACTATGCTAAAGTACCTATGAAAAAAGGGACCAAATAAAATATATACTACAAATTTAAAAAGTAGGCTATTATTTATTGTAAATAAAATAAAATAACTTGAAATGTAGTAATATTCATAAAATATGTGTAAAATACTCAAAATATGCATAATATGCAGAAACAAATGTTCTACACATGGATCTTTTTTTTTGTATGAAAAGTGCTAAAAAATAGGTAGCTCATTCCAAAAATGCATATAAACCCTAACATTCCTAAACCAAACACACCTGTTTACAAAACACTTTTAAGAAAATAAGTGTAATTAAAAACAGAGATATATGCAGTGTGCAGATGATAATAATAAGCATAAAATATGTTTTTCACAAAAATGATAAGTTTGATGAAAACGAACATATGTAGAAAATCATATCTTGCATTGTACGTTTGGTTGCCTGTTTCACCCAACGCTGGATCATTATGTTGGCAAGTTCTAACTACAATATTGTCGGGAATAAAATTAATTTAATTCATCTTCCTATAATTAAATATTTATTATTAAATTGTAAATAAAACTTTGCCTCTTTAAAATCCAATATCACATGTTTTAATTTTAACTTTGTTTCATCAGTAGCTTTTCTAAAAAACAAAATACTCTATGTATATGGAGATGCAGCAGATCTATATTTCTCATGCACAAACTGTCATCATGTTCTTATTAGTAAAATAAATTGGCTAATTGGCCTACAGAAAAAATAATCTCTTAGCATAGGTACTCAGGTTTTAAACTGGTGCTACCTAAATTGTTAAATATTAGATATCGTTGAGCTATGGCAATGTATTTTTTGTTACATTATATATCAATATTAATTAATCATAGTTATCAATGAATTTGATTAGTAAAGTTAACTGCAATGTGATATTCATTTTACTGAAATTCAATTAAACTGGCATGGTTTAGCACGCAACTTGTTGAAATGTGTATAAACATTGCACTAGGTTCTATCAATGTAAAAGTCTAATACTGTAAAATAGATTAAGTAATTATTGGTTGTTGTTACCATTCTGGTTGCTAAAATTTCCCAATTCGAGCATCTTAAATTTTACCCTACAGTTTTGAAAGTTGATAAAACGCCTCCATCCATTTAGTTTTAAATTGTTTTGTCCCCACACCCCTCCCCCCGTCCATCCGTTCCAATACATCTTAACTATCCACTTAGGCTATATAAAGTTCAATAACTTAGAGAAAATGTATCCATATTGGAATAGAGGGGGAGTGAGGAACCATTAGCAAAAACCACCCTCACTCCATGAGTTATCTTTGAGGAACCAAAAATACAATGAATCAACTAGGTAAACTAGCTTAATTTATTTGATTCCTATTTTTTTTTTGACAAATAATCATAATAGTTATATTAGAAAATATTTTTTTTTTCCATTGATTTAATCTCATCACTCAATGACAACACCTGAAGCCGCGATGCCCTAGGTGGCCGTCTTGTTTGCCTTAGGAAGAGCTGCCACTGAATTGAACTTTAAATATTTTTTGGAAGCTGTTTTAAGGTTCTGGGTAAAAGTTTATAAAAACTCATCTCGCAAAATGTAGGTATATTTATGAATGACTCAATAACCATTCTCAGGTGTGTGCTGGCTGCATGCTGGTTCCTCTCAGCAGCCAAGAAGTGGTCGTGCGAGTCACTTCATGCGGTGGACCACTACTTTCACCTGGCAGCATGGCTGGGCCCTGCCGTTTTGGGTGTTGCTGCACTGGGTCTGCATCACGTCACAGGAGATGAGCTCACGGGGCTGTGTCAAGTGGCTGAGGACTCTGCTCTCCCGTACCTTGTGGTGCCTCAAGGAGCTTTGCTGTTGCTGGGAGGGGTGTTCGCCACTCTGGCAGGCTCTGCTCTTGTTCAAGTCAGTGACTACTTTTTTTACAGGATTATACAGGATAAAATATGTTTAAATTGTTTAAAAAAACACCAGGGTAAGGGAAAATTACCTAGTTATTTTATAATGTTTATTAATTTGAAAGTGTATCCTTTTTCAAGCACAATTGTCACCCACCTTGAAACACGAGGGAAGTTTTTGTGACTGAAAAAACATGAAAAACACAGAGAATTTTGCAAAAAATTAAAATAATACTGTAATATTTGTTAATCTGGTTCACTTAAGTGTAATCTTTAAATAGAGGGCCTTTATATAGAATAAAGACAAAATTAGATGCTGGTTAAACCACATTTCTTATTCTTCCTTGAATATTGGGTTGTATAATGAACATGGACATTGGTAAATATTCTGGTGCGTTGCTTGCGTTGGGCTGCCAAGAGACGCAGTCACTTTAAAAACAAACTAAAAAAAAACTATTCATCAATTCTTACTAATTGTTTGTATTGAATTTTAATGACAAATTTTATTGAGTAAGTCTGAGTGTGCCCGTAATTCTCACTTTACATAATTCTGGAAGATCAACAATGGCTTAAAATGTTTAACTGTTCCATTTGTTGTCCATCCCAATTGATTACATATACTTTCTTCAGCCAAACGTAAAAGTATTTGTTTTGTTTATACAAACTATTACTAACCTTGTCATATTCACAAGCACCATGTAAAATATAATTTCCCAAATTAATAATAAAAAAAATAAACTCTCTAGTTTAATACATTGTAACCATTTAGATGTATTTATACTTATGTCATTATATCTTCTTAAGTTGCAAATAATCCTTGGGATGAAACATCTATAATTAATCATCAACTGTTTCCAGCTTGTGATTGGGACCGTTAAGTAAAATACCTCCATCTTCCACTATCCTTCTACCATTAATTATTCTTTAATTGCCTTCATTCCTTCACTTGCATACTTCTTTATATGTTCCTCCCATCTAATTCTTGAGCTCCCTTGCAGTATTTTTCATACATCATCTCCATCATTCTTTTTGATATTCTCTCCCCTTTTCCAGTCTTGTCATATGGCCATATCATCGCAGCCTTACTTCCTCTATTATCTCATATAATCCCTTTACCCCTACTATTTTCCTCATAATCTCATTTCTCCTCTTGACAGCTAACATGCTTCTCATAACCTTCATTCTCATGACCTCCACTTTCTTTGTCTTTCTTACATTCACTGTTGATGTTTCTGCAGCATATGTGACAGTTGGTACAAAGTACATCCTGTACAACACTTCTTTACACTTCAAGGGCACTTCTCTTCTCCATAGCAGGTCTCTTAAACACCTATAGAACAACTCGCCCTGCTGCCCTTTTTATTAGATCCTCTCAACTCTCACTCTTCACCTCAATCATGCTATCAATATAGTTTACACTCTGTATCATTCTTGATCAACATCAATCATATAGCTGAAATGGTCTACAAATTAAAACGATAGTTGGTACTATTGTCATCCTAGTTAGTGGTGGTAGAACCTTATTTGTATAAGGGAGTGGATTAGAAAAAACAATGGATTTTAAGGGGCAAGCAAAAAGGGAGGTATCATTTCCAAAAAAGGATGCCTCTGGAAGCTCTACAGAGTATTTCTCATCTCATTATCTTTTGAAAATTTAAAACCTCAAAAACTATTATGAGTAGTCCTTTGGTAAATTTGTGAAATCTGGAAGTCTATACAATTTATTTGGAGCTTGGTATAAGGCCATCTTTCAGATTCATATTATGGAATATCAAATGGGAGTGAAATAAATCTAGAAGGGGTGAATTTATTCACGTCTCCTTCCCATTTTATTTGCCACTAATTTTAGTGTTGCTGAGTCCTGTTTTCATAAAAGATCCAAATTGGGTGACTGTGTCGAAATCTTTACTGCTGAGCCACCAATCCTGGATTTAACTATTAGTGAAGTCAAAAAAGTTATTACGAAGTTAAAGAACCAGAACAGGTATAGATTCATTTCCAGCAGAGTTAATAAAAGGTGGTGAAATGTTAGTAATAGGGATTTATAAATTGCTGTTTTCCATATGGAACCATAAGGTATTACCACAAGAATGGGAGGAAAGCAATATAATACCTCTTTTAAAAGGGTGATAAAACAGATTGTAATAATGAAATTATTGAGGTATCTCTTCTATCAAAATGCCATAACATTTTATCTAATATACTTATAATGAGTTTGTTGCAGGGGAAATAATTAGGGATCGTAAGTGTGAACTTAGACAAAATAGATCCAACAACAGATCAGATTTTTACTATTATAATACGAAAAAAAGTGGGAATACAACATGAAGGTTCATCACTTATACATATATTTTTAAAATGATTACAATACTGTTAAAAGAAATAAATTATATTAAATTTCAGTCAAGTTTGGAATACCCAAAAAATTCATCCAACTAATTGAGGAATGTTTGACTGATACGCGTGGCAGGGTACAGGTTAGATGTTACTTATCAGATACTTTTGAAATACATAATAGGTTAAAACAAGAAAATGCACTTTCCCCATTTATTTTTAATCTAGTCCTAGAGTATGATAGTAGGGTAATTCAAGAAAGTAGGAAAGGATTTACACTAAACATTACAATGCAGCTTTTAGGATACACAGATGATTTAACTTTGTTGGGCAATAGTAGTGAAAGTGTGGCAAGAAATGCAGAAATTGTATTAGAGGCTAGTGAGGAAATATGCTTAGAAGTAAACACTAAAAGACTACGCATATGGTCACACATAGAACACAGATTGGGGACAGTAATTGAGAGATTGTTTCAAACAACATGTATCATTTGACAGGGTTAATGAGTTTAAATATTTAGGAACAATTTTAACTAGCAATAATGATATTAGATTGGGAATTAGGAAAAGAATACAATCCGGAAATGCACGCTATTACCTGGTCAGTAAGCTGTTGACATCTTGCTGGTTTTCAAGGAATGTAAAACTCAGAACAAACAAAACAACAGTTTTACGTACTATTTGTTCTATATGGGCGTGAAATGTGGTCTCTTACATGACAAAAAAACAAATCTATGGTGTTTGAAAACAATGTGCTAAGGAAGATATTTGGTTCTAAAAGAGATGAGGCTACTGGGGAGTGGAGTAGGTCACATAATGATGAGTTACATACCCTATACTCATAAAAGACATTGTTAGGATAATCAAGTCTCGTAGATTATAGTATACAGGACATGCGGAACAATTAGAAGATTCTAGAACCCTGTTCAGAGTACTGAATGGCAAACCCAATGGGAAGAGACCTACACGCAGATGGGAGGATAACATTAGAATGGACCTACACGATATAGGGTCTAGTGAGGTGGACTGGATAGAACTAGCTCAAGATAGAGATATGTGGCATACTTTAGTAAGTGCTGTAATGAACTTTCAGGTCTCTAATGCCATAGAGTAAGTAAGAATAAAAAAAACAAATAGTAGGCTACTTCACTTTTATATAGTATTATGAATAAGTTACATTACAACATAATTTCACTGGTGTGTATGTATATATATATATATATACACAACATAATTTCACTGGTGTGTGTGTATATATATATTAAGAATGCTGACCCAATTCAATTATAAGTATAAATGAAGGGGTACTGGTAGAGGAAAAATAATAGAGTGAGAGAGAAAAAAAGTTGGAACACAAAAATATTTATCAAAACTCCCTTTTTATTGCTATTTGAAGGTAGCACGGAGGTCAATTTTAAGGAATAAATACTAACACCAAGAAAAAATCTGTTTGTGCAGATACTTCTTAAATACATTTGAATCTTTTTTCAAATGTTACTATTGATTACAAATAATTTTAGGATACGGTATGGGTTTCTAATTACTTCAAACTAATACTTCAGTAGAAAATTTGTAGTAAAACTTAACATTTAAAGCAAAACAGCTCTTGGAACAAATTATAGGTAGTAGCAAGAATTATCTTTTAGAAATGTATGTTATAAGAAAGATAAAACGTAGGTATTCACTAATTTTGGTGTCTAATTACTTCAAACTAATACTTTAGTAGAAAATTTGTACTAAAATATAGCATTTAAAGCAAAACAGCTCTAGGAACAAATTATAGGTAGTAGCAAGAATTATCCTTTAGAAATGTATGTAATAAAAAAGATAAAATGTAGGTACAGTAGCCCCATGGCTTCTTTGGTGCTGACTGACAGCTCACAGCTGACAGTTGACAGCTTTAAAAAGTTACCAGACCAAATTATGTATCCCTACGCCGAACCAGATGATCTGCAAAAACATGTGTTTAGCAGCTGTCACTTTTGACAATCAAAATTTAGGTATATACCTAAATGTTGACTGGCAGAAGTCAGCTGGGAGCTGTCAGTTAGCACCAAAGAAGCCATGAGGCTACTGTATACACTGAGTTTGGTGGGAAGTCCATTCTTAAAGGTCTCATTTCCTAACCAGGGCCATACGGTAGATTTTCTCAGTTTGATGCAAGTCTTCGAAATGCCACTCCTTAAATGTTTTTTTCTTTAAAATAACCTTTAATTGGGTTTTTTTAACTGCACAAAATGTACAAATGCTATTTTTATTTTGAAAATATAAACTACTTTAAAATAATTATATCAACTACAACCATCTACTACAGTTTTACCCTTCTAACTTTAACAAATTCATTAATTAGGGATGTGTAGTCTAGAGTTACAGCCAATGTAGATTCAATATAAATAAATGACAGATTTCTAAGTTCTGTTTGGCTTATTGAACTTCTTAAGTAGTGTTTTACTAGTTTTAATTTGGAAATACTTCTTTGTCCATAAGCTACAGAGACAGGTAGTGTTAATGACATTTCCAGAGCTACAACATTCCTTCGCAAAGATGCAACCGCTGGGGGTATTGAAAATGATTAAGTATGATTATGCTTATCATGCTATTAAAATAGGGTAGATAAAATTACGATAGAAATGAGTTGCAAAACTAGTAAGATTTGTAGGTAACAGAACATAATAAATATATGCCGAATATCTGTCAAATTGACAGCTAGGAGCCTTTTTGACATAATGCCTTTCTTTAACTTTTTATCGTATTATCTCCACTTCAACGTAATGCATTTGGTAAAAATAGAGCAATAAATAAAGGACGCAAAAGTAGGAAAATGCAAATATTTCCTAAGCAACTCTCTATCACACACAGGACGCAAAAGTAGGAAAATGCAAATATTTCCTAAGCAACTCTCTATCACACACAGAACACAAAAGT
The DNA here is from genome assembly GCA_902141385.1 of Timema californicum. Lineage (NCBI taxonomy): Eukaryota > Metazoa > Arthropoda > Insecta > Phasmatodea > Timematidae > Timema > Timema californicum. Next base: position 45,258 of record CABFOW010000566.1, read on the forward strand.
AGCTCAATATTACCTAAATAACTCTCTCTATCACACATAGGCACACGTTCTGCACCTGAGATATACCTAGTCCATGCAAATGCTACTTTTTAATTCGAGTCCTTATTGTCTTAAGATAATCATTTTCATTGATAATAAGTAACTACAATTGCTGTAAAAACAATAATTCTCTTAGCTGATCTACTTTTTAAACACAAAAACTAAATTAGTATAAATGCAAAAATATTATACTAATACTGATAAATTATATATCTGGTTTAATGATTTAAACACAGCACATCCACTTCTCGAGACAAACTAACATTAAAATCAAATATTGTCAATATTTGTAAGCTCAAAGTAGAACTATCAACATGTAAAACATGCAATTAACTTTTGCGATAATTGCCGCCTCAGATTTTAGGAGCGGCTGCGCGGTGTATTACAAACAAAAATAATAGCTTTGTGCTGTCAGATTAAAAGTCTTTCGGAGAGCACTTGCAAAACGATGCACCTGCACCAGAAACTGAAATCGAAGGGTACCGAAAGCGCTTAGGCAGAGACGTGCGATAAATCATAAATTTCATACATCAATATCAGAATTACATAGACCAATATAGAAAAGTGTTGCATAAAGATTTTTAATTATTGAATGGTTCTTTGATTTCACTGCTTAAGCCACCCCCTTAGGTGCCGCCTGATGCGGCCGTCTCTCTATATCATAGTACAGCATGGCCCTGTTCCTAACAATCTTTATATAGAACAGAATTCTAGTAAAGAAAAAGACCTTTCAGAACAAATCTCATACAAAAATTATTGTATATTTCTTTCCATTTCATTAGAATTTATATGTATCACATATTATATAGGAACTTTAATGATCATTGCATGTGTATAAGCTTTTGGAAAATATAACTTGTAAATAAAAGTTATTGAAAAAATAAAACTCAAGGATAAAGCTCCTTGTGCTAGCAATGTTCATTTTGAAATATTATTTTATCTAACTTCAAAAATAAGTACTTTTGGAAGCACTTTATTAAATACAAATCTGTAGGACAACAGGACATCACTAAAAAAAAAAAACAATACTGTCCTGCAATAAACTGTATTTATGGTCATTCTAAAGGGTTGTTATTCTCATTGGCTCAGGCTACTCGAAACATGTCATTCCACCCCTGATAATATATTATTTGTTTCCCCAACAAGTTCAAACATTCAAATTCTAAACAACTAATAAACTTTTTCACCCAAGTACATGTTATGGAAAATGAAATACTATTCCTCTATACTTTTCTTTAATCCAAGCTGCTCATAAAATGGGAATTCTTCCCGGAAAATCTGAAAAATATATTTAATTTTTCATAATAAAATAGTGGTCACATTATTTTTAATCCATTTCAAGTGGGTTGTAACTGTTTACATTCCGGGCTATGAAGTCTTGTTAGAGATAGTTTCACTAAGAATCTTAACTATAATACCTGTATATAATTTGGGCAATAGGCCATACAAAACTCTTATTAAAAGTTACTGGAAACACTTTGTTCAGGTAAGGTATGCCATGCGCATGACAGGCCGCAGTGCGGAGAAGCTAGAACGTCTGATGACCCGCCTGGGTGTGTTCGCTGTACTCTACGTCCTGCCCGCAGCAGGGTCCTTGGCCTGCCTCCTCTATGAGGCCTGGCATCGTCCGCGGTGGCGTTCCCTAGCTCTCCTCGCTGCACTTGACTGCGGGATAGAGCCTGGCTGCATCCCGGGACCATCATACCACTCTGCTGGTCTTGAGGTGGCGCTACTACGCTTGTTCTTGTCTCTGGTGGTGGGGGTCACATCTGGAATGTGGGTATGGTCAGGTAAGACATGCCGTGCCTGGAGCAAGCTCTTTGCTGCACCTAGAAAGCCCAGGCTAGACTCGGCCACACAGCACGTCTCCAGGGTGTGAGATGTTCACCAGGAGTGCAAATAGTTTTTAGAATTTAAACATGTTTTTAAGAAATGCAGTCTTCTGATCTGGTAGAGGTACTTTGTTGTCTTAACATAATTGTTTTACAATTGAATTTTGTGCCAACCGAATTGATGGGTCATGCAAACAAAGGTGTCTGATTTCTTGTTTGTTAGAGATTGAGGTTCAAATCTCAACCAGATGTACTCAGGCCTTTTATAAATTATTTCTCACTCCCTTCACACATTAATGAGTATGTTTCCTTTATGTTCTACTGTCCTCACCCCTATCCTATTGGTTTAAATATGCAGATAGCCCGTACAGATAGTATAATGCAAAACATGTAAAGGATTGTACTTACAGATTATCTTCTTATCTGGACTGAAAATTAATTGCTTTTACAAGTTTTCTGAGATGTCTGTAACTAAACCGTATTAATTGCTGAATACCCCTCAAATGACTTTTAAAGTTGCTCATAGCAGAATATAACACGAAACCTCTATGCATCAGATTATATTTTTATGGTATTCTAAACAAATCAAGGCTGTAGCCAGCCAATAATTTCAGGGGGGTTTAGTGGGCACATCCCCCAATCGCTGGAAGTTAGAAAAAAATATAATTGATTAACAGTTATAGACACTCTCTAAAGGGTTTCTTTCATGGTAAAATAACTCCCTAGCTGCCAAAGGCTTGGAAAATCCCTGAATATTAAACCCATTTTGAAGCTCTGTGAACTGTTTTTTTATGGTAAAATAACCCCCGAAGGCTAGGAAAATTTCTAAATATTTAACACCCCTAGAAGCTCTCTGAAGTGCTTTTTATGGTAACACAACCCCCTAATTTGTAATTGTATCTTAATTTTGATATTGTTTGAACCATAAATAAAGCCATATATATTTTGTTCATAAAATTTTGCGGGGGGGGGGTGTCAAAGGTTCAAACCCCCCCCCGACGACTGCCTTGAAACAAATACTAGGCTATTTATATAAGTTGTATCAATTTTGGAATGTAAAATTACAATTATCAGCCTAGTAACAATAACACACAACTTTATAAATTACATATAAATTGATTTAATCTAGTGATGAGACAATAGCACATCTTAATCAATAGTTTCAATGTTATACATTTCTGTTGACCATTTCACTTTTAAATATATTTACATTAATTAATATTGGGCATCATTCTACCTTGTTGCTGAAATTTCTTCAGCTATGAGGTACTCATAGAGTTATTTTCAATATCAAATCCAAAGACCAAAAACGAATCGGAGAGGGATATGACTAATTTTGTTGTCAGATGTATTTAATTCTCATTATAATAATAAATGACCGTGCTTTATTCATTGGGTGATTAGGTTAACAATTGCTCTTCTGTCTCTGCCATAAGACTTTAAACACATTTCACACTTTACACTGCTACGTGACTTGATAAGGAGAAAATTGTTTTTCTTAAAGAATTTTGTTTCATAATAATGTAAATAAATTGTACATATTTATTATTGATGATTTAAAATAGGCTATTTTCATGATAACATGTATGTGCCTTATTGGACTGATTAAAATATAACCTACTATTTCATAGATATTATGTGAAATGAAATAAAAAATGTTACATTCAAGTGTAAAATATACAACTTGAAAATACAATCAACAATTAATAGAAGCTCTTTTAGGATTTTAAAATTTCAAAATATAATATGTGAATGGAAATTCATGATACAGTTGAGCCCACATTTAACAAATAAAATGTGAATAATCTCCAAACAAATTCATGCATTTAATGTATAGACACATTTTGTGAAGATTTGAGTTTGGATTTAGCCTTTTAGGGCCGGTATTATGACTACCGGATAAATATTGCTATTGGAAGGTTAAAGTTATCAGCCACTTTAATGTTTTACACATCTTATGAACTGAATTTATCTGCCAAGTAGCTATCTTTAGGATAAATATATTTTTATTCAGAACAGGCAAGGTCGGTACTGTTTTTACTGGTGCGCGTATGCATAAAAGCCCTGTTGATAGCGCTACAACCTAGTGAGCACAGATAAAGTTAACATGAGTGGTGAGAACACTCAACACTTGTTAAATAATGGTGGCCAAACGAGTGCGAGGAAACAGATGGCGTCACATGCTATACTTTTATTTATGGTCACGTGGGCGCAGAAGCAAAGTTGTCTTGCAAGTACTAATTTCGGTGTCTCCCAAAATATGGTCAATAGTTGGGTACAAAATTTACACAATTTAATTTATTGTACTCAAATTTTGATAATTTGTTCATATATAAATATAACTCTACATATAGCTTGTCATTTTATATAATAATGAATCAAATGTTCTAACTTTATTTAGTTAGAGCCCGAGCTTGTGCTTGCTAAATACAGGAACCAAAATTTTAATAACAACAGATTCTGATTGTGAGAAGTCTCATTAAAAACAACGCATCACTATGGCAACGTGCATTTTAACTTTCAGATAAAAGTTATCAGGTACTTAAGCCTCCCGATAAAAATATTATGGCTAAATAGATTTTATTTGGTAGATAAATGCTATCTGGCAGTCATAAAACGCACTTTTAACTTATCCACCAGGTAGAAATACTTATCTACCAGATTAATATTTATCCAGGAGTCATAAGACCAGCCCTAAATATCACATTATTTAACAGTCCCGCTTGATCCACCCCAATACCCCACTTTAATTTAGATGCACACATGATTAAACATTTAATACACCCACTATCCTGTATCTACTACAACTTCAAGTGTGTGAAACACTAATTACCCTATATAAATTATTTGAAAAGTTAAATTATTTAATTTATTCTTTTTGTCAAAATTATTTTAAGTTTTTTTTTTGTCAGCAAGATTTGTCTCCCTGATACTTTTATTGTCAAAAGTAGGCAATAAATAGAAAGTCTGTTTACTATTTAAAAAAGACAATTACTTGACTAGCCTTTTTAATTTTTAAGAAATAATATTTTTAGTCTAGCAAGTGTTGAGTAAGATTTTTGAAGTAGTGTAAATTTAAAAACTAGGCCTAATGCAACTATTACAATTGTGTATTTTTAATCAAGTATTTTTCTATAGATATAAATATATTCCAAAAATAGATTTTAAGGTTGATTAAATAATTTTTAAATAAACAACTAATAGTGTGAATTTTAATATATACTTACACAGTAAAACATCAAGATATTCAACCTAATCCGAATAAATAAAAGAGAGTCACCCACAGTCTTGTCTATAGTACCAAAAGCATTTCCCAACTTAGCCGCTGTACCTGGTTACCTCTTAAAATTTAGTTACTAAAGCTCTCAAAAAAAGTGCTGTTGAACTCCAAAAAAAGTTAGTTTATTCAACTATTATTTTCTATGATACAAAAGCAAATGAATGCCGTTCCAAATACTATTCACGTAATAGACGTGTCTTTATACAAGTAGGTGTGGTTAAGGTGTATTTTGTGCATAATTTGATATTTATAAGCCATTTTCATCATTTTGCGCTAAAAATCTGTTTTCCTTACTTAAAGCTTTTCGGGGATAAATACCTCCCCTAATAATATGTAGTGTATATTCCATTCACCGTAGGAATTGACTTCTGAAAGGCCTTTTTCCCTACCATAAATCTACTATATAGTAGGATATTGGTAGGAAAAAAGACCTTTCAGAGTGTGATTCCTACCGTGAATGGAATATAGTTATGTTATTTAATGGCACTCAATTGTGTTGTAAGGTATTTATAAAATAAAAGCAACAGAAGTTTTGAGTATAAATCTATTTAATGGAAGATAAGGTTGATTTAAATGTAATAAGTTCATTTATGAAAATATACAATTGTGACATTGATAAATAGTCCTTAACCCTAATTTTTTTAAATATTTTTTCTCTTAAAAGCCTTGGAAATATTTTTCACGCCTGAATTTCGGGACCACTCAATTTCCCAAATTTTTACCTGAAGTTAATTATCGTGTACACTCCCTACCTTTATTATGAAATACCCAAATTATATTAAAACTAAAAAATAATCGAAAAAACTAAACCTAATGCCAGGATCTTGATCAACTTAACATTCACTCAAACATTTACTAAACACATAAAAAATTAATAAGTAATAAAGATTCACTTTATATAAAGGTTACATAACATAAAAACTTAAGTAAAAAAAGATATTTTTGTTGTTGTTTGAAAACAAATATTTGACATAAATGGGACTCAAGTATTTAAGGGTGATTAGGCTTCAAGTAGTCACTAGAAACGTATTGTAACTACGAAATTAATATTTAAAAAATAAGCCACTATGGTTTGGTGTTCATGAGACGTGTATACTGAATAAGGTGTCTGTCTACTAACTTTATTGATGGTGCTCACAGATACATGTAGCACACATAACATAATGTGAAGTTATCTCCAGGATAACTCTCACGCTAACGTAATGTTATGTTAACATTACATTGAGTGTATTTTAATGGCTTCCATTTAAAATCATGAAAACCTTTTCATTACATTGTTTCCTTACATCACATTACATGAATGATAAATTTTGGTTGTTTTCCAGGTATAAAACAGTTTAAATATGGTACATCACATACAGCATTTAGTGTGAAATTGTACCTAAAGCATGTGATTAGCTATAAATTTAGTAATCATTAGCTATTCTAACAGTAACATTAATTTTGTACTTATAATTTCTAATGTTACTGCAAAATCTCTGGTAAATTAACTACTTGCCCCTTTTTTTAATTGTGTGATGTTAATGATTTTCAAGTTGTTTTTTTGTAATTATTTTGTGCATATTTTTGTATAATTTTTTTATATAAATAAACATTTTATACTATCTCACATTTTTATTTTATGTGTTTAGTCCCAAAATAATAAATAATATTGAGACACTAACATAGTAATGTTTACGTGTTATTTAAAATTATGCCTAAAAAGTTTGACATAAATAACAACTGACTTTTTAACTTTAAATTATTTACTATTTTCAATCATTTAAATTAGTAGCAGTTTTACTGGTGCCAGTTTAATGCTTCTGTTTAACTTTTCCACTTTATTTCAGCTAGAATAAAGTTTAAAATACAACGTTAAACAATGAGGAGGCCCAATACCTATATGATTAAACAATAATGAAAATTGTTAAAAATAGGGAAAGATAAACTAATTAGATAAAAATTTAGTGAAAAAGCCTACCTAAGGAAAGACTGTGGTAAGAATCCAATGTGAAAAAGGTAAAAATCTTGTTTTCTTCCGGCTTCTATAGTAGAAAAAGTCACACACATATTCAAAATAGGAAGAAAAACACCTGGAAAATGCGAACTTCCTCCATTTTGAATCAATATAAATGTTTAAATCACTGCGGTAAACCTTTGTAGTTTCATTCAAACATCTTTCCCATCTTCCCAATATCCTAGTCTGCGCCAAAATCTATCATACCCTTGTGGTAGTCTCTGCTGCAGTACGTGTGTGTACCAGCTACATTCTTCAATAGCAAGATCACTATAATGGAATAGTCAGTCTACTCACCTGACCTGATGAAGCTGTCTATGACAGTGAAAGCTTGTCCTTAAAAATGTGTTTATGTGTTTTTTAGTGTTATATCTAAACAATTACTACTCCAGTATCACCTAGGTAAGTGTGCTGGCTATCCCTCCTAATTTAAACTATAATGAAATTCAAAATCGCTGGTCGTTAAAACAGCAAAATAAATAACTTAGTCTATCAACTACAGAGTAAAATTTTTATGCAGAATATATAGACATTACTACAGGTTCTCTCAGACAGCAAATAAACAATCGCTGTTTAGACAAAAATCACTCAAGGATCTGGACAAACCTGTACCCATCTGTGCTACTACTCACAAGAAGGACTTTCAGACATACTGCATCACTAAAATATTGAGATCATTTCCCAAACACTGCAACAGTTCTTAACTCTGACAGTGCTAATGGCTCACCAATGAATTGCCAAGTCAAGATTACCACCAGGCCTCAATAGAAGATAGGTACTAACTATCGCTCTGAGAGACATAATATCTCCCTCCCCCCCTTTCAAACTGACAATTAATTTAAAAAATTATTATTACTATTATTATTATTATTTTAATTTATATATATATATATTTTATTGATTTTTATTTTTCCTGTAAATAGTTACTGAGAGTCAAACTGGAATATTTATCTGTCTTAGATCTTGTTCCAGTTATCCAAACAAACATTTTAAGGTTCTGGTTTTGATTACAGTTAGTTAAAAATAAAAGTTTGTATTCTTTTTGGTTCATAGTTAGGTTCCAGTTTTGTCTCTTTTAAATTTTTATTTGGTTATTAGTCATACTACCATTATATAATTTCATAAATAGAAAAAATATATTAAAAAATAATTTACCACAAAATAAAAGTTATTTGTGTAAAAAAATACAAAGAAATATCATCTATAAGCAACTTAATTGCACTATTTATTATCATTTCACTTGAACATGAAATACTTTCTTAAATGGCTGAATAGATTAAGGTGTTTCTCTTGCCATAGGCTAGTCTGCCAATTATGAGGAGACTGAGGTTCGAATCCTGGTCTGGTGTACTTACCATTCTTCCTCCACACAGATGTGGATACACTAGTTATAAATCCAATTACATATTTTTGTATACCACATCTCAATAGAATAATAAAAATAGCTATAATCTTTCAAATATGTGCTATTTTATTTTCAAATCCATACCTAAAATCCCTTTTATCTCTTTGTATTTTTGTTTGAAAAAGACATTAACAAATTGGATTATTATCTAATGGTAGTGTGGTGCAGCCAAACCAGCTAATCACCATTTTAGAAAAAATAAGTAAACAGTTAATATTATTTTAGTAGATGTGTTTGAAAAGATTAAATAAATTATTTCATTTGTTTGTCAATAAGGGTCTGCAAAACTTTGACAGTATTGATATATTGATTCAAATTTTTAATTATTTGATTCAATAACTCGAATCAAACCAAATTAAAAATAAAATTAAATTGGGTTCTAGGCCATTGCTTATCTCACAACGTGCCTAAAATTATTACCATATTGACTGGAAAATAAGCCACACGTTATCCTCAAAAACGGCCTTTATAAAACTTTCATATAGGTTATAATCACACCCTGGGATAATGTGTAAAAAATGTGTATCTTTATGACAAGATATATATTGAAATAGTTTATAATCAGTACAACAGCTGGTGCTTTTTACCACTTAACTTTGACAGAAATGAACTATTGTTGCATGAATATATTGAAAACTTTATAAATGTTAACATATAGGACTAGGGTCTAAAACTAATCTAATGTTTTTATCATGTATAACTTTTTCTTCTATCATAATTCTAGCATTTTTAAATAGGATATGATTTGAGTCGATAATTATTCTAAATTCGTGAATAATATTGGCTTCAATTTGAGATTTGATTCTTCCTCAAACAAAGCTGATTCTCAGATGCCTATTTGTCAATTATATTTATGTATGAAACATTATTTTAGGCTTGAATACTAGCCTATCAAATAATTTTATGGCAATATCCTCAATTTAGATTTGAACATTTTAAATTTTAATGAAACAAATATCCGAAACTATTGTTAATGTATTTTAGTGGGGATAGTCCCTCTTAGATATCATATTCTGAAAATTGAAAAATGACACCTGGACACGAGAATCGAACCCAGGACCTTCGGCTTAGTACGCCAATGCTCTTACCACTGAGCTATCCAGGATTTGTCCCGTGCTCAAATTAAATTTTAAAGGTTGATACTTTCTTGAAGTCCTTAATTTGTTGATACACCAAAATAAATAAATTAGCTTGCAAAATTACAATATATATTTTATATAATTTACCTCAATAACCCTCCTAATGTGAACATTGATGTTGATGTACATTAATGGATGGCAACGTAAGTCATATTTGATTTACTTCCTTTCAGGAAAACTAGTGGCGAGACCGTCAGTTGCCCACTTACATTTTGTTGAACTGTTCATAATGCTCACAAGTGTTCATATTGCAAAACTACTATTTTATTTTATCCCATAATAATTGTTACAGGCTATGGGCTCTGCTAATATGGATTAAATGAATAGAAATGGATTATAGTGCAACACGGAGGGGTGATTCTTGGTCGGAAAATAGTGTATTATTGTTCTTATATTCTAAAAGATTGTAACAAGTTTGGATAAAACGTATTTAAACATTGGTGCAAAGCTTGAAGGAAGTGAACATTGGAATTGGTGGAAATTCCAAATCAAAGTTATACTATACGCAATGGGGTTATATAACGTGGTTGATGGGAGTGAACAAAAGCTGGCAGAAACAACTACAAATTATGCCGACTGGATCTGAATGGGACTGGATGGGAAGACCTAAGGAGTAAGTGTGACAGGTTGAATGAAAAGGTTATTGTGTACATAATCAACTTGACATCAGCTGCGGAAATGTGGATGAAACTGATGGCAATATATGAGAGGAAGTCAGAAACCAATTTACACCTAGAACAGCAAACATTTTTCTCATTGAAGTGTGAAGAAGAAGAAGAAGAAATTTTAACTTGTTTTGCCAAGCTTGAAGAAATCCGAGGAAAAACAGCTCAATTGGAGGAAAACATTTCTGACAAATTGTTAATCACAAAGATATTAATATTGTTACCAAATACATTCAAACATTTTGTTGCAGCCTAGGATTCAGTACCAATGGAAAAACAAAGTAATCATCACCATCATCAACTGTTTCCAGCCTGTCGTCAGTTTAGTAAAATGCCTCCAAACAACAAAGTAATTATGAGTTGATAGCATGCCTATTCGTTGAGGAAGAAGCAACATGAGCTAGATCCACCGGCAACGGCAGGAACTTTGGTGGCACTGGCGAGCAAGAGTTACCAAAGAATGGTAAAATGTTTTATATGTGGTAAAACGGGTCACTACAAGTGATACTATTGATCATCAAAGGGGGCTTACCATACTGAGGCAGGTAAACATATGTTCTATGCAAAGGAACTTTTTGCAACATACACAGAACTATCCAATATTAAAAATATTTTGATAAGTGTTGGAAGTGAACTGGATGTGGTGGGTTATGGAACTGTAGAAATAAAAGCATATAATGTTGAGGAATGGATTAAAACAACAGTGAACACTGTATTGTGTGTACCTAAAATAACGATGAACTTATTTTCAGCTAGGAGTGTCATGGACAGAGATCATCAAGTGACCTTCGACAGTCAGTTGTGTGAAATAACGAAAGAGGGCAAAGTGTTTGCCATCGGCCAAAGATATAACAATATGTACATATATTATGCATTACAGTTCAAATATAGGTTATAGGAAGTACAGCCTAACCAAGTGGCATGATCGTCTTTGTCATCAGAATGTTTAGTATGCGAAGAAGATATTAGACAAAAATAATATGACATTAAGCAGATGGAAAAATTTGTGATGGTTGTCTGAAAAGAAAAATGCATAAATCACCATTCAAATGGAGTGAAACGTCAACGACTCACGCCTGTGAATTGGTACACATGGATGTGTGCGGACCACTAGAAGATGCATCACTCGGTGGTTCAAAGTATTTTCTACTTATAAAGGATGATTTTTCTGGCTACAGACATGTGTATTTCTTCCAAAGTAAAAGTGAAATGGTAAACAATGTGAAACACTATTTAAACCTAGTCTAGAAAGACAGGAGAAACCGAGTGAAAATAGTACAAACAGATAATGGAACCGAGTTTGTAAACAAAGAATTGTGAAATATATTTTTTGAGAAAGGCTTTCAACACCAGACATCTGTGACGTATACTCCTAAGTAAAATGGAAATGTGGAGAGGGACATTTTTTTTTGTTTTCCTAAGTGGGCTTTCTTCACTAATTTTTCACTTTTTCTTATGGTTATCAATTTTAATTATTGCATGATAATTTAAAATAAAGTTATTTACTCATTAAAGTGGCACAAATTTATTACTTTTTACATTTTCATTTCTATAATAAATACATCTTTTTAGTTATTCCTTTTTTTTCATTAAGGACTACAAAGTCTCCTTCAGATTTTATTTGTTATATTAGGTTTGGTTGGATATTTAACTAATAAATATAAAGTATGTACATTTTGTATATTATAAATTTATAAGAATGTTATATTATCGACTAAAATATACTATTCTCTTATATATGACACATATACAAGATTTTTTTTTTTTACAATAAATGTCTAGGTGCTATTATCATACTATTACATGCTTAATATGGAGAGTCTAATAATACAGAGATTTATAAAATTAAAACAAAACTTGCTAAAATCACAAGATAAACATAAACATTGACAAATTTCAGTGTTGACTTAAATTCTTAACATTAAAATATTGACCCATAATCCTCTGTCTTGTATGACATCATCTTTTCTTATAAATAATAAACTGTTTATTTTACCAATATTATTCAATATTTTAACTTATCAAAACATGAAAGGCTAGGTTAAGTTAGGTTGTAACAGGGGCGGATCCAGGGAACAATTTTTTGGGAGCAATTCTTACAGAGGGGGGTCTGGGATACAAGATATTTTGTCCATTGCCTGACCATTTGGGGGAGGGAGAGCCCCCTTCCCCGTGGATTTTCCCCTGTGTTGGGTAAGAACCATAATTATATATTTAATATATATATATCTTAATTCATATATATACAAATTAAGTTATAGTAGGTTTTAAAGCTAAATTTGTATCATAATAATTATTTTAAACATCTGTGTTTAAATTAATGTTGTTCTTAAGTCTGTGATGCCACTACAGTAAATTCATCTTGAATTTTAAATTGTTAAAGAGGATTCAGTTGTTATGAATGCTTATGGCTTACGACATGTTGCATCTTTGGAAGACATTCAAAGCTTTCTTAGATAGACAAGAAAACCATTGTCTTACATTTGCAAAAGTTGGGCTTGTTTCGAAAAAAAAAAAAAAGTGTGAATGTTGCAGATGCTTATTGCATTTATGTAAAAATAATACATTAAAGCTTGGATCATTGTTTGAAGTCTGCGGTAGGAAATATCAAGTTACAACCTGCACACACCACAGGGATGAATTTAGTTTACTGTCAAAGATGGCAAACTCACTTTCTCCACACTTTTTTTATGGACAATTCACCCTGTATGGCAATTGGGGACAGGGTTTCCTACCCTGGATCTATACTACATATTTAAATTTGGCATACATAGATATTTATGCAAAATGTCTTGTAAAACTTGCATATATATATATTATACATTTTAATGACCTATTCATTATCATCGGGTCAAATACAATATCATGCTCTTTGGCCTCCCACCTACAAGTGGCCATCCAGCGTTTAAGAAACATACCCAGAAACATTGATGTCCTAGACATCACCAGGGATGACCTGGGTACAACCTTCATCTTCATGGATATTAGAAGTTCCATTGAAATTGCCGGTCAGGCAATATTTCTTATTACCTTTTATTTTAGTCAATACAGTAATTAAATTAAATGGACATTAAATAATTCACAGCTATTATTATATTAAAATATAATTTTGTAAAGTAAACTGAAAAATTTACTTTGATTATGATTAATCACTTTTGTTGTGTAAGCTAATAGGTTATGTTTTTAATGCGTAAATCGTCTGTAGACAAACTGAACTAACATAAACTGTGTCACCGATGTGGGAGGCTCAGTGCCTAGATGTAAGTTTGATGATTAGGGGCTTGGTACTCCTGAGGGTGACATTCCACGTCAAGTTGATGTCTCTCATTTGAGTAATAGGCTCCAATCGGAACTGTCGCAGAACTGTTGATATGATCACTTTTGATTCAATCATTGCAAATTTCTGAGCTGGAACAAATCAATCACTCTCACATTTGAAAACTATTGTACCTTGGATTTTGAAAAATAACAAGGTTGTTTTAGTGAGTTTTATTTCTGACTCTGACCTTACTGTATAGGTCAAAATCTAGTTCGGTTCAAATCTTGTCTAGGTGCACTGGCACTGCCCTTTAACATTGTCCTGGTGAAAATGTTAAAGAGCAGTGCAATATACCAAGCCGGCTCTCTATATTCACACAGTTTTATTGTGAACCCCCCTTTAATTCTATTGTAAGCCTTCTCTCAATTGTATTATGAACCCTACTTTACTTCTATTGTAAGCTTTCCCTTATTTGAATTGTGAGCCTTCACACAATTGTACCATGAACCTTCTCTCACTTATATTGTGAACCTTCTCTCAATCATATTGTGAATCGTCCCTTAATAATTTTGGAAACTCACCCACACAGTTCCTGGGCCCAGCAGAGAAGGGTATGTAGACATAGGGGTGCCTCTCTTGCACCCGATCTGGCAGGAAGTTATCAGGGTTAAACTTGTTTGGGTTGGGGTAGTGTTCCTTCATACGGTGAACTGTGATGATGGGGATGAGGACTTCACATCCTGCTGGGATTATGTACTTACCTAACATGACAGCATAATTAAGACAGTTAATATGCCAGACCTGCATTAATACACTAAATAAGCTGACACTTGATTGAAGAATTCACAATAGCTATAAATAGAGGTGGGTGGACTCCACCCTTTTCTCGAATCTGAATTTTCATTTCATCTGCGAATCCTGAATCTCACATTTGAATCAGGTTCTTAGAAAACATTGTAGCATGGTATGATTTTTTTTCACTTCCAATTTTGTGCACATTAAATGGCAAATCAATGATCTGAGTCTGGTTGTTAGGTTTCTGTTACATGTTAAGAAAAACCACTAGTCACTACAACAGCTTTTAAAAAATAACTCGAATCCTAGATTTGAAAAAAAGCTACATTTTTTCAATCTTAAATCTGGGATATTTTGAATTGCTGGATCAAGGATTCGAAGGACATCCTTTATTATAAACAAATTGTTTTTCTCTTTTATTAATTTCAAATACAGTAGAGTCTCAATGACGAGGTTGACAGGTGGTCGTATTACCGGATAATACGAAAATAGGTGAAGGAAGAGGGAGAAAGGCAGACAAACATATCCAAATTATTATAAATATAAGTGCAGAATAGGTATGAAATAAGATTTGTTAGTAATTAGTCTACAATACAAATACACTACTGTAATGCAATAAATTACATAACTTTTATTTTATACAAACAAAACTTTGGATTTAAAATTACTGTTAAAGTACATTGATGGAAAAACGCAAAACTCAATCACAATATGAATGAGTACAGTGCAAACATTCACTAAGGCGGGTGAACAAAGTTACAACCACAGAGCTATGTGACTCACTCACTAAGAAAGAAACGGTGGTGGTGGGAAAATAATATGCATGCGCATACTGCACAATAATATAAATTCCTCATCATAAGGGTATGTCAGATTAAACGGAATGTCGGGTAACCAGAGCCCTGCGTTTGTGGAGTTCGCGATAATTCGCGAATGTTAGATATGGCATTTTTTCTTTCAGATGTTCACATTTATATGTATGTATGTATGTATGTATGTATGTATGTATGTATATATGTATGTATGCGTGTATGTATGTATGTATGTATGTATCATATGTTTTGGCATAGCGATACATGATAGTAATCTAGTAACTTTTCCCCCTATGGAAATCAGATTTTATATAATCCAAATAGGTTTAATAATTTTTTTAATCACATACATACACAGGAAAGCTTTTCATTAGTAATATAAATACATACTTTAAATGAAGTATTGTATTGTTTTTTGGAACAAACTATTTGATTACTAATGTTTTGTAATATATTTATTTTCCTTGATGTTCAGTAGAGATAAAAACTATGTAGCATCAAACTATCTCAAGTGTTGGCCAAAAATTCGCAAACATTGAAGTATGTTATAACATTATTATTCTTTCCACGGGTTTGTTCCTTTTTTAGTGAAAACGGAAATGTGTATCATATGGGATTAAGGCGCATATCAGGAGGATAGTTGCGTGTGTTTTTTGTTTGTTTTGGGGACACAACAGTGAATTTTTTTCCAGCTTATAAAAATTAAGTTGGCTGGTGAGTTTCTTAGGCATGTTGGTTTGCCTTCTTGAATTTAAAAATAATATTATCAGAATTGTATTTAACAACCTCATAAATTCCTATTTACCGAATTTTGATAGAAATAGCAGAAGTTTGAAGTTGTGTCCACCATTTTGGATCTAACATTTTGAAATTCCAACTTAATGGAATTTTCCTGAAAGCTTTTTTTACACGACTTATAAATATGCATGCATTAAATATCATCAAAGTTGCACTCATTTTGAAGTTTGTCTCTCCCATCTTAGAGCCAACATTTTGACATTTCAAATATTCAGAATTTTCCTGAAAGTTTGAACACATGGCCTGTAGGAATGATAATTTTCATCTTTCTTTATTGTCTGAATATGGGTTAAATAAAATAGTGTACATCCACCCAACATTGGCTTTTTATAAATATGGATGAAAATGATAGAAATTACTAACCCTAAATTTACGGATTTTATAATGCAAAATAAACATACAATTTTAAAGGAATAGTTCAATAATATTTCTAGCTATTAAAGATGAATAGGTAATTATTTACAAGAAGTAGGATTTAAAAAATATTTAGTGGTTATTTGTTAAACAACATTCTTAAGAAGCATCGTGTTACTTAAATAATTATTGTATGTGACTATTTTGTGTGTCGTGTGAAAAGTATATGAGTAAAATTTGTGTGCCAGTAATATTACAAAGATCTTGTACAACTTCTTTTACAGCTTCCTCCCTTGCAAGAATTTGTGTTGTATGTAGAGGGCTTTGTAAATATTTTGCCTCCTAATTATTTGAAGAAGTGACCATTTATCCTTGTAAATAGAATAAAAATTAATATATCAAAAAATTAAATCATATACTCATGTATTGTACCATTAGAGGATTGAGGGTCTCAGCCCATCCAAACACATTTATAACCAATTCAGAGCCCTGCGTTTGTGGAGTTCACGATAATTCGCGAATGTTAGATATGGCATTTTTTCTTTCAGATGTTCACATTTAAGGTTACCCTGATTGCAAATATATGCTCAGAATTGTCGCGATAATTCGCGAAACCGGTGTTTTAGCGAGATATTCGCGATTTTAAATTATGTCCGCGATTTTCGACATTCACGCTAATATTTTGGGATATTGAAAAATGAAAGTTGAAAGTTTTGATGGAAGAGAGTGATGGCATCGAAAGTTTAAAAATTGAGAATGTGTTGCTAGGGCTGAAGACAGACAGTATGTTCAGTGACTTCGCAACAAAATATTTGCAAGCGTTGTGGCTGCCGATTTCAAATGCAGATTCAGAACGATATTTTTCTAGGTATAGTTTAGTAGTAACGGACCGCAGAACCACAATGAAAGTGGATAACATTGTTACCAGCTGCATGTTGCAGTTTGGTGATGTTGAGTAGTTATTTTGTATTTTTCTAGCCTAAAATGAGATTTAAAAATATAGTCACAATTTTTGTGAAGTAACAAGATGATTTTTGTGTAATATTTTGTCTTTGTGACTTGTACATACTTTTCCCGGACCAGCTGCCGCTAAATCTTACTTTTTTAATAAGTTGACAGCACATTTTTTTGCGGACTAGTGTTTTTTACCGTTTTGTCCAAACAAAATGTAATTTTTGGTTTTCACTTCAATATGTTTAGTTTACCTGTTTCAAACATTGTCCTGGAAGTCTAGTTTTAACCCAACAAAGTCACCTTAATCACGAAAGTTTGGTAAAAACCACTTTTTTAACGCTTTTGTCTTAATTCGATAATTTCATCGCAAAAATAGGATTTTTGTAATTCACCGCTTATTCACTGCTTTTGGGAAACTTAAAAAAGAAATTGGGCTTTTTTATTCACCATAAAAGCAGGGCTCTGCGGATAACCAAAGGTCGGATTATCGAGATTCTACTGTAGATTGAAAACGTTTCAAAATTTTATCCCCAAAATAGCTAGATATCTTTTTAGATTGACTTTTTTTTTTGATAATGGCTTACTTTTGGTTAATTCACGGTAACTTTTTGTCATTCTTGTTTGGCAAGTTTTGCTTGTTGTTAAAAGTGAAATATAAAATAATAAATCATTACATTGCTACACTGCTAATCAGAATAAATCTTAATTTTCTCTTGAATAAAATGTTCTGATGAACATTTAAATCAGGGGTGGGAAAACTTGTTTTGAGGGCTATTAATTATAAGATTATACCTTACATTGGTCAGATCAAAAATTCAAATAATTTCCTGTGTCAAGTATGACTACAAACTTTGTACTCATAATTCCGTGTTTATTCAAATTAAGTCCACTATTGAATCATTTTATATCTTATCTATCTGGGAAAACTCATTAGCGTTTCTGAAAATAGTGGAATTTCTCTTTGAGTTTAGTGAATTACAGTTACCTCCCGATTATCCACAGTAATGGAGGGAATGAGGCCGCGGATAACCCAAAACTGCCGGTAATCTGCATATTTAGTAAAGAAATTGTAGCACATTTAATTCAAACTAGTACCTATGTGGTTAGGTCTATGAACACATCGTTATATTTCACACACTAAGATCATAAAAAACACTTTAAATCACTCTAAATGAACACATAAATTAAAAAATTTGTATTAATATTTTGTTTCTTTGTGCAGCTGCTTTCTTTTACCTTATCCCACTATGTATTTTCTGTAACATCAGCTTGTCAGATAGGAGCATGTTATCTTTCTGCTTCAGATAATAAAGCAGGTACAACCTCGAAAGGCCTCCTCCACCCTTGCATAAAATGTTTGCTTTCGGCCATTATCTCTTCGCTGGGGACTTACTGAGTACAACAATCAGTAGCTCTGACTTCTCCATCAATGCGGCGTTTTTCAAAAACTTATTCCCTGTTGTTGTGGTCTGTTTCAAGTAAATAATTTGTAAGGGTGTGCGTGTACTCAAGAACTTGAGCTGAATTTTAGTAGTTGTTTGAACTCTACTTGAAAGTCTTCTAGTTTTCTTAAATTTTTTTTGGTATAATTGATTTTGTTCAATTTTAAAATATATTTTATAACAAAAAGTCCCACAATCTTTCTTTTTTATTTTGTTAAAAATAAATGTATGTTATAACTTAACTTGTATAGCTATATTAAATGTATTTAAAAATCTGTCTTTGTATCATCACAACATTTTTCAGAAAAATTTTATCATTCTTAAATTGTATGTTTGAGACAATAGTTTATGATTGAATTTATTACTTAAATTAAATTTGAAAGACTTGGGGTAAAAATATTGTTCTATATTACTCAAACTCCACTTGAGCTTGATGCTTTAATTCAAACCGGATTTTAATTATATCTAAAGTGAAAAACACTAATCACACACCCCTTTAATTCAAACTTGATTTTAATTCTATTCAAAGTGAATGAAACTACTCACCCACCCTTAAAAATTGATAAATCATTAAGGGATATAAAAAATAGTCCTGCACACTTGAGTTTTCCCATTATATAAACGCTATTAAAATTGAACATAAAAGATACTCAACCTAACTGGAGGTCTTCCTGTAACTTGCGACCGATTGCAGGAGCTGAAGGGAACAGTCTTAGAGTCTCTTGTATACATCGTTCCAGGTATTTCATGTTTCGTAGGTCTTGTAATGTGGGTTCTCGGTCACTGTGGCCGAATATCTCCTCCAGCTCTTGCCACGCACTGTCCTTCAATCACAAACATGGGAATAGCTAAAATGCTCCACCAAGATGAACAGCTTGAGAACATGGATAGGGCTTGATAGGACTGTACTCTTATAGTAAGAACAAGTTGAGAACAGCATCTGACAGCTACAAAAGCTATTAAAACTACTTTCACATGTTAACTCAGATTATCTGCAGTTTCCACTTTAGACAAATAGTTTTAATGCCAAAAATTAGTAGCTTACTAGTAATATAGTAAAATTTGATCAATATTGACTGTGAAAAAAAGAAACCTTATATTATCCCAAAAATCTTTTCAACTGCATTCTCTCTCACTTTAAAGTAAAGGCCTCTCAGAGTAAACTAGTTGTTTCTATTTTGTTGAAATTCAAGTAATTTTGAAGTCCCCACTGGGCAATATAGGGCTTGTCCTCACGGCTAAATCTTAGCTCCCCTATGTTATGAGGACTGCTAGGGGCCATTCCCCTTCCGCCTACAGATGAAATCATATGCCGATGATTTTTATGAGCCTATTGTCTCTGTCTACCATGCCTTCAATTTTAGTTCAGTCTAAAGGCTAAATAATCATATAATTGGGTGGAATAATTAATTCAGTTTGTATTACTTAACTGCTATGCAGTATAGGGTTAATTCATTTCTTTTCCCATAAATTACTTTGGAATATATCTAAACTGTTTCTTTCACCAAATTTATGTGTGCATTTGTTGAAGGAGTACCTTTGAATAATTTAAATTCAATCAAAATTTGAACAGTTTACTTTATGCCTTTAGGCCTAATTGTTTCATAGTCACCATGAAAAGCTGAGATAAGTTTAGGGATTACTTTGCATTTTGAGCAATGCATGTAGTTGGTAAAATTGATACCAAGTGTGAAGGAACAAATAAAGTCTTAACAGGTTGTGGCACTGTCTGGTATCCCTCCAAGAGCCACTAAAGGTAATTACAGAACTATAAACAGAACAGGGCACTGATACAAATAATTTTTAGTTCCACATTCCATCACTAAAGAGTTCTACATGTTTTCCCCGCTTGTTATACCTATTTAAATGCTCTCAAACATTTGGAGTCTTATCTAAGCTGGGTCTCTAGATATTCAATATAAAAACATAAAATTTTGTGCTATATTTACATATATATTTTTCTCACTCTCAAAACCTGACAAGGGGCTGTATCAACAATAACTTCAACTCAAGATTTTCGTTAATGAACTAGCTGTTTCTGGTCATTAAATGAGCCTAACTTAATCTTGCTAGTAAGTGAAAATCTAAAGTTTAAGTTTTCTATTCCGTTAGTTGGATGAGTTAAATTAATATTTATCTTTACCTGCCAATTCCTTTTCTTGCAGCGCTGATCGAGTTGCGGAGTAGCTAGAACTTGAAGGGGTAATTGGTCAACTTTCAATGGCAGCTTACGTGTTGCGAGTATTGATGTGACAAAGTGGTAATAAATGCTATAGTGTAACCAGTGGTTGGGATGCCTAAAAAAGGTGGCTACACTAATAATAATAAATAGTAATCAGAGAGCCAGAGATTACACAAGTAATCATATGGGCCAAGTTGCCAAAATCTCACTAGATCAATTTGCTAATGAACAAGGTCTTGGTTGAAATATTGGAGGAGTGCCCGGTGTTAGTTTTCCACATCTTATTTATCACTGATTTTCCCATCCCATCTACAAACTAATGTGGGTTCACTTCCTCTAAATCAGTCTTTCTAGTCCTAATCCTTTGGATTAAACTATTATTAACCATTGTGTTGAATACAATAATTGAATAAAAAATCCACATTTGTGTGATCATTAAATTAGCTGCACCTCTAAAATCTAAATAGGACAATTAACTCATCATTTAAATAAATAAAAACACATTAAATCTATTACAGTAAAAATAGATTGATAATTAGCATTCAACTTTTCAATTTATAATTATTTGTTTAGTTTGTACAACATAGCTCAAAAGTTTGTTATTTACTTTAGTAAATATTTCATAATATGTATTAATACTTAAAATATATTTATTTTTAAAGTATATCTTTATGTTTTATTGATTATTTGGCCTACTATTGTATATCATAAAGTGGAAGTGCTTCAATGTGGTTTCTCCAGAAATAATAGTGTGTCTCAGTAAAGTATCCTCACCTGGAAGTTTGTATGCAGAGCCAACATCATCAGACAGAAGCTCGAGGCGAGAGCCGAGGTTTCGTGACCCTGGGAACACAAGAATTCACAACTCCTCAGATGTTAGTACAATACTCTGCGCTAGTGAAGTTAATGGAATGTATACTAGGTAATGAAATAGTTTTTGTTATTATTCCTAGACACAAGACAAACTCATTTAGTTTTTATAAGGCTGGATGATGCACACTGCATCAAACATTATGTGTTAACTCAAAATGGAACAACAAATTTCTGTGTTATAATGTGTGGAGCTCTCTTGATTGCTTTTTTCCAAATGGAATGTGTGCACAATACATGAAACAAAATTGAACAAAATTAAAACACATTTACACATATCAACCTTCTTCCTCGCTCTCATGTTTTATGGAACAAAATGCATGGAACATTTTGCATTGCTCATGCGTCACCATATTGTTAATTTTAAATCTTCTTGGCAAACAGACTGTTGGGCAGGAGCATGGAGTGTGTTGGTTAAATTTGAGGTTAGTTTGTTGCTGATTTTAGTTTTGCTAGTTTTTTTTATTAGCAACATGTATCTTCTAAAGCAGAAGGGAAATGATGTGGGCTTACCTACTGCCGAGCTAGATGTAGAAAAACTGTTAATATTTGTAAAGGAGAGGCCTCCATTGGACACTTTTAATCTTAAGGAATAACACAACAAAGTTTTAATCCATCTGTTTTTTAAACATTGGGAGAACCCAGGTACTAATATCGGTCCTCTTCTTCATACAGCATCACTACTTCCTCATCAATTTATTCCACCTGACGAACGCAGAAAGTATGAAACAAGATAATGTTTTATTTTAGTTTGTTCTATCATGTTCCAAGATCAAAACTAACTTCACAAAAATTTGTTCCATGACACAAAAACATTTTTGTTCTATCGTGTGTTAACACATAATGTTCGAAGCAGTGTGCATCCAGCCTAATAGAGATGGGTCAAATTCACTTTTTTTTCAAATGCAAATTTTTATTTTACAACCATATCTTATAAATCAAGATAAGCATATCAGGTTGTTAACCTTTCCACATAGAAAGAGTTTGTTTACACACATTTCATTATATTTGTAAGAAAGTACAGGAAAGGTGGATATGAACAAACCAAATATGGCTTTTACAATGAAAAGAAAAACACAGTTTACACTTTACATTGCTGCCACTGGGCAAAGAGGTAATGGCTACTTTTTGAAGAAAATCAATCATGACCGCCCACTCCGGCAATCTTGGTTTCATTCTATCAGAACTCATAGGGAAGAGTGTGGAACACACAACACAACTTCTTAAAAGAGGAAACCAAAAAACACAAAAGGGAAAAAAAGGAATCTTGTAAAGAATGATAGGAAACTTAGATAATAACATGAAAGAAGAATAACATAAAGGACATACAAACATAGGTCAATAGATTGAGCGGTAACAATCAATTTTCTTCAAAAGCCAGCCATTACCTCATTGTCTGATGGCAGGTTGTAAAGTGTGAACTGTGTTCTTCTTTTCATTCTGAAAGCCATATTTTTTTTCTTCATTTATATGTTTCTATTCACCTTTCCTCTACCTTCTTCCAATATAATACAATTACCTCATACATCAAAAATAGGTTTTCCTTTGAAAGATATATTATTTACATACATTTTGATTTTGTTCACATTAATGCTTAATTTTCTTTAGAAAATAGATATTCAGCTCTTGTATAACATGATTTGTTATAATACATTATTTAATATGCATTCACATTCAGTTAAAGGGTAAGTTAATGTTCTGGTCCAGTTGTTGGGTTTGTCCTGTAATAAAGTTGAGCTAAACCAGTAGTACAGTCATAATAGCATTTAAAATATTCAAATTTAGAATTTAAAAAGATAAAAGAATTAATATTAAAAGCTTGATATTTAATATCTAGTATCCTTGAGGTTTCAAAGCATCCATCCCTAGTTTATGAGGTTTATTCCCATGTCCAGTGAACCACTTTTCAACTATTTGAATATGATTAATACCTTAGAACATAATATTTGTTTAACAATCATGCAATGCTATATAGTAGTGTATTATTACTCACCGCTATCAGGAAGGTGTTGACTTCATAAATTATGTCGTCCTCCGTGAATCCTTCATCCTCCAACTCCAGGAGACGGTCAATGAACACCGCATCTCTCTTTCCACCTGCACAATACATGAACCTGGCATCTACATAAATAGGGCGGGACTGGTGAGTTGATAGTGGGGCAACTAGGAATCTATTACTTGATCAGGCACTTTATTTTAAGCCCCCTTACACCATCATTCTCAGTAAAAAATTAATACATTTCCTTAAAATAAATTCTCCTCATCCTCTTTGCTTAAGCTAGTTTGAGTAGCTGGTAGCCACTATTGACACTACAATATAACACCTAAAAAAACTCTTACTGTTGTCCTCTCCATTGTAGCTATCATCTCCTTTGTTGTCGCTGCTTCTCGCCCGCAAGAAGTTCCTCCTGTCGCTAATAATCTGAAACGAAGCCCTTTCATATGTTATGAACATGGTGAGAACAGGAAAAGCTTCCATCCAAGCATGTAAACAAGCGGATAGCTCACATCATAACACAAAGTGTCAACTATTGATTCATTTAACTAAAATTAAAACGCACCTTTTAGAAATACTTTATTAAAAATAAATATACTGTGTGTCGGTTTTGCAGGTGACTATTTTCACGGCTTGTGATGCCATGATTGAATGAAAATCAAGTTAATATTTTATACAACATTATTATAGGTTCTGAAACTAAATCCTAGATAAACTATGAAACTGCTTACATCTACAACAATATTCGAGAGCTTGGAGGAATTAAGGAAGCCACAAAACACTTCTCTTAGTCTAATTTTTATCCAAGTGTTTACTGTTTATAGCTTACAAACTATTGTA
Organism: Timema californicum; assembly: GCA_902141385.1. Classification (NCBI taxonomy): domain Eukaryota; kingdom Metazoa; phylum Arthropoda; class Insecta; order Phasmatodea; family Timematidae; genus Timema; species Timema californicum. The sequence continues at coordinate 69,916 of CABFOW010000566.1, forward strand.
AGATCTTGAATTATTGCTCATGTAATGGGTAGCTTAGAATCTTAATAATGTTTGTACCAGGAATTGCCTTGGGGTATGGTTTTCTGCATTTATGTTTATTTGAAGGTATGTAAATCAATATAAATGAAATAACTTTTCCATTTAAGAAATTGCTGAAGTAGAGATTAAACAAAGTGTATATCATTAATTTATACAATTTGATTTTTGTATCTTAAAATATTCTCGGAAATTCTATCCAATATCTTAGCTACTAAACTAAGGGTCTCCTGGGTTCTATTCCCAGCAGAGGCGAAAATGTATTTCCGAGGAAGTGGGTGTTTTGTTCATTATATAATCAAGTTAGTTTGTAAGTTGTGTGCTGAAAAAAAAGTTAGTAAAAAAAAACTTTTTGTGCAAAATTGATATAAATCTGACCATTTTCACAACTAACTGTGTAAATAGTATTCTAACTTAAGATAGTAACACTCATCACTAAACACTGATGTGTTTTATTTCAGGCAGCGTCTGGAGTGTAACAAGAGTCTTGTGGACCTTTATTCCACGCCTTTAACCACTCGACCACAAAAGAGAGGGTTGTACAAGTAAGTCACCTGTCTGGCAAGTGAGCAGATGTAGTCATAATGAGCTTCCAGCTCTTTAGCCTCCGTGGTGAACTTGAAGAGGGTGTCCAGCATGAACCAAGGATTCAAAACCCTGTTCATCATGATCTTCATTGCTCTATGACAACAGAGTTTCAGTGTTAGATGATCTAAAGATGAATTACAAACTAGCAGGAACAAATAAATAAAGCATCCATCATGGATAGCAATTTTCTAATATTGTTCCTGCTTATTCGAAAGTATAATTATGTTTACTCAATTTATATTATCTTTGATTATTTTACAACTTTTACTAAAGATGAGTTGACTCCACTTTTTCTTAATCTAAAGTTTATAAAACATGTCAAACATAATAGATTAATTTTCCCACATTGTTGTGATTTTTTTCCTTGTTAATACTGATGTTGTTCATATTAATTCTTAAGCTACAACTAAATGTTAAATATTTTTGTTACAGTACATTCAATAATCAGGTTCAGTATTTAACTTTATTTTCTCGAGTGTTAGGTCCTCAAGTAAACCTAATTTTGGCGGTAACATTCCCTAATTGAGGTTACGGGTGCTGACTATGACTTAGCTCATCATCACCAACCCTCACAATCCCAGCCCACCAGGCTGAGAGCCAAATGGCCAAACCCTGTTCCAAGCCTGTTGGTTTTGGCCCTGATCTGTCTCCTGTCTCTTGTCTACACCTCACCTAGCTTCCTCTGAGGTTCAACCTAACCTCCACTAGGTTACTCAAGCCTCGGGGTACACCACTTGGTGGTGAGATTAGGATTAAGTAGGAGAGGTTAAGCGGGACCCACTGGATAGGCTCCTTCTTTTGCACTTCAGTGCCCTAATTTTACCCCAAAATGTGAAAGATGGAGGCATTTTACTAAACAGACCCAGCCACAGGCTGGAAACAGTTGTTGATTAATATTACATTCATTAATTATCATAACATTCATACATTCGGTTAAGTTGTAAATTAATAATTTGGGGCCATGTTGTTAAATTGTTCTTAGTTGGGTTTAACAACTAATATTCAGCATAGTAGCTCTGAAACAAATTATGATTCAAAATTTGATGGAAAAAAATTTATTATTTTTGACTCTTACTATCTCCAAAGATAGGGGTGGATTTAATTAAAACAACACTGTTTTAAGAATATGTGAATTGCGAAAGTCTAACTAATAATTACACTACATTAGTTTCCTCTTGTGTCTCTCTTTTGAATAAAAATCATAGCTATAAAAAATAATTTTCCTCTTAAAGATGGATCTCCCATTAGCTTGTCCTACTGGTCATTATTTTAATCCCAATCTCCCCTGTCACCAACAAACCAAACAAAATGAGACTGATGCCTTTGTCACGGTTCACACCGGCTTGAGTTGCTACAGAATTGAACAGATGAGATGTTGACATTTCATTAAGTAGCGAAGTTAACTTACTTTCCGAATGAAGTCGTGTACTCTCTGTGCAACCCTTGTTGCTGAAGATTGATAGGTGTTCCCATAGCTGTCTCTAGAATAAACACAACTGTAATATTCACACTTAAAATGGTCTAAAATTATGTATCTTTCAATCTAATTTGTTATATACACTTACATGAGCACACAAACTAGACATCAAACTCATTTAGTCTGATTTGCTGGAAGCACAAAGTCAAGGTTTGAACCCTGGTGAATGTACTAAGGGTGAGTTTTCCTAAATGGTTTCCCACTCTCCCTCCACACAAATGCAGATACATTCCTTCTTAATTCTACTTTTCTCATCATATAATTAAATGAAAATTCCCTGTACAAGATTAAAAAAGCAGTGAGGACATTTTTTTTATACTATTGGAAATAAAATTTAGAAATCTTGTATATTTCCGAGAAGTTCTACTATAATACGATAGTTGCATTCTAGAAAAATATTGCGTTATAAAAAATCACGTTATGGAAAACATTAGTTAAATGGGAAAATAAAGGTTAGGGGGAAGTAGATACTGACCAGATCCAACAAAAATTATTTTCCTTTGATATTTTGACATTATATAATTCATTTTGGCTATATATTATCTACATCCTGTTGTTTATAAAGATTAATGTCAAAAAGATAAATAATAAGCATTAGAATGCAGAAATAATACATACCTTGATTACATAGAACCAAATAAACCCTAAAGAGGATTACAATTATGTAGGCTATTTAAGATTACAGCACTAGTGGTGGAGAAACAAGGTATTAATGCGGCAAATTACTGATACCAACATTCGAGCATGTGATCTATGCGATAGCAGTTGTGAAAGAGCAACGCAACAAATTCTAGGAATCACAGTGGCCCGCTTTTGAAAATCACATAATAGCTGTCTCGAGTTCGCATTATAAAAAAAAACTATCATCTCACTGATCACATTATATCCAAATTTCATAATAAAAACACATGTTATATGAGAACTACCTGTCCTTAGTTAAAGTTTATACTAAAGCAATAATGAAGCAACATTTACTATATAATTAAGGCTTTGATGTTTATGACCTTAAAAATCGTGAAATATGCTTACAAATATGCCCTTAAAAATACCAATATATGACCTAAAATGTATATTAATGATAATGAATATTATTAAAAAATATTCCTCAAATCAAGGAAGTAGCTTGGAATAAAAAAAATTAGTCAACAAATCTTTAATTATATTGATTATCTTCACTTCACATACATTATAGAGCAATATTGATCCATCAATACTAAAGTACTCTTCAACAAATTCTTTCACTAAACCTTTCAACTTCACTATTTAATTCACAAACTTTCGGCATGCTTAAAATCTGGACAGATAAAATTTACACTGAACAGGTTTCGTATCCCACTGAATAAGTAGGTCACACGCTAACAACTAAATCACAGAAACATTCTAAAGATAACCAGGGAAACATTTACAAGCAGAACAAGTATTCAGTGGGGAAGGGAGGGACAGTTCTACGAAGCAGTTTGTGACACCCCCTATTCCCAGATAAGGCTTCTCCTGTTCTTACTACCTGGGTTTCTCCAGAAAAGGTCTCTCTTTAACAGATAAAGAGTTGTCAGGAATAGTGAATATGTTTTAAGCAAGCAAAACCATAAATGATTCTTACCTACAAGTAATCTGGTTATAAGATATTTACGTGAGAAAAACACTAATATGAAATGTGACATACATAATTGTGTTTCATATACATTAGAAATATACAGTTATTAAAGTAATTTTGATCCAAATACGAGTTTATTCCCCAAAAATGGTGCAAATATGACCTAATATTTGAAAACTGCTCAAAATATGCACTTATATGGAAAAAAAAGTGTATATTTAGAGTGAATATAACATAGAATATGTTTTTAGTTCATTAAGCATTAAATTTGAGGTGAAACTAAAACTATGATATGTCATAAATATCCGAGGCCTACTTATAATTCATTCAATGCATCTATAAACATTGACTTTATTATTAATATATATTTCAAGCTATTTTTACAAGACTAAAAGTAACTAGAATATCAAAAAGTTTTCAATTACATAGTGAAAAGCCTTGAAGCAAAGATTATCCAATGCAGCAGAAAAGTTCATCTCTAGAATATAATTAATATAATTATTTTTATATTCAACTTTAAACAGTGTGTTTTTAATGTTAGCAATTCATAGCATGTCATTTTATATTAATTACAAACTTCATATAAATTTAAATTGAATAACATAAGCATAGGACATTTGTTAAATTTTTTGAAATCCTATAAAAAAAAGTCTAGGTAAAATGAAGTAAAGTTAGAAAGACATAGAATGCAATTTAAAAAAAAAAAGGCTTATTAGTCAAATTATTTTTAGGGTTCCAGGTTTCTTAAAAATAACTTAATTTTAGTTATTAGTTCTGGTTTGACTCCCTGGCTAGGACTCAATTTAAACTATTGTTTAATAATATATATTAACCTTTATTATATCTGTATTTAAAATTTATAACTCCAAGAAGTCCTGCACTTATTTATATTTGAGTTACATGGATATATGGACATGTGGTTACGGTACCGGTACTTCCACTTTAAACAAAGTCTGAGAACATAGTATACAAGTATATATATATATATATATATATATATATTAGGGATGGAACCTAGAATCCTCGAAAACTCAAATCCTTAAGGTATATCCTTGAATACTTGAGTCCTTAAGGATATTCATGAGTCAAGGATTTGAGAAAATATCGAATTCAAGACATATATAATTATTTTCAAATTTTGAATTATAATTTGTTTTATAGTCTTAATGCAGCTTATTGGTGGTTCAGATGGATTAAAATAATAAGACCAACTTAACCAGACCCTAGACCATTAATTTAGCAGTGAATATATGAACAATGAATTAATTTTTGCGAAAAATGTTAACAATCAGTTACTATTTCTATTTTTTATTATTCTGGTATATTCTTATTTCCTCTTATGTTCATAATTATTTTCCAAGATTCGGATTCAAATTTGAGATTCGAGATTTGTAGATAAAATAAAGATTAAAATTAAAGAAAGCTTTATATATATATGTGTGTGTGTGTTTTCTTACAATAGCTTATGTTTTTTATGTTTAGGTAGATAATTGATAAGATACTGAATATCAACTCTTTCTTTCATAAGCATAACTTGTTTAGTTTTAATTATTCTTTGAAATGAACACATATGTCCAAAATACATCATGTCTAAGCAGAATCTAGCTTACACAGTTTTTAAATTTGTATGGAAACCGTAGGCACAAAGTTGCAGTATAAGTGAAGAATTTACTGTACTCACTCACTGACTTAACCAACTTGTGTAACATATCAAACATTATTTTGCATGGATTAAAAAGCCAAGTTATTATAGTTGCTAAGTATTGCTATAGCTGCATATAAATATCAAGGTATAGGTTCAATTTGTATATCCAGGCGTCATTTTCAATAAAGAATACTATTTTTTATTTTCATGTGCCCAAGTGTAACACAATTGAATATATCTGAGATGCCCTAACATGTTTTACCTGCAATTATATCCAGAGTACATGAGAAAGTGTAAGTGCTGATTTCAATGGACTCGCCCAATTCGGTATGTTTCCTCATATTTGCAACCATGATGTGGGTGTTACGTATAAACACTGGAATAAAGTCCTTCACGACATTGGTGTGAAAAGTTGGGGCTATCAGTTTCCGATTCCTCTTCCACTTGGGCCCTGAAAGGCAATATATAACAGCAAATACATATATACATCCAGGAAAAAAAAAGTCCATGTTTTTAGTGTGGCAGTTATTTGTGTACTTGCAATCATACCATTAGCCTTCACACGGAAATCAAATTCAAAAAGGAAACTTAAAAAAAATCAGCTTATTTTAATCTTATATAATACTTGAGTTTCTATTAATAGCACATTAATGAGGTACAATTTTTGTAGAGTTGTATCCACATCGATAAAATGACTTCCAACATTTTGATTGCCATTACAACAGCCATCCTCATCACAACAACCTTTGGAAGTCATCTAGTGAGATTATTTTTATTGCAAATTATGCCGGCTTCGAAAGCTTACAAATAACTTATTCTGCATATTTCATTTTTCATTTTGCATACTTGTATTATTTTGTTGGTTTTTGGGATATTTGTGTGCCTAGCACATAAATATCTACTCTGACCATAAATTCAAAGAATAGTTGAAATAAAAATTAGTTAATATGTATTTAATTAATTTACCTGAACTTGTGATGAGACCATCTCCCAGATACCGGCGGCCCATTGAATATATAGTACTCTTATACGTCTCATCCCGATTACTCAGCACGATCTGCACAACACATATTTTTATTTAGTTATTTGACAACGCTAAGATTAGTAACAATAAATAACCCACTTTGGTGACTGCATAGTCTAAGGGGCTACACTTGTAATAGACTAGACTGCCGATGACGGGGAAATTTTGGTTTGATCCTGGTCAGGTGTATTGATGTTGATTTTTCTTAAATGGTTACCACACAAATGTGGGTACACTTACTCTAAATTCAACCTTCCTCATTTTTAACCCATTAGCATAACTAGTACACTCCATCCAGATTAAAAGGTAGCAACTTATTGACTCAGCCTGTGCAGTATGCTATACCACCACACATGACTGCAAAATAATTTGCATAGCTACGTCCCAGGCCAAAGTGAAAGAAAGCCTTAAGTGCTTAAATTATTTCTTGATTGTTGGGAAGGAGTGATGGGGGAGAGGTTATATCTTTTTGCGATGTCCAAATGGTTTGATCTACTAAATTAATTTCTTTTGTTCTCTTCCTAATAAACTCACTTATTCTTTACATACCTAGTTAATTAATTTTGTTTGTTCTCATTAATATATGGGGTGGCTTTTTTTAAGCTGTTAAAGATTTAACCATGCCACATGTTATTTTGGCAGCAGTGCTACCCACATTTATTGGTTTTAAATGGTAACATAAAGCAAGTCTCCCCATTTCCAGATTATTAATTACTGTGAATAGCTAATCATTAATTTATTATATTCCATACATTTAAAGCAAATAACAAATTAACTATAAAAGATTCTTACTTTAATTGTAAGAAGATAAGTTTTAAAAACATAGATAATTTAAGGGCCCCAATCTTGATTTAAAATATTTTACATCTTTCCGGGCTAGATAAAAAGAATAGATAAAATCTTAGCCATTGGAATTATTTTAGTTGTAAAATAGAATTTATTTGTTTCTTCAAAGCTATTATGACTGTATTACTTTGTGAGACCATAGTTCGATGCCATACTTTATTTACTGTTACTATAATGGCTACAATATAACTATTAGTAAAATGTTTTGATAAATACTTTAATTGAGAAAAATTGTTATTTGATAAGATTTATGTTGATGAACATTTTCTTATAAATTGACAGTTTAATGTTTCATTTTGTCAAATCTATTGTTTTTTTACTAAATCAATTCTGGAAATCCAAACATTAAAACTGGCCATGTCATAGGCAAGTATTAATATTATATAATATGATATATTAAATAATTGAAAAACAAGAAGAAATATTGTATTTGGTTTACGAGCTTAAAAACACTTTACATGATATCTTTATTTTTTTAAAGTTTGGAATATAGATATCTTGAAGTAAAAAAATATTGTAGTTCTGTACTGTTTTTAAGAATGTATGTCTGTTGGCAAAGTTACCTGGAACTTGGTAACCGATTGCCGTGCATTTATTTATATCTGTAACTTAGGATCTCTGGAACTACTTAACCGATTATGATGCTGTTTTTACTTTTATACTGTACCAATATCCAGGCATATTTTAGGATCATTTGTGTATAATCAGGTGTTTTGGTGTGAGTCCCGGTGAAGGGCCAGCCAATTGTTTGTATACATTTATGGAACCACATAATTACAGTGGTGTAATTTTTATTATTCTGCAGAGTACTTATCCAAGTATTTTTTTAGTATATTAATTATAATTGGGTGTTTTGGTGTGAGTCCCAGTGAAGTGTCAGCCTGGATAATTGTATATAGCTATGGGACCTTCTAACCAATTGCAATTTAGTTTTTTTTTTTCTGTAGAATAGTTCTCCAGGCATGTTTTAACATAATATAATCAGGTTTTGTGTTGTGAGTCTCGGTGAAGGACCAGCCGGATATTTGTGTATATCTTTGGAGCAGGTAACCGATTCCGATGTAGTTTATTATAGTCTGTAGGATATTAACCATGCAAATTTTAGCATGATATACTTGGGTTTTGGGGTTCGAGTCCCTGTTTAATTTTTGGATGGATGGGGTATATATGTTATCTCGGATATTCATCACCACATAGTCAATCACAGTGAATTTTTTTTTCATTTATGTAGTATTTAGGTTTTAACATTAGTTTAATCAAGTGTTTTACTGTGTATCCCTGGAACTGCCAACAGGCCTAGCGATAATGGATTTTATGGGTCAGCCGGAAGGTGAAATAGTTAAATGGTGCTTGTCTAAAAGGAGTGTTGGATCACATTATTCACTTTATCAAGTAATACACTAGCAAAAAACTGACAGTTTAAAATGCAGTTAACATTCATACATCTTAAAAACATTTACGTCTTGCAGTAAGTAAGCCAACAGTTATTACTCCCTCCAAGTTAATTTCAAGAACAAATAAATTATGTATTTTGTTATATGTTAAAATTTCATACTCAAATAATTATTGGTTACCATTATTATTATTACTATTATTATAAATGCTTTCTAAACCAATAATTCTACAAGAAAACGATTTACAGATTTACCTACTTAACAGTAAGATTGTGGAAAAGTTCAGCTCAATCAATAGAATGTGTATCTACTGAACTAATGTTCCCAGCTTCAATTCCTGACATAGCGGAACTTTTATTTTTAGTTAAATGAATGTTTCCCCTTTCAAAGTAATGAGCTTGATGGATGGGGGATGTTGTGTATTTTCAAGTTTTAAGATAGTATCATTATTATTATTATTATTAGCACCGCGTCTTACTACCCGTTCGGGTTATACGCACTTACGCTAATGTGTAATGGTAGGGTGATTGTGAAATGAAATGAAGGACCTACAGTTTAACGTGGAATCCGAACCACGGTGGAGACCTGGCATTCCTCACATTCACAAGATGTCTTGTCAGAGGTGAAGGAAGGGTTTGGTAATCAGATAAATCTTTGCCGGGACCGAGGATCGAACCCCGGCCGCCAGCATAGAAGTCTGACACCTTACCCCTAGACCACCAGGTCACCCAAGATAGTATCAAAGCTGTGTACTTATTTTATCAGTCGGTTCAGAAAGGGCACAGTATCAAAGCTGTGTGCTTATTTTATCAGTCGGTTCAGAAAGGGCACGTTAAATACCTCAAATAAATGTCTAACATGAAACCTTAGGATGCTACGCTGTTTACTAAGTGAGATAGTTTATTATTATTGAAGAAAATAAGAAAACTAAGGTGCACTCATTTATATTAAAACTTTATCTGGGAACCAAAATAGTTAGTAAAAAAAACTCTCAGCAATATCTTTATGGCTTAATAATATGCATTGTTTGGCTAGTTTTCATTCTTTATGCATATTTAATGCATGCATTATTAAGGATAAAGTGTCCACTCAGTGCAGGTTATTTGGATTTCATCTAGGCTAATCATCCTCTTTTCGTTCATGCGGTCCTGCCCCATCGAAAGTTGTCGGCACGCAGCATTCATAAGAAAAAGTACTGAGCAATATAGAAATATTTTGAAAAGTATTATTTGTATATAAATAAGATAATTTTTACTCTACAAATGATGTTTTTACATATTCCTAATTTTTTCAGATCTTCCCCAACATTTTTAAAATCCCGTTTATAAGACTTTTGTTTAAATTTTTGTTATGTATTTATATTCTTATATCAAAACATTATATATATCTATATATATGAAACACTCGCGGTAAAAGCTTTTCAAAAATACCCCACACAATTGGGTAAAAATACTACTACTGCTGCTACTATTACTACTGCTACTACTAATGCTACTATTACTACTGCTACTACTACTGCTACCACTACTGCTGCTACTGCTGCTACTACTGCTACCACTACTGCTGCTACTATTACTACTGCTACTACTGCTACCACTACTACTGCTGCTACTATTACTACTGCTACTACTACTACTGCTACTACTACTGCTACTACTACTGCTGTTACTACTGTTGCTACTGCTGCTACCCCTGCTACTACTACTGCTACTACTATTACTACTGCTACTACTGCTACTACTACTGCTACTACTGCTGCTACTGCTACTGCTACTATTACTACTGCTACTACTGCTGCTACTATTACTACTGCTACTACTGCTACTATTACTACTGATACTATTACTACTGCTACTACTGCTACCACTACTGCTACTACTGCTGCTACTGCTACCACTACTACTGCTGCTACTACTACTACTGCTACCACTACTGCTGCTACTGCTACTACTACTACTGCTACTACTACTACTGCTACCACTACCACTACTACTGCTACTATTACTACTGCTACTATTGCTGCTACTATTACTACTGCTACTACTGCTGCTACTATTACTACTGCTACTACTATTACTACTGATACTATTACTACTGCTACTACTGCTACCACTACTGCTACTACTACTACCACTACTGCTGCTACTGCTGCTACTATTACTACTGCTACTACTGCTGCTATTATTACTACTACTACTGCTACTACTGCTGCTACTATTACTACTGCTACTACTGCTACCACTACTACTACTACTACTGCTACTATTACTACTGCTGCTAAAACTACCACTGCTGCTGCTGCTGATGCTACTATTACTACTACTGCTACTACTGCTGCTACTATTACTACTGCTACCACTACTACTGCTACTATTACTACTGCTACTACTGCTACCACTACTGCTACTATTACTACTGCTACTACTACTACTGCTGCTACTACTGCTACCACTACTACTGCTACTATTACTACTGCTACCACTACTGCTGCTACTACTACCACTACTGCTGCTACTATTACTACTACTACTACTACTGCTACTACTGCTGCTACTATTACTACTGCTACTACTGCTACCACTACTACTACCACTACTACTGCTACTATTACTACTGCTACTACTGCTACCACTACTGCTGCTACTATTACTACTGCTACTGCTACCACTACTGCTACTACTACTACTGCTACTACTGCTACCACTACTACTGCTACTATTACTACTGCTACTACTGCTGCTACTATTACTACTGCTACCACTACTGCTACTACTATTACTACTTATACTACTACTGCTTCTGCTACTACTGCTACCACTACTGCTACTACTATTACTACTGATACTACTGCTGCTACTATTACTACTGCTACTACTGCTACCACTACTACTGCTACTACTGCTACCACTACTGCTGCTACTATTACTACTACTACTGCTACTATTACTACTGCTACTACTGCTACCACTACTCCTACTGCTACTATTACTACTGCTACTACTACTGCTACTATTACTACTGCTGCTACCACTACCACTACTGCTTCTGCTACTACTGTTGCTACTGCTGCTACCACTGCTGCTACTATTACTACTGCTACTACTGCTGTTGCTACTGCTGCTACCACTGCTGCTACTATTACTACTGCTACCACTACTGCCACTACTGCCACTACTGCTGCTACTATTACTACTGCTGCTACCACTGCTGCTACTATTACTACTACTACTGCTACTACTGCTGTTGCTACTGCTGCTACCACTGCTGCTACTATTACTACTGCTACCACTACTGCTACTATTACTACTGATACTACTGCTACTACCACCACTACTGTTGTTACTGCTGCTACTGCCACTACTGCTACTACTACTAATGCCACCACTACTACCACCACTACTACTACTAATACCACTACTACTACCGCTACTACTAATTATAATAATAAGTAAATTTACTTTTAATGTCTCACAAATTCCGTTATTTGTCTTTTTGCTAAATTGTTACCGACCCATTTCATGTGGGCACGATCACAATCGGTTAAGTGGTTCCAGAGATCCTAAGTTACAGATATAAATAAATTCGGCCATTTCTTTCACGGAAACTCAAACCCTGACTGTATGCTAGATCCTCCCTCAGCAGACAGCCGAACGAATATAAATAAATGCACCGCAATAGGTTACCCAGTTCCAGGTATCTTTGCCAACATACATACATTCTTTAAAACATTACAGATCTACAATAATTTTTTACTTCAAGATATTTACATTCCAAACCTTAAAAAAGCAGAGATATTATGTAAAGTGTTTTTAAGCTGGTAAACCAAATACAATATTTCTCCTTGCTTTTCACTTATTTAAACCTCCTCACTTTGATATTGTTTTGATACTTACCTATGACATGGCCAGTTTTATTGTTTGGATTTCCAAAACTAATTTATTAAAAAAAAACAGATCTGACAGAAAAAACATTAAACATTAAATTTATTAGAGAATGATCATCAACGTAAATCTTATTAAACTACAATTTTTCTCAATCGAAGTACTTATCAAAACTGTTTACCAACAGTTATATTGTGGCCGTTATGTTAACATTAAATTAAGTTTGGAATCAAACTATGGTCCCATATAGTTATAGACAGCTATAATAAATTTGAAGAAACAAATAAATTCACTTTTATAACTAAAATGTGCCCAATTGATAATATGTTATCAAATCTCTTTTTTTTTTTGTCCACCTGGAAATAATATTAAATATTTTAAATCAAGATTGGGACACTTAAATTATATAAGTTTTTGTGACTCAGCTTTTTACAAATAAAGTAAATTTCTTTCAGAGTGAGTTTGCTATTTGCGTTACATGTGTGGAATATAATAATTATTAGGTACTCATTAATAAATTCATAATTAGCTATTAACAGTAATTAAGATACTGGAAAGGAGGAGACTTGCTCTATGTTACCATGTAAAACCAATAAATATAGGTAGCACTGCTGCCAAAATAACTTGTGGCATGGTTAAATCTTTAATAGTTAAAAAAAAATCCAACTTATATATTAATTAGAGCAAACATAATTAATTAAGTATGTAATGAATAATTGATTTTATCAGGTAGAGAGCAAACAAGAAAGTTAATTTAGGAGATCAAACCATTTGGACATAGCAAAAAGACATAATCCCTCCCTCATCACTCCTTCCATACAATTAAGAAATAATTTAAGGACTTAAGGCTTTTATCTTATTCCGGCCTTGGGCAAACTATTCAGAGTCATGTGTGGCGGTATGGCATACCGCGTGGGCTGAGCCAATAAGTTGCTACCTTTCAATTCCGACGGAGTGTACATAAGCTTATATCCTGAATAGGCAGTAAGATGCAATTCTAAAAATAAAAAATAAAACCCTTGGCCTGGACATAAAGATGAGAATAGATAAGAGTCTTAAAGGCATGTATTGATGGCCCCGTGGTTTAAGGTGTCAATCTCACAATATACTGAACAGCCATTAATGTGGAGGTTAAGGTTTGAATTTAAGCCTGGTCATATTTTGGTTTTCTCATCCTCTAATCATGTTATACAAATGAATTTCGTCTAAGATTGTTTTTTTCTCCATGTATTACTTCTTGTTTAGGATATACACATTTAATTACAATTATAGAGTAGGAATGAGGAAAGTAAGCCGAGCCTTTGCGGGGAGGAATTGTGGGAACCATTCAGGAAAAAAAGCACCCTTAGTACTGACCAGGACTCAAACCATGACCCTCCCATCCCTGGAAATCCAGACTAGTTAAGCTTGACATTTGTTTTATGTGCCCTCCGATCAGTTTCCTCTAAGCTACTCTCAAATTCCCTACCTCTTATAATAAATCGCTAATAACCTTGGTGTGTATTGTAGTAATATAAAAATTGTATACATGTAAAAAAGGAAATATATCTGGAATCATACCTCTGTAATATTTCGAGGCATCTTTAAGTATACACCAACTTGTCAGTTCAGCCTATACTATGGACCAGAGGTAAAAGACTTAAATTAAGTCACTTTATCTAGAAACATTGCCATGCTGCGCTTGCCCAACTGACCTGAATGTACTCCGGAGATATCACGATCACCAGGGGCAGCAGGGAAACCCAGAGACGAAGCAGGGGAGGTTTCTCCTTGAGTAGCTTATTTGCAAGCTTCCCTATCTCTGGCCAACACACGATACAATTTATTAACATTTGTCTCTATTTATTGTTTTTTATAATAATTTTAGTTAGGGATAGCTCCATGAATCCCTAAGGATCCATGGAATCCCCAGAGAACGTCGATTCACTCACCAACGTTCATCCAAACATGAACTATAATTTTGAAATGCCTGATTTCAAAGTTGGGATATTGTTGTCTGTCAATATATACATTTCTACATTTAACTTGTGATCATGGTTAGTTTAGTTTTAACTGTATAAAGATAACTGGAATCGCTTATTACTTTAGTGAAACTCATTTAAAAATATTTCTGATTTTAAATAATAAATTAAATTAAAATTAAGTGGAAACATCTAAACTTGGGATGCATCGATTGTGTTTGATCCATATACGTAAATAGGTAAATTATTTCTGGCAAAAACAGAAGGGGAACCTTACGGTTATTTTGAGAAGAGAGTGCATGCAACCAGCCAAACACTAACCTTTCCTGGTGCAGAACTGCAACGTGTTTCCTAGTAGGGGCAAGGCAGGAGGACCTGGCAGTTTGCTGATAAACCATGCTCTGCGCAGCCATGCCTTGTTCCACTGCACCAATAGCACCGTTGTCAATACTACCAATATGGCCGCCAAATACCATGGCTGGGATTGAGGCGCTAACCGCAACCGGTCCTCACCTATCATTTCGGAGTACTGTATCAACATATTAACCGGTAAACACAATGTCAGTACTACCAAGATGGCCACCGGTCACAATAATCTGTGAGGAGAAGATTTGTTTTTGTGCCCCACGTATTAGGAGCTACTTACTACTCATCTGTGATAATTACATATTTACACTAATGGGGGAACCGGGCCAGCCAGAGGTGTAATATATGTTTTGACACAGTGAAGTCAAAAATAGCCTTCAAGATTTTTTTTCTTTACTGGTTTACTACTCTCCCTTCACGCAAATTAGAGTGCCTGTCCTCTTAATTCAACATTTTTCACCCCCAAAATACTAGTATTAGTAAATATCCTCAATAAGTACAGGCATGACCCAACGCGTGTCTACTCTTCTAAGAACCTAGTTTACCCCACTGCTACGAACTAAATACCACACGCAGTACAGGAGTGGACCAAGGCTTGTCTACCTGTCTAGGAGCCTGGTCTACCCCACTTCTATGAACTAAATACCACCCGCAGTACAAGAGTGACCCAAGGCTTGTCTACCTGTCTAGGAACCTGGTCTACCCCACAGCTATTAACTAAATACCACCCGCAGTACAAGAGTGACCCAAGGCTTGTCTACCTGTCTAGGAACCTGGTCTACCCCACTGCTATTAACTAAATACCACCCGCAGTACAAGAGTGACCCAAGGCTTGTCTACCTGTCTA
>CABFOW010000566.1:93555-130058 GCA_902141385.1 Timema californicum
AATCAAGCAATTGTTAACATGACTAGTAGGTGCAGGGGTAGATTGACATGTCACACAGAACATTCATGAATTAAGTAATTATTAACATCACTAGTAGGTGCAAGGGTAGATTGACATGTCACACAGAACATTCATGAATTAAATAATTATTAACATCACTAGTAGGAGCAAGGGTAGATTGACATGTCACACATAGCATTCATGAATTAAATAATTATTAACATCACTAGTAGATGCAGGGGTAGATTGATTTGTTACACATAACATATATGAGTGTACTTATTAATTAAAAATAGCTTTTGGTCAGGAAAATTAGAATATTTTGATATGAGAGAAATAAGTTGTTTTTACAAGATTTTGTGGACTTTTTGGAATTAGAGAGAGTAGAATTTGTATGCTAAACAATGGAAGCTTTTCTACTTTGACACTAAATGAATCCAAAGCTATTGATAAACAAATTACCTGCACCGTGGATTCTGGTAGATCAACTTAGGTTCTAAAATAAAATAATTGTTTCCTCAAATCCGTTGGTTGTGATGGTTAGATTTGTAATAACAAATCATGACTTTAATTTGTGATGAAAAGTAAACGTTTTACTTTTTCTTTTTACTTTTTCGTGCACAACTATCTGCAATGATTAAAAAAATGTAGCACACTTAAATTGTTGAGTCTTGGCCACCGAATTAAGTCACTGTTTTCTGCAATCAAAGTTTAGTATCACGGATATTTTAACAACTAACGAGGTTAAGTCACACAAATTTTATCAATTACTTAATATATGACATATATGTGTACATTCTTCCAGTGAGCCTGTGTTGTCCTATTTGTTAGAAATATTCAATATTTTAAATGCTATGAATATAATATACAGTCTCATTTTAATTGAAAAGCTACTAGATCTTATTTCACGTGTTCATATTATGTCAAGCTATGTGCTATACAGCTATCACTTTTAAAAGTCATTACCATTATATATATAAAATAACACTAATAAAATAGTATCATGTTAGCAATTTTGGCCAAAAATAAATAGTATTTTTTCAAATAGCCTTCCTATGAAAATTGAACTTTATTAAAGATAAGTTGGATTTCCATCGAATGAGTGTTTTAAACTAATGATACTAAAACCGCCAACCTCAATTAAAGGATACTAGATTGATCTTACAGCTTTAAGAATGTACTGTACATCATCTTTCAAATGTGACAGCTGCAAAACACATGGTTTCATGCATGTATATGACATAAATTAGAGTAAAATATTATTATTAGCACCGCGTCTTACTACCCGTTCGGGTTATACGCACTTACGCTAATGTGTAATGGTAGGGTGAATGTGAGATGAAATGGAGGACCTACAGTTTAACGTGGAATCCGAACCACGGTGGAGGCCTGGCATTCCCCACATTCACAATATGTCTTGTCAGAGGTGAAAGAAGGGTTTGGTAATCAAATAAATCTGTGCCGAGACCGAGGATTGAACCGGATTCTTGTGAAAGGAAGAGTTTATAAAATTCAAACTTTTTTTTTGCAAACAACATTGATAGCATTTTATTATATTATTAATATTATTTATAAATATTGATAATATTTATCAAAATTGAGAGCTGCAGATAACATGAGCATAAAGGTTGGAGATGCAAAAAAATCAACACATTTTAATAACGTTAATATGTAATTGAATATTTAACATGATTGTTAAGTCAGATTATATTCTTATTCACTTAAAAACATCATATTTTGATCAAAACTCCATTAGAAAATATATAATTTTTATCACATGAACTTCTCTCAGAAACCCAGTAAACCCTTGAGAAACTTTCGCACATTCAAACTGCCCCCCTCCCCCCTAAAAAAAAGATTTAGTCTTTTGTTGGGTTGTTGAAATTAAATACTCATCAAAGTGTATACACAAAATAGCAGAGAGAGTTTATTTTCGGTAATTGATACAAAAATATTGTTAGATTTTTCTTTTAACTTAAATTTTAAACAAACAATGTGTTTTAACGTAAGCTGAGTATGCTATGTCAGAATTCGGTAAAAAAATACTTCTATCCACTGATACCTTATCTATCGCTGTAGGCTTTGTGTTAGTTGAGAAAAAGGGATGTTGACAAAATAAATAATATAAAGGACATCTATAGAACCAATTGTTTGAACAAGAAGTTGTCAAAATACCAGAAGAGTTAGTTCATCACCAGCGGGAGTGAACAGGGTTGCCAACTCAGACCCAGGCAGTTGGAACTCGGATTCGAATCCAGGCCAGTCAGTAAGATTGGGTCAATATTCTTCCCACTAAAGTGATATTACATCCTCTTTCGAGATTAACACTTGTGCATTTACTCCAAACTAACCTAATCTCTGCTTAGTGAAATTGTCGTTCCTATAATCCAACTCCTTGCTTAAAACGAACATAAATAAAAGTTGCTGTTTGGGTTACATTTATCCCAAACATATAATACACACGGAATTATTTAAAACATATTATATTTTACATCAAAGTTATTAGTGGTTTGATTTAAGAAGTAATCAAGAGCGTGAACTCAGGAACTGGAGGGAAAGGGGATGTCATCACTGGGATCATTGACCCTAAATGGCGTTATTAGAATGTTATATTCCCCCTATATGTGCTTACGTAATCCTTGGAACTCTAAAAATATTATTTCCTCCTCTCCTCACTTCCCTAGTTTGAACTACTTTAGGCAGAGGTCATTGGCCCCTATTTGTGATGTGTCCAGTATGGTGGTCAATATTCCCGACATGTTGATACAGGTTTAAAATAAGTTATGAAGGACATCACCAGTATGTTGCAACCCAGATGACATCATCCCGATGTGAGTCAGTCTGGAGTCAGTAAGGTGAGCATTATTCCCGAATAGCTGAGACAGATTTAAATATTAGGTCATGAGTGACTTCACCAGAATGTTGCAATGTGACGTCTGGTACCAATAGGGTGGTGATTAATCTGGAGGTGACCTGGTGGTCTAGGGGTAAGGTGTCAGACTTCTACGCTGGCGGCCAGGGTTCAATCCTCGGTTCCGGCAAAGATTTATCTGATTACCAAACCCTTCCTTCACCTCTGACAAGACATCTTGTGAATGTGAGGAATGCCAGGCCTCCACCGTGGTTCGGATTCCACGTTAAACTGTAGGTCCTTCATTTCATCTCACAATCACCCTACCATTAAACATTAGCGTAAGTGCGTACAACCCGAACGGGTAGTAAGACGCGGTGCTAATAATAATAATCATAATAATTAATCTGGAAATGTTGAAACAGGAAAATGGTAGTTGGTGAGACGCGTTTTGCGTGAACAAAACACAATATGATAGACATATATTTATTTAGAATCAACACTATATATTTTTACACGAATGTCGCATATAATCATTTATACGTTTCTCTACAATGTCTCTTAGATGGTTTTTAGTTCCCAATCCAGCATGTAATAATCCAAACCGATACCTTGACCTGTATAGTAGGTAGCACTGATCAGATATAGGTCCTGGTGTGTGTTTCCACCGTAGGATGCTCAAGATCGAAGACATCCACAGTGTTTGTTCACGTCTCACATACTTTTAAGACAAGTGTGTCATTCAATCGTTGTAATATCTGGTGATGCCTGCCAATACCACATATAGCTCCAGTCAACGGCGACGTCGATGAGGTCCCACACCTCGCAGAGACGCACCAATGCTCGGAGGAAGATATGCGACCCGTTTGACAGATATGGGGATCGGCATCATGTTTCCCACCAATGACGCCCATACGGTCCAGAGAATTTGTCTCAGCGATTTGTCATAATTAGTCAAACTTTTCTTCTGAGGAGGCTCTGTTTTGTTGAAACACTTTGAAATGACCGTCTTGTAGTTGATCAGCTCATGTGACTGTGTACGGCCAAACACTGCAAAATTTTCTTCGCATTTTTCTAGCTATACAAAGGGTGTAAAGTTTGCGTAACATTTGCGATGTGAGTCAGCAATAAATATATGATAAAACAGCCATATCAAGATTGTAGCCTTAGGGGTGTATATAGGGGGGCTGCTGTTGAAAACACTCCAAAAGCTGACATTAAAATAAGTCTAAACAATATCAAAATAAAGATAAAAGAAAATATTTAAAATCATTATCACCCACCCTTTTTATTTTAAAATACATTTTTACAAATTTTTCGAGATTTTATACATACAGTACATTGGTCAGGCAATAAGCTGGGTATAGTAAGACATACATAGCTAATTACGCCATTCCCTTAAGAGGCCACCATAATACTCGAAATATATACCGAAACATGTGCTGAGCCCTTCTTAATGTTTAAAGGGGGCTGCATAGTCACAAAAAGAAGAAATACAAGGGATTCAGTAATTTATTAAATAGATAAAATGTTACGTATACATATGGTTCCCATAATGGGTGTTCGTAGAACTTTATCTGTCCAAACAACTAAACCTATGTATTGCCAAAATCCAGGCTTTTTCTTCCCAACAAATATAAACAAGTGTTTATAAAAACCCTCCACAGAATTATTGGTTCTCCGAGGACGCTGGAATACCGACAACCTTTCAGCTCCAACAACTCCCAGCCAGTAGCGTCTGAGATATCTCCACATGGTTTCAAATTTGATATTCAATTCAAAATCCATGTCTTGGATGTTTCTCTGAAAGAAACAATTAAATATAGTGTATTACTCAAGCCTAATTTTGGAAAAATTTCGAAAAATAGTTATTTTAAGACTTGAGTCTAATGTAAAAGTGGCTGTTTAAAAAAAGGACAAGTAGATTTCCAAAACTATAAATAAGAATTTAGCTTTGATTTTTAGTAGGCTATAAAATACTGAAAATGAATGGTTATGGACAAGTTAGTTCCAAAACTTTACTTATTTATTCCTAATTATTTGAATGGTATATATCAATAAAGTTCATGGATCAAGACGATCATTCTTAAAATATATAATTCAAAGAACTAGAAATATAGGCTATGTGAAACACTTTGAAACGCACTTTCCTACGGTTGATAATGATTCTTAGAAAAATATAATGATGATGAGGTTTGATTTGGTACGGTACGTACTGAAATATCTTCAATTTCTGCTTCAATCTCCTGAGCGGGCAAAAGTGCCAGGGTTATTATAATTTTGGCCATCCTTCTTGCTGTGGTGTCGACTTGAATAAGTGGAACTAATCCTACCCTTTGATAATTCCTTCACACTGCCTGAAACACAACACAAAACCAATTTATACTCGCCTCTAATTTTATTACTCGCGAGAAAAGCTATATATGCATGATTATGCATTTACATCTATAATAAAGGAATTGTAACACGACTGATTTCTTAATTTAATAGAAACTTTAACAACTGGTAGGTTTTTAAGTTCTAAACTGCAAAATGTATTTAAAGGTAAAATCTTTATAATAATAATATAAACTTTTAGGAAAACTAATGACTTTTCTAAAGCTTACACATTTTATTATCAAACAATCCAAAAGATTAATTTTTAAACAATGTGATTACACATTCTTTATTGACAATATTTTAGTGGCCCACTAAAAAATTATTTGGGGGATGTTATGCTTTTGAAACTTTTGGGGTGGACATAACTCTGGTGTAAATGGCCAGCTTAACCCCCACCCAAGTGAGCCAATGTATTTATATTCAGTATAGATAGCAATTTAGTAAAAATGAAATTTCTCTACTGTAAAATAAACATATTTTCTTTTGCAATTCAATTTCAAAATGGACCAGCATTTTCTCTCTCTCTGTTTGAGATGAAAAAGTTTATAAAATGTAGACATTTTAATTTAAGTTGTAAGATTGAATAAAGTTCGTCATTTATTTGTAGATTTTAGTTAATTTTTTTGTATGATTAGTTTTTTATTTGTCTATATGTGTAATAAGGGCTGTTAAAAGATTTATTGAAAGGAAGTGAATTTTTCTAACAAATAGAATAATTCAAACTACAAATTGACATATAGCTGCTCCCTTATCCTTTAGAGTTTTAATAATAACTATTAATTTTTCATGTGGATATTGTATAGTATTTCTATTCAATCAAAGGAGTTTTGATGGTCTACCAAACGCTCAATTATAAAAAGTAAGCCTTTTTTTATTGTTGAATATATTTTATTTGTTTCATTAGTTTATTATGTGGCCAAACTACTTCGTTATTTAATGTTTAAGCATCATTTTTAAATTAGTAGTAAAGTATTTTATAAACCTTACCCCAGTGAAAAAAACAGCCTTGTACATTTGTTTCTGGCCAGACTCTTTGAAACCCTTCTTTTAGCAATTTCAAAATCTGTTATTATATTCTCTGGAGAGAATTGTGGCGCAAGCACTGGTTTAATGTCATTTAAAAGCAATACATAGCCAGTGGTTGATTTATTTTCCATAATGGCGTAGACTACAGGAAGCATCTATAAAAACACACATACAATAATAATATAACAAATATGAGGCATGTGTGATTAAATCCATAGCACAACTTCCTTTGGGGATGCGGTGAGGTTGAGTAAAGCTATCGGTCCCGTATCGATTGTGGCATGTAAAATAGGTATGTGAAAATATCTTTCCTGCAAAATTGGTAGGCCTTTTCATGCTTGATCATAGAAAATCAGTGTGGAAAACAACAATAAACCACCACCCTTCCTGAACTCCCCTTGTGCATGTGGCTTTTACCAGATAGCCCTGGTAGCACTAACCAGCCGAAAAGATGAGTGCATACCTATCTCCGGATGGATTTAAATCACATCAAACAAACCTTTGCGTTGCTGACTTATGGAAAAAAAAAATTCCAATCAAATTTAATAAAAAAATAGACATCTGTACACCTCCATTTTATATATATCATCTTTAACAGCTTCATTATTCATTACACACAAGTCAAAGGTGTCCTAAGTAAATATATTCTGGAATTTCACACAAACTTTTTAACATTTATTATATGTTTTATATTACTTTATATTATATAGCCAACAATATACAACTATCTCGAAATACTCATTTATCTATTCTCACTCCAAACAGTTGGTCAAAATCCATATTTTATCATAAAAGGTGTTAAAATTAAATTCAAATGAGTATAAAAAGGACCTTAACTAATAGGTCAACAATTCAATAAATACACTTCCATTTGTTCATGGGCCAAGCCATGTTTTTGCAGTTGTTAATTAGTACATATAAAGCTATTTATTAAAACTTTAAGATAATTGATAGAACTTTATTTCAAGTTTTGCTTACTTCAAACTAAAAATATCTCCTTATCCTTTTCAATTAAAATGGAACTGTATATTATATTCATAGCATTTGAAATATTGAATATTTCTGACAAATAGGACAACACACGCTCACTGGAAAAATGTACAAATATTTGTCAGTAGTAAGTGGGCAGCCATGTTCCATTTCTGGCAATGAGCCAGCAACTGTAAATATGACGTATGAGGGGATGGTGTAACTAAAATATCCGTGTGATAGTGATGTTTCAAGAGAATTACATTAATAAAATCAATTTTTAATGAATATTCTGTGATGTAAGGCAGTGACGTCAGTAGTAATGGGTGTGTGTAACTAAACTAGAGGTATTTAAATTTTGTATATGATGTATGGCAGTGACGTAATAAGAGAATTGCATTTATTAATTGATTAAAATCAGTTTTGAATTAATATTCATTGACGCCACAGGAGTATGACTTTTTCAAATTGAATTAATTATTATATTCTTTGATGTGAGCACTAACCATCCCTACTTGTAATGTTTTATTAATGAAGTCATATATATATACTTTATAAAGTGGAAAACCTGTATTTTATTAAAAAAAAGTTATATGGCTTTTACTACAAATATATAATTTAAATCGTAGGGAAATATTACTAGAAATTAAAGATAAATACACATTTTCACATTTTATTATTATAATATATATATATATATATTTTTCACAATTTATTATTGTTATGCATAAAAATACAAAGATCGTCAAATAACGATAGATAGTCAAAATATGGGATAGGATCGGGTGGGTCGACAAACGATTTAGACGTGAGGACATTGCCAATGAATACCAATACATTAGGATGATTGAGATATTCACGTGGCGTGTGATATATTGTTCAAGAGTGTACTGAGTTTTTAATTCGTCCGTAGACAAGTATATTTGAATGTTTATTTCACTCAGGCTCAATTTCCAAACACCGAAAAGTTTTTTCATCACAATGCTAAAGTAATTCATGTTGGAATCAAAGTTTACACAGTTCTCCACCCAGTCTGACCAAAACTGCATTTCTTAAACGAAAAAGTTCAATTGTGAGACGGTGAGTATTAGACGCTTAGAATTTGACGAATACATCACTTGAGCGTAAAAGTTGCGGCTAGAAAAAGGCCCATCATTACGTGTTTGTTCTGTTTGTCGTTTAGGTATAAAGTCTGGGTCACCAATGACGGTTGTGAATCCTCCAATGGCAGATGGTCCTCCACCATATTACAGCTGCACGTCACCTTCTCCATGGCTGTCTGCGTCTGGACTAATGATCTGTAATAAACATTCATCACAATTAAAGCTAGTCTCGGCGTCGGCGTCGTCTTCGGTGATTGGACAAAATTTATATAATTTCTCGGCACTGTGAAATCTGATGAATCATGCCAAGGCGTTTGCATTTTTTAACGCGCACGGCGTGATGTCGTGACAAGAAGCGGTACTTCCCAAACAATTGGAGTTGATTAAATCTTCAAAGGGACATTTATATTCCTCGCGTAGAGGGATGAATGTCCACCCTGTGAGACGGGACAAGAAATGTTTTTTTTTTGTTTATTACATGCGTAAGATACGACGGCTTTATCTAAATTTTGCTTTAGAATTGCACCCAATTTGAAGTAGCATAGTCCAGTGGTTTTTATTGAATTGATAGCGCGAGGATTGTTTCTCGTCGATGAAAACTATCGCTAGCTCGGTGACCACCCATTCCTTTTTAGAGTTGACGATAAATGAAAAATCAAAGATGCCTGACATGATGATGTTCATTTGTCAGATAATTGAATACAAATGATCAAATAACATTCTAATATTCATTTTATATCTAATGCTGGAACACACGTCTGGGAAGCCCCTGCGTGTACACCTTGAACAGCTGCTAAAGTGACGTTTGAACAGCGTGACGGCCAGTTGGTCGTTCTTTCATAAGTTGGTGGTTGTAAACAGGTCTCTGAATCCCCTCAGGCTCCAGCTGGTGGTTTTGGCAACAGCATACATACAGTAAGAGTGGCTGTACACACGGGACGCTATGGCTTGGAGTCGTTTTCTGTTGTACGTCCATCTTTTCAAGTGTTTATTCATGAGGCTAGTCATCGCTAGGCTCGGTTGTCTGGCATATGTATCAAAATACTCCCCAAATTTGGAAAAATATAGAACTACCCAATGTGAGCCGGGTTTAGTGTGAGGGTCTAGATTGAACACAAATAAGGCGGGACGAGTAAAATTTTGAGTCTCCAACTCGTTTCAGGTGTAGGCTTAACGAAATGGTCTAATCTCTAAAGTTGATGGTATCTCCTCACTCGTCTATCAATCGAATGGAGATAAACTCTATTACTCGTTTCGACACCGGAAGGTATATAATATTTTTCAGTGCTTCCACTATCTTATAGCCTGGAGGAACAGCCATGATGAGCTCATGCAGGGAACGACTTGGTTCTCCATTGACGTAAGCCCTACTGGAGAGACTGCATTCGACGCGAATCACGTTAGTGTGGAGAATATTCACTGTTTTTGTAGAGATGTGCGTTTGACCCACGAGAGGAATGACAGAGTCAAGCCCTAGCAGGGATGTGAACGGACCGGGTCGGGTAAAGTTGATCATCTTATTTCAAGTTATATAACTATTTAAAGTGATAGGATCACCTATGATCGAGAGCTTCGTGCTGCTCGGGACTTCTCTTCGCAAGAATCGGTCCAACACCTCAAGTTCCTAAGTGCCCGGAGGGATGTTATATTATTTGCCGTCGCAATATAATTTATTATTACGTTCATCAATGTTCGGTATAGAATTGAACGTTGCCAGATTGATAATTCCGATGAACCATTCTTCTTGACGATTCTCCTCACCCAGCAGGATATATGGGAAGTAATTTTCAGTCAGATTATAACTCTGGCCTGTCAGTATAAGTGTCATAAACATGTTTACTGAAATCGATCGTCAGTGCAAGTATTTAAGGAAGGCTAGACAAATATGGCCACAAAATACAGTTCTGTACTCTTGATACCCCGTATGATTATAACGTATAGGTAAATGTTGTAAATGTCACCGCATGCGATAAAGAACTGGATAGATTCCTTGTAAGGCAGCTCGTTTACGAAAGAATATGTTTTAATACGTCGAGTATACACTTGTCCAATAAGGCTAACAGAGAGTCCTACAGGTTCAAGGTAGAGCCGGAATTGAGTGAACTTCCCAACCAGATTTTTCATAAGTGTTATCAGTCTATTGATATGTCCATATATACCAGTCCTTCCTACTAATATTTCACTCGAGGTTCGATCCAAGCCTGGTATATGTTCGATGTAAGTTTTAAATACCTTACTGTCCTGACGTTCGATACCATGACTAAGGTATCTTATCAACAGTGGAGAAGTAGAGTATATATCCTTTAGCGTGTAAACCCTTTCCCGTTAGTTTGCCGAGTCCCAGTTATAGTAGAGGACAAGCAATATCTTTTAGTGGGAGGCTCGAGGGGTGCACTATGCTCCGCAGGCATCGACTTACCTTATTTTATTTACTTCTGAGTAGTTTGCTCTACAAACTCGATTATCTATCATTATTATTATTATTAGCACCACGTCTTACTACCCGCTCGGGTTATACGCACTTACGCTAATGTGTAATGGTAGGGTGATTGTGAGATTAAATGGAGGACCTACAGTTTAACGTGGAATCCGAACCACGGTGGAGGCCTGGCATTCCTCACATTAACAAGATGTCTTGTCAGAGGTGAAGGAAGGGATTGGTTATCAGATAAATATTTGCCGGGACCGGGGATCGAACCCCGGCCGCCAGCATAGAAGTCTGACACCTTACCCCTAGACCACTAGGTCACCGATTATCTTATCCATAGACTCTGAGAGCATGGCTGTAAACAGGAACACCGTAATTAGTCTTTGTTTAAGATGCATCACTGATTATTTTACAGTACTAAAATATATTTACACTCAGCCTTGAACGCCACAATTGCCGTACGGCTATTTTGCGAGATTCGCTCATAGACCAACACCTGGCCAGCCTTGATGATGTCCTCAAATTGTGCGTTGGTTATCACATAAAATCTCGAAGAAAGAAACACACTGTATCGACCGTCCAATATTGTTATGAGACGTCTACCATAACGCGTGTTGATCGCTTTCAGGCTCATAAACTTATAGCTACAACTGATCACTAAATCTGTGAGTTTTCCCCCCAATAATCTCGATACCACAATATAACTCAAGAGAATGGCCACGCGCTCCACAGACATTCTAGTGTAGCTCATTGTCGTTTAAGAAAAAAATAGCTAATGGTTTTATTTGAAGGACGACTGTATGCATATATAGGAGATGTGGAGGGGGGGGGGGAACTGAAGATACTCGGTTCCATTCAATAAAATGATAACAGGGGGAGGGTTATTTCCCCACCCTGAAGATACTCGGCCCTGTACACTAGAATGATTGTAAGGAGAGGAAGAGGTAACGTGAAGGATCAGTACGAGCAGAAACGTAGGTCTATATACTTTTGTTTATGACGTCAGTAGAACCAGAGGGGGATTTTTTTTATAGCTGGTAATTGATATGCTCTACCATTGTAGTTCGGGAAGGAGGGGGGGAGGTAATCATAAACAATGCAGGCTTGGCTACGTCCATCAGTCCCTTAGGTGGTTCGCTGTTGACCACCCCAGGAGGGAGAACGATGCTCGCGAGGCCTGCCTGTAAACCAGGGGAGGAGGTCTTGGAAGATGTGTGCAGACTAAGAATATATATATAACATCGTGACACCCTCACCTATTTGATAGATGATCATTCAGTCCCGTCATACCTCCCACCTACCAGCCCCCCCCCCTACAGACCCGCAGTCCTCAAGGGACCCCCACCAACCTCCCGTGAGTCGTCTCTCATACACACACACACAGACAGACACACACACACACACAGAGCCACCAACTGACAGTCACCCAACCCACCAAAGAGGAGCCCGTTTTGAAAAAAGGGCGCTGCGCCAGGAGCATTCTGATTGGTCCACCTTTGTATACCCACATAGAATTGTCAGCCAATAGGAACGCTCCAAAACTGGCCTGCCCTACCATTCCTTGTTGTATACTAATTAAATCGCCACGCTATCTTTTGAGAGTTATTATAAGGACCTATAAAATAATACAAATTATTATATAGTAAAATAATTTCAACGTTGACTGCCAAGAAATAGGTTTGAATTTTCTAAACTGTTCTTCCAACAAAAAATTCATACACGATTTCAAGATTAGGCCTAAACTCACCTACACAGCTTATATACTAAACAGGGTCTGTGTAATTGAATTGCCTAGCAGTTACACAATTGAATAGAAATATATAAAACCCATGCAACAATATTAACAAGTTTATCTCAATGGAATGTATGTTTCTTACAGTGACTCGATTTGTCATCTGTAAAACCTGAAATCCCCTTTATTTGGAGACAGAGGCAGTTCTCATTTAAACTGGTGTTCTCAATAACTATTAATTAGTTACACGGTAAATTATTATTATTATGATTAGCACAGCATCTTACTACCTGTTCTGGTTATACGCACTTACGCTAATGTGTAATGGTAGGGTGATTGTGGGATGAAATGGAGGACCTACAGTTTAACGTGGAATCCAAAACCACTGTGGAGACCTGGCATTCCACACATTCACAAGTTGTGATTAATACACGTCTTGTCAGAGGTGAAGGAAGGGTTTGCCACTCAGATAAATCTGTGCCGGGACCGAAGATTGAACCACGAATCCCCAGCACAGAAGTCTGACACCTTACCCCTAGACCGCCAGGTCATACAAGGTAAAACCTTGAACGTAATTAATAGATGTCTGCCCAAGCCCGTATTAAGCCATGACGTGGCCTTTTAGTATATATTTTTATAGTTAATTTTATCAAAATATAAATAATTTAGTTCAATTTTCCTTTAACCCCTCTTACGACAAACATATTTTTTTTAACATTACATGTACTTATCAATAATTGAAGGCTAGGTTTTGTCAGGTTGGGTAATAATATAATCAAACTGTCTTAGACAGGCCTAAATACTGATTGATATAATAATTAAAAATAATTATCTATCAACAAGGTAGTTTCAAAGTTAATGCACAACCTTTAATTTAGATTGTTTAACTATTTTTAAATAAGATTGTTGCGGTAGTCTATATAGGCTTAAATGCCATTAACGTTTTTAGAAAAATACTTTCCTGAATGTTGGGAAATCAAAAATATGACCATATTAATAGAGAATTCAGTTTCTACATTGGTTGACTAGTTAATTTTCTTTAAATACATACTTAAATATTTTCGTAAACAAATTCTTCAAAATAAACATCATAGTAAAATTGCTTTGTGTAAGAAACTCTAAAAATATGTTTAACGTGGCTAGGGTTATATTAAGTAAAAATTATATTTAATAATAAGAACTACGTATTGGTTTTGATAAATCATAGTACTACTGTGTTGAATTAAAAAGAAAAATTAACCATTATTATTTATTAAAGTTTAACATAAGGGGCTGCTATTGTGTGAACATTCCCTTTTTCTGTCTCCCATAAATAGTTCTGCTGTTTTGAAAATATGAGTGTAATAGTTTGAACCTAAAAATAAAGTGATGTATATTAGTCAAAGCCAACATTTAATATTATACTTACGAGCATTCTGATATAGGTGTTCATACGCAGAACTTCTTTCACACGCCGTTGTTATTTATATTTAGGGAAAGTCCCAACATATTTGCATGTTTAGCTAAAATCGTTTTACTGATTTCTTTTCTCCTAAGATTATCATAAAATAGTTATTTTAAGGTAAAGTTATATTTAATTTACTATTCAATTTTAATGAGTGGAAAGGACAAATTTCTATGATTCATGAAAGTCAGTGTTTATAGAAATATCATATAAATAGTCCACATTACTTGTGCTCTCTGGACATGAATTCAAATTAAACCACTAACAATATGTACTCTACTTTCCGAAAATATCCAAAGTTTTAACTTTATATTTTAAGCTAATTGATTTTAGGCCAACTGACTTTAGACTAGTTGAATCTTGGTGAAATTAGTTCTAAACCAAATGACTAGAGGCCAACTGACTTTCTGCGAAGTTAATTTTTAAGCCAAATGACTTTCGGCCAACTGACTTTTACTGAACAACGTCAACTTTTTATATACTAAATTTATTTTAGGCCAAATGAATTTAAGCCAAGTAAACTTAGATCAACTTAGTTTGTGCCGACTGACTTTTAGTCAGATTAATTTTTAGGCCAAATGACTTTATTTTTGATAATGTTCACATTTATTTGGTAAGGAGTAATAAACGATCTTAGTTATTATTTTTATTCCCGTCTCCTTATTTTACATCGGCTTTAGTCTCCTATTACGGCGACATGTTTCGGTGATGCTACACCATCTTCAGGTATGAGGAAAACCAATGTAGTTTTAACATTTATAATGTTTAACTTTTTAAATTTATAATTTTATTAACATATTGCTATACAGTAATTTAAAATTACATTGGTTTTCCTTAGACCTGTAGTCGTAATAGAAGACTAAAGCTAATATAAAATAAGGAGAAGGGAACATAAAATAATAACAAAGAAGATATAACCTTATCAAATTACTCTAGGTAGAGGAAGTACTCCAAATATGGAATACCACTTTCATTTTGCTTGGTAAAAATTGTGTTTTAATTAATATAACAACGAAATATTCAATAATGGCATTCTTATTTAGTCTAATAACAGTAACTAAATTATTATTTTTTTAATTAAATAAAACATTATTTTATAAAAATTAAAATGTAAAAAAAAGCATTTTTGGCAGGGGAAAAATGTGTTCCAAATATGGAATATGTTTATTTTTTTATAAACTTAAGATCTTCATTATTTTACATGGATTGTGTTAATAGTCAATGTTATTGATTAATTGAACAGTATTAGAATATAACATATAAAAGGGTTTGATAAATAAACTAAAATAAAATAAAAAAACAACCTATTTTAAATAGATAACCAAAATGTTATTTGCAAAAATCACATACAAAATAGCTTGCTTCAGCTCCTGAGCATTCAATATGTGCCCATTCCTCGCACACAACACATTTGATCCACTCTTCACCTTTTTTGTCTTAGGAAAATTTTCTGTCGGAAAACAAATACTATTCCATTTTTGGAACAGCGGCCTATTCCATTTTAGGGCACTTGCCGTATTTAAATATGACCTAGCCTAGCACACGTTGTGTCTATCTTAGAAACATTCATTATATACTGTTATATAGCCCATTTAGTATGGATTAAAAAAAAAACTAACTTAGTAACAAGCTATATTTATTTGACTATTCAAAATAATTAATATAGTACTAACCTTCAAAAAAGTAATAGTCAGCGTTTACAATACAAACAAGTGTAGAGCATAGGAATATCGGCTGACATCACTGACCTTCACATGCCAGACTACAGGACAGCCACCCTTTAAATTCCAGCTATCTCCCTCACACGACCAACCTTAGCTTTATAGATACCCTCTTATTCCATATTAAGACACTATTCCATATATGGCATACTTCCTCTATATTACCACGTCCCCTTTCTTGCTTCATTGTCAAACGCAGCTTCGATTTTACAATGATCATTTTTGAGAAACTCCTCTCACATGAGCAGTTCGTAAATGGGATGACTAAAAACTTTTGGAGGCTAAGAGCAAAGTTTTTGTAAGTTTTCCCCTGTTGAACTCTGCCAGCCACTTCAGCCAGTCATGTACTTTAGTTAAGTGGGAAGTTTTGAGCCCTCTTAGTTCTTAGCAGCCCCACTTCAGCTTCTAGCTCCGGAGCATTTGAATCGAAGAGTTTTTACTAAAGAGCTGGTTGCTATCTGCTGTGCATCCATAAAGTTTGAGTTTAATGATTTTCCCCTAAACTACCTGTTGTTTTTTTCGGTAAAAAGCTTATGTTTAAGTCTGGTAAGAAAGAGAGTCTAAAACAGAATAGTAGGTTAAGAACGGGATTTCGTCTATCTTGATAACGAATGTAGCAGCTGAGTCACGATTTTCATCAAAAATACAATGGCATTTTTTTTATTGCTTCTGGTATCGAAAACGCAATTTTTGTTTCGGAAGCCATCAGCTTTAGCATACATTATCTCAAAGATTTGTTAGTCGTGTCTTATTTCAACTACATATTCAGACAGGCTTTTTAACTCGTCCATGGCCTCACACAAATTCATGGTTGATTTATGAAGGATTTTGCTAGTTTTAATCAGCATCTGAAGGCTTTGGTTCATTATTGTTAAACTTACAATAAAGTTAAACTATTGCATTAGGAGCCATATCTATTTGCCTGTGCTATTACTTAGCATGAGCTGTATCTTCAACAGTCTTTTATATTGCTTCAATAACTGTCATTAACATCTCACGACAGCATAAAGAGCTTCAGTGTGTAGCGAGTCTTGTCAGGAGGTGAATGCGGTAAGTTTCTTCTATAATGTTGTTGTTTACGTCTGTCTTGTAAGCCCAATGCTACAAGTGCAGCAGCCCACCTTGTGTCAGAATTTTTTTTTTTAACTTTTTAAATTTGGAATTTGTTGCTTTAATCAGCACCCCAAACACACTATGTCAGTTTGGGCTGCTTTCAATAAAATTATAAATAAGCTGTGTGATGCAAAATAAATAAGTCAAGGGGCTATTTTTGTTTAGTGAAGAAGCACTGACCAGGATAGGATTACAATGTCCGCGGCAATGTACGTAGATAATGGAGCCATTCCCCTCCTTAAATCTTGCCTGTACTTATATACAATCATCCTCCATGGTGGAAGCGGCGTCAAAGCACACAGATTCTACTTTTTCCTACATAACTCCCGTATTTTCCCTCATAAACCTTAGCAATATTTTTACCTTGTTTCCGTAATATGTTTCTATTTAGCTTTAGTTGTTCGATGTCACTATTTGTGTGTGTATTTATGTATATTATTTGTTTAGCTTATGTTTCAATTGTAGTTTTTGTTTGGGTGTGAGAAAGAGTGGTAGCCTTATCCTCACCATTAAAGGCGGTTATTATATGCTTTTGACTTATTTCAATATATATTTAGCGTTTGTTTCTTGCAACCGTTTTAACCTACAAACCTTTCAACTGGCATGACTTCACCTCGTGGAATGTACTTAATGACAACAGCCATTCGTTTATGACGACTGACGTATAATGTCTCATCTGAGATTACTGATAAAAATTCCCCTTCCACTTCTAGAAAAACATGTTTTAGGATAATGTTGCACAAAGCCTTGAGCGTATCATTATGTTTTGTACTGCTCAGATACGTAAAAAATTTTGCTACTGTTTCACGATCCGATTTAAGGAATGGATCTTACCTGTAGCTCAACAAATTCCAGAAATAGACCTTTTCTTTTGCTATCACCCACTTCATCATGCCCACGGAGAGCCCTTTCTCCTTTTAAAAAGGACGGATGATGGCAACCAATCTTGGAATGTATGCACGATTCTTCTGCCGTTGGATTTCTCTCTGTTGGAATTCAGAATTGTTTGCATCTTTCAGTAATGAATCAACAAGTTTGATTGAAATAAGCAAATATGTCATCTATAGCACTACATAATTCACTGTAATTTGAAGGAAAAAATCGACATGGATAACAATAAGAAGAAACATTTTTACACTACATTTCAGCCATCCTGCAGCTTTGATACAACTTTGAGCGAAAATACCTTTTAACTTTCTGCTTACCAATTGGGGTTNGCTGGTAGATGAGGCTGGTGAGAACCACGTCCAGCATGGTTTGCTAGATCAAGTATTTTCTTTGGCATTTCACAGCTTGGATCATATGTATGTGTGGTGCTGTCTCCTTGAGACTTGGAATGTCGATCTAAGACAATTAAAATAAAGTTTAATCTCAGAATAATACTTTAAAATTTTCTGGCAAAAGACATGTTGAAAGAACCTGATAATCTGAGTAATTGAAATATAATATTTTTTATATTGTAGCCCAAAAGATATATTAAAAAATTCTATTACCGGATACGTCTAGAAACTATGTTAAAACGTAATAACAAGTAAGGGAAGAGTAAAATGTAAAATAGTTTCCAGTAACTCTCCTTTTAATATTATTATTATTATTATTATTATTATTATTATTATTATTATTATTATTAGCACCACATCTTAATACCCGTTTGGATTATACGCACTTACGCTAATGTGTAATGGTAGGGTGATTGTGAGATGAAATGGAGGACCTACAATTTAACGTGGGATCCGAAACCACGGTGGAGGCCTGGCATTTCACACATTCACAAGCTGTGATTAATAATACACGTCTTGTCAGAGGTGAAGGAAGGGATTGGCAATTAGATAAATCTGTGCCGAAACCGAGGATTGAACCCCAGACCGCCAGCACAGAAGTCCTTTCCTTTTGTCAGTGGAAACGTATACAAATAAAATAAAGGTTCAAGGACTCCTTGGCTACGTTATTTTTCTAATTCAATGGAATGTTTTCAAACACATTTTTTTTAAATATCTCTTTGAAATACTGAAGTACCCTAGGGAGTTGTGTCTCCTGCAGACCCTAAGAGTAAATAATTTTCAGCTAAATACTTTATTGGCTTACGAACATAAAACATATTGTAACACTATGGAATCAATCGCCCCTCTTTGGGCGTCGATTGAAACACTACGGATTAATTCCCTGATATAATAATGTTGTGATGATGTTTAGGTTGTCTATAGCTCTGTGGTCGAGCGCCTATCATCACTGTACGGAAAAGATACCGTTTAACCAGCTGTCTATAGCTCCGTGGTCGGGCACTAATTAGAACGGTATGATTAATAAATGTAAGAAAAATAACTGTTGATGGCTGTTTATTCACACGCGGTTTATTTAAATGACATCTGTTAATCACTTATACAAACTCCAATTAAATGCTTTATATCACTGCACACTTGTGATATTAATATAAGTTATTTTGTACTGTTAGACTGTGACTGCCAGTGTGTGGCTCTGACTGACTTGTGCGTGGGCGGATATCCCTGAGATGTTTGGATCCCGGATGACTGGCTGATACGCACAAACTGTTTATATATGACATACCCCTTGCATGTTTCTCCCCTCGCCAACAGTGTAAAATCTAACTAATAGAAAGAGTCCTGGCGACAGGTGTTGTGAAGGCTAGCTTCTTATTGGTATAGGGAATTGGCGTCTTCACCAAATACTGCGGAGTTGTTCCTTTTAACAGGAAATAGCGCAGTTGTTATTTTAACAGAAAATATGGTATAAAAAAGATATTTTAAAGGTGAAATCCTTTACCCATTATTTCTTAGAAGCGCGTGTTTCTTCACGGATGAATCTTAAAAGGATTCTCTACATATATTACTTTAAAGAAAAATTACCTCTATCCATGACTTTTTACATAATTTAGATTAAGCCAAACACCAATATCATTACAATATTCCAGCAGAAAATACACATTTCCCAAATAATACAGGGCAGGACCAATTTTAGAACATATTGGATTGCTTAGCAAATAGTACTTTTTTTATTTACATGTTATGTGAACACAGCTTAAGTGAAGAATGACAATTATTATGCAATCATACACGCCAGTGTTATCAGAGCTGACCTTGATGTGCTGGGTTTGATTCCCGACTGGCACCATGGGATTTTTCTAGAAAGGGGAATAATTTCCATCGTGACCAGGGTTTTCTTAGATAGACTTAAGCTGGGTTAAGATCTTTATTATATTTACCCAAGGTATTGGATAATCTTTCCGCAAATTGAAATACAGTTTGAAGTAACCCAAAGACGCCATTATTATAATAATCAGACGAATTCTGCGAGTCAGCTTCACTGCTCAGGCTATGAGCTTCTGTAAATTACCGTTTTGTAAATATTTTCGTGGATTTAGAAAACTAGCTACTGGTATCCATAAGATTGATTTTAGACATGCCAATGGGTAACAAAAGAATAGAAAGATAAACACACAATGTAGCCATGCCACAATTCACACAAGTTCACAACGTTGATTGTAAAGTGAAGGAGAAAATAAACAAAATGTCACACAGGTTGCATAACAAAAACATAACAAAAATGTATTTATGTCACTCCATTGTGCTCCGTTTGTGCTCATATGTGCCCGAAAATGAACATTTGTGCTTTAAAATGAGAAAATTTAGAGAACATTTAACCTGTAGAAAAATCGATTTCAAGCTGGTCCACCACATTTTTAAATATCAATGTAACAAGATTCTATTTTCACCATTCGTTTGTTCTGTGTGTTCATATGTGCCCGAACATGAACATTAGTGCTGTGAAACTAGGCCTTTTAGATAACATTTAATGAAGGCAATGCAACTAGAGCTCAAGCTAGCCTACCACATATTGAAAACAAAACATATCACAATTCTGTTTTAGCCATTAGTTTGGGCTTTGTTTGTACTCATATGTGCCCGAAAATGAACATTTGTACTCTAAAATTAGGCAATTCAGAAAACAATTAATGTAGCGGGCTAGCTTGAGCTTTAGTAGGATCGCCTTCATTAAAGGTTATTTAAAAGGCCTAGTTTCACAGCACAAAAGTTTATGTTCGGTTAAATATGAGCACAAACGATGCACAAACGAATGACCAAAACAGAATTTTGTTACATTGATATTTCAAAATGTAGTGGGCCAGCTTGAACTCAATTTTTCTATAGATTATGGTATAGGGAAGACTCAAGTTAGCCCGCCACATTTAATGTTCTCTAGATGTTCTCATTTTAAAACACAAATGTTCATTTTCGGGCACATATGAGCACAAACGGAGCACAATGGAGTGACATAAATAAATTTTTGTTATGTTATGTTTTTCAATATGTGGCGGGCTAGCTTGAGCTCAAGTTAGCCCACCACATTAAATATTTTCTTAATGGGCTAGTTTCACATCACAAATGTTCATACTCAGGCACATATGAGCACAAATAGAGCACAAACAATTATAAAAAAAAAATTGTTTTCAGCAATGTGGTGGGCCAACTTGAGTCACGTCAGTTTCAATTTCACAGACCATTCACCAAACTAGTGAGATTATTTGGCAGCTTGAAACTGTTAACAAAAACATTTTGTGAATAGCGGGCTTAAATTCGTGCTGGGAACACGACGTATCTTTTCACTAACTGTTTTGAAAGCTATTAACATAGAGATTCTTGACTTTGTCAACCAAATGGATTCATAAATTAAAATATAATAATTACTTTACTTATAAAGCTAATTTATTACAGGTTTAATTGTGGTATATAAATAGACAAAAGTGAAAACTGACTAAGCCAATATTACTTAGCTTGACCTACTTCTTACCTGCATCGGTGAGCATGCGGAGTAAACGCCAAGCTCACTTTGCCTTGTTTCTTGGCAAGGGGAAGGTTAGGATTCGAATTCTGTCTGAGTTTTCTGCGGGTAATTTTCCTAAATGGTTTCCCTCTTTTCCTCTACTCAGATTAGTGTACATTTCCACTCAATTCTAACTTCCTAATCACTACCACAATAGTACAGTTAAATGTGGATAGTCCGAATGAGTAGTGAGATGAGGGGCTAAAAAAAGTTTGTTTGGTTGTCTTTAAATTAACTCAACCCTTTCAATTTGTCAACACAGAAACTTAATTTTTTAAATATGTTTTAGCATCGTGTCTTACTACCCGTTCAGCTTATACGCCTGCGATTTAATTACATTACTGCTTTACCATATATTTCTTGTTGGCTCACTGTGCAGATATTGCTTATTAAAACTCACAAAAGGTTGGATTGCTAGGGACAGAGAATTTGAGGTTGAATCCTGACAGAAGCAAGGCGTGGCCATTTTAAAAGTATCGCTAGATGCCTACACTGAAAAGCAAGAACTTGCCCTAATTTTGTTAAAAATCAATATTTAAGAAAATTTTAATTTTTGATGTTTTAATTTAAAAAATAGACTAGGGTTTATTTAAACAAAAACATAATAAATTGTGAGAAAATATTTGTTAGTCTAAGAATTGTTGAGTAAATGTATTCAAATTAAATTAAATAATACCTAAATGGGCCGCTTACTGTAGCGCTGAACGATGTTGCATGGATCCAGAATTTCCGCGTTATTTAAGCTCTTTTTTATTTCAAAATATGGTTCATACCGAAATGAAGGTGAAAAGTATCAACATGGCTCAGTATAAATTAAAACCTTTCACTATATGTTTAATGGTTAAAAAAAGAAAGAAAGAAAGTGTAGTTAGTTCATTTTTGATATGTTTAAAAACATATAAATTATCTAGCCTATTCCTAAAACTAATAAAGATAATTTTAAGTGCCACAACGTATAATTATTTTTTTGATTGCTTTAGAAGTTTTAAAGCAATTAGAGCTAACGGTTCCATTATAAATACCGTAGTGTGAGGATATTTCCCTTCAATTGGGAAGGAGGGGGGGCGGGGCTTTAATAAAAAATTTGGAGGGAGTGAACGGGTAAAAGGGGGGAATTTTATATCCATACATACATATTGTAACCACACATAATAGTTGCGACAAACATCTTTGGTCTCACGTATCTCAATGGGCATTGAAAAATATCACGCATGTGCAGACCATAGTTCTAAAGATGTATAATCTCTCGTTTCAGGAAAAACATTCCATTTTTATATTGAAAAGAGTGAATACAAAGTACATTCTTATTGTATATATTGCCTGTGTAATGTTCTAAACAATAACTATTCGGCCTAGTCCCTCTTATTTTCTACTGCTAACAGTGGTAGCACTTAGATATGTGATACGGAAAATTTTCCCTAACACTTTTTCCTGTTGATTAATTTCAACTGATTAAATGGGTAGTAATAATAAAACCCGTAATAATATCAATAATAATAATAATAACAGTAATAACAATTAATAGTAATAGTAGTAAGAAGAAACACCTGCTTCGGTGGCCGTACGGTCCAACGCGCTGCTCTCGCAATAAACTAGACAGCCGATGACAAGGAGATCGGGGTTTGATTCGGGTGCAATTCCTGTAAATTCAACCTTCCTTATCGCTGATACACTAGCGTAATTAGTACATAGGCGTATAACCCGAATGGGTAGTAAGATGCGGCGCTAAAAAATCTAGTTAAGAAACAAATGAACGCGAGCTTTAGAAGACCCGTTATGTTCATAAATCTTACTTCGATTTTTTTTATCATCAATAAGTTAATTAAAATAATTTTAAGGTTGGCCCAACATTGTCTCTCCCCCTATCCTCCGTGCTTCCTATCTACCCCTCCCCTTCTTATAACCCACTCGTCTCTTAACACACTATATTTTGAAGCACACGAGGATCTAGGTGCCACCTCCACAATTTAACCCCTCCACCGAAAGCCGCCACTGCGGAAAATGTTCATCTCTACTAGCACTAGATACTAGCATAGCAAGTCTGGTCCCTGAATTCCAGTCGGGTGTACTAAAGGGTTTGTCCGGTATGCAAGAACGAAACTGAGTGAACCAGTAATGTTAGTGGAACAGTAGCGGGGTTGATTTGCTTTCTGGTGACCTGGTGGTCTAGGGGTAAGGTGTCAGACTTCTGTGCTGGCGGCCGGGGTTCAATCCTCGGTCCCGGCACAGATTTATCTGATTACCAAATCCTTCCTTCACCTCTGACAAGACAGCTTGTGAATGTGGGGAATGCCAGGCCTCCACCGTGGTTCGGATTCCACGTTAAACTGTAGGTCCTCCATTTCATCTCACAATCAGCCTACCATTACACATTAGCGTAAGTGCGTATAACCCGAATGGGTGGTAAGACGCGGTGCTAATAATAATAATAATAATAATAATAATAATAATTTGCTTTCTAAAAAGCGTGGAGATTTGTCTAATAAATGACGTCATAACGTGAGTCACGAGCAACACTCACTCATATTTCACTTGAGCTGCGTTTACACGAGACCAGTTGATAGCCAGTGGGTGGCTTCGTGTGGACAGCACTGGCCTGATTTTTCGGGCAGGTTGACTTAACCGAGGAATAGGTTTTGAGCCATTTGATTGAGTCAGTCGCTTCCACCACAACCACCACAAATTTTCTTTACTGGCACTTCAACCCGGGGCCACAGACAAAGAACTGTACCCGGGGCAGACTAACCAATCACAAGCCAGCTGTCATTTTCATCAGTGTGTTGTAATTGCAGTGTTGATTTCTTTCCAGCCACATGTGTTTTTTAAACCTGTTTTCGGTGGCACGCACAAAGTAAACTGAGGAAATAACTATAAAATGCATTGAGATCTAAGATAGTTAAATTTTGTAGAACCAGTTCTATCAGTTGTATAAGGACCAAATGCACATGACACCACCGGTTTACGTGAAATTGTATCCGAGATAAAAATTAAATGTTTTGGTGTAGCCATGTCAAAACATTAATTTGATACATGGGGGGGAGGGGGGGTGATGCAATTCTTTGTGAACACATCAGAAAATGGGATGTGTTAACAACCCTATAGGCAATAACGGGGTATTGTAAGGTTAATAACCTGCTATGCAGGTATTAAGGAATATTGTGAGAGTCGCTGCCA
Organism: Timema californicum; assembly: GCA_902141385.1. Taxonomy (NCBI): domain Eukaryota; kingdom Metazoa; phylum Arthropoda; class Insecta; order Phasmatodea; family Timematidae; genus Timema; species Timema californicum. Next base: position 118,335 of record CABFOW010000566.1, read on the forward strand.
GTAACAATAGCTTCCTAAAAGCTATTAAGGGGGGTAGGGGTGGCTTCCTTCCCTTGTCTTGGACCGCGCTAAAGGTCCGGGGGACAGTTAGGTTCGTCCATGTTGGATCTTCTGGACCAATGGGAGTATTGCTTCAATATTTAAAAACCCGCCTCGGTGGCGTAGTTGGCTAACGCGCTTGTCGTGTTGAGCTCTACTGCTGAGGACGGGGAGATCGAGGTTCGAATCTTGGTTGGGTGAACTGGGGGTGGTTTTTCCTAGATGGGTTTGCACTCTCACTCCACGCGAATGCGGGTTCACTTCCTCTAATTCATCCTTCCCAATTCCTAATCCATTAGCGTAATTAGTACTTAAAGCGTATAACCCGAACGGGTAGTAAGACGCAGTGCTAAATATTATTAATATTTAAAAAATAGTATCGGTTGAATTGAGTAGGAGACTCAGTACTCTGGTCTCACCGGCCTACGGCCAAGGACGCTCCCAGGTGAACTCTGGGGTGTCATATTTTTGTGAACCTCTAAACGACCCCTCGCGTTAGTCGCTCGGTTAGTCACCGCAGCTATAATTATTATAATAAAAAGTAATCAGGCGTGATAGCGCGTAGTAGTTATATTATATCACGACTAAGCAGTGGATATTGTAATTCACCTTAAATCGATTGACTGTCACTCTCACACTAAATACGAGTGACGTGTATCTAGTGAATTGCTAAAATAAATTTAAATATATGATTTCTTTAATTAATTTAACCCACTATACGATCACTACCAAATTTTATATTGAAATAAGATAAACATTCATTCCGTTAGACCTCATTATATTTGCGAAGCCGTTACGGTCGTCTACAGGCTGGCCACGAAGTTGTGTTAGCCGAGGTCCGTTTATGCGCGTAGCAGGGGGCTTGTGGAAATAGAGGAAACGGAAAGATCAGGGTGTGGTAATGTGATGTCTATGTGCCTGTTTTGAAGTGGTTTAATGTGATATCCGCACTCTCACTAACCCCAAACCCTCCAAGGTTAAACCTCCACGTGGACGTGCCACTGTAAATTTACAGGTCGGTAAAAGTGACGCCAATCAATGTCAAGGTGCATTTCTTTTAGAGATGACCGATGTGTTGCTGCAGCAGGGGGCCCATCGCGTTAGACACGTCAGCTGTGTGATAACATGATAGTAGTATTATTTCTATTACTCCTCTCAAATAAAAACAAGAAACGTAAAGCCACCTTTGTTTCAAACCACAACGCGTCCTAGACTTTAAATAAAGCCACATTAAATTCTAACCGTCATCCAGGGCCGAAAAAAAACCATCCATTATTAACACTAAAAGTTATTGCCGTGTCAAAATTACCTAACTATCCCAATCAACTATTCATATTATATTTATACATTATTACATTTAAGAAAACCTATAGAAACGCACGTACGAATGCGGCTAGACTGCTTCCAGAGCAGTCGTTGATGGTAGACGTCAAAGGGCGAGGTTTTTTTTTTTGCAATAAATGACGGTTTGATAAAATCTAGGATGCGTTTCTTGGTGGCGTGTTGATACAAAGGCAGCTACTCCATTTCTTGGTTTTATATTAGTGGAGTAATATAAATGATATTACTACCAGAGAGAAATGTTCGCTACACGACCGACGCGTGTAAAGAAAACGGACACAGCAGAGCGAATTGCATGCGATGGCCGCACTGCGGTAACCACACGCGTCAGCCGTCCCTAAGAAAATACACCTTAATTCTGAACACCTTAACTTTGTTTGGAAAATAAAAGCTAAAACCAATAGCAGGACGTGTTTAAAAAGGCACTTTGTTTTATTGGCTGGTACGAAGGAAATAAAGGGAAACATAGCCTGAGCTAGTGATAAAGTGCTCTAAATGTTAAGTTCATTTAGTCTGGTTTGATACTGACGGGGGCAACGGGGCTCGAGTCTCGGTCGGGTGTATAGAGAATGTGCTTTACTAAATGGTGTTCAGCTCTCCCACCTCGCAAAAGTGGGCCCATTTCCTTTAAACTCTACATTACTCATCTATTATCCCTAACACACAGCATAGTTCATTATATGCGTATATCCGAATGGGAATCGGGTTGTAATAATAATTTTAAAAAAGTCATCCCAGCCCCGATCAGCTAGTCGTCAAATAAAACTAGTAAAGGATATTATTTCACAGAGCAATGCAGAACGTATGAAAATAGTGTCCAAACTGCTGTTGGACACCAAAAATCAATTTATCTTTCGTGAAATACTTTTAAAACGAAACATTTCAAAAATAAAATTATAGTCTACGTTAAAAATGATGAAACATGGGTCATTTAATTAAATTTAATTCCTCAGAATTAGTAAAATTCATGACATATTTTTAGGTAAGGCAAGATAAATTCACTAAAACTTGTAGAGTTTGTACTACGGGAAAAATTACTAATTATATCTATGCTTCGATTTTCTTACAAATTGACATTTTAAGCACCTTTTAAAATAAATGGTACGGCGCACCGCATATACTTTCTCTCTCTTTCTATAAACTCGTAAGATTTCTGAACGGAATAATGTAAGAAGGCAAGATTGCCGTCAAGATCCATCAAAATTTCTGTTTTAAATCTTATATTTTTATCTTTAAAGAATGAATGTCCTCATTTGTATGTTTGGACCAATAAAAAAGATTAATATTGGGTCCACAAAGGTCAACACTTCGTATTAAAATTTCGATTTCCTGTTAAAATTTTAACATTTTATTAGGTGTTGCACATCTTCAAGTCATCGCATTAATATTTAATTATTCATTTATACATTTTGGCCAATACAAAATGTAAATATTGACTATTGAGTCTAAAATGGAGATAGATCATTGCTGTACAAACATTTATCCTAAGAGGTTTAAGGAAAACTAACATACTTTTTTAGATACTTACTTATATTTAATTACTTTATGGCATTTGAGAATTATTGCGTTAAGACTTAAGTAGTATATGTTTACAACTAAAGCTTACAAAATTTTATTAATAATTTGCAAATATCTCAGAAACTGTTGCTTTTATAAAAATATATTTCAAATAAAAGTTTTTTATTTATAATAGTCCTACAATTTTGCAATGATAAGTTGTTTAGTATCTCAAATAGTTGTGGAGATACGGAAATTAACGCATCTGTAAAGTTCCCTAAAAATCATTTTCATGGGAAAATAAAAATATCCAGTATATTTATAATCTCAATCAACGCCTAGATACGAATTTTAATCAAAATCGTTGGAGCAAATTTTGAGAAAACCTATTTTTTCTCTTTTCGCCCCTTATAAAACTACTCTTAATTTTATGTTTTAATAAACACACAGAGATACGGCATTGCAAAGACTATTTTTTAGGGTTCGGGGTGTCATTAGACGTCGACATCCATCAACATTTCAGGTTAGATTTTTTTTTACGGTCGCAATACTTACTTTAATGTCCAAAAAGTTAAAACATATATATAATTGCGTATAGATTGAAAGTTATTGATTTTATAAAAATATGTTTCGAATAAAATATTTGTATTATAAATATATAATACATATTTGTAATGCTAAGTAATTTCATATCTCAAATAGTTTCTGAGATATTATAAAAAATGTTAATTTACGCATACGATCGGAGCCCTTAAAGCCATTTTACCAAAATATTGAGAGTAGCCATTTTGTTTGTAATATTTATTAATGTTTATAAATGAAATTTAATCAAAATCGTTAGAGCTGATTTTGAGAAAATCGACTTTTTCTCTTTTTGCCCTTCAGTAAACTACCCTTAATTTTAGGGGTGGATATCCAATTTAAAAAAAACCTCGGGACAACCCTATGAGAACCCTAGATATCAAGTCTTAGCTCAATAGATAAAATAGTTTAGGCTCTAGTTGGAGGTACAGACAGATATACAGACAGATGGAAATTCAAAAACAATTTTTTCGGATTCAGGGAGTCATGAAACGTCAAGATTCATCAAAATATCGAGTTCAATTTTTTTTACGATCACCGTACTTTCTCTACCTGTAAGATAGAGAGAAAGCAAGCATTTACTGTGGTTAATATTGATAACATTTAAATATATTCTTATTGTTATTTAAAGGTATTGGTAGTAATTATTATCAAAATTAAAGTGAAAATTCTATTGTATTTAAAAAATAAAATCTACCATCCATTGCCATGATCAATTATAACAACTTTAAAAGAAATACGAACATAATCTTTTATTTGCGCATGTATTATAATGGAGACCATGCATTCCTTCAACATTGCCTGAGAAGACAAAGAGAATCATGGCATTATGGTTCTACAAATCGACTAAACGAAATGAAAATATTTTTCAATATGATCAAATTTGTTGATAGATAATTGGCGAAAATTATCAAATAGAATAGAAATGGTCTGAGGCCATGTTTTTAAACTGGTAACAACTTCTCCTTGATGATTTTGACTGTATGATAACATAAAATACAAATAATATCCCCGCAAATAACATCTTCGAGCATATTATGATTATTGTGTAATAGCGTAGTTTCTGTAGACTACTCACTTATGTTACATTTTAATATAAAGTTTCTAAACGAGTACTGATTATCTTATGTTGGATGGTATCACATTAATACCATCAAACATTTTCTTACTAATTATATTAAATGAAAATATAATATAAAATAGTGTGTATTTTTTCTGTACAAACGAATAACAAATATAGACACTATAAATTTAAAAAACATAAAATGTAGTTTTTTTTATAAATTTGCGATGATTTTTATTGAATGATTATGAAATATATGACTATATTTATAATTGATATTAATTTATTATTACAGAACCTGAATATATATTTCCCCGATAAATATGTGAAGATACAAAACGGTTTTTAAATGTTAATATCTTGATTTTTCTTATTTTAATGAGATTATACGGTGATTGTGTTAAACTATACTATCTTCTTGATACTATCACAAACCTGAAGTGTGAAATTGTTGTTAGTTAATATTGTACATGGTTTTTGTTATTATAATAGTTTTAAACTAGCTATACGCGCTTAATTAGACTATTATATTGGAATATTTAGCAAAAACTATGTATTGTAACGATGCATTATGAACTATTAACAAAAATTCGCCCTAATAAATAAAAGGTTCTGAAATCAAATAAATACGACACAAAGTTTTCCTCCATCAAACACGGGGATGTATGGCTTGTCACCGGGTCAGCCTAACCTGTCTCACGGAAACGACTGATCAAGGCAACACTCTATTTTAACAACCTTACACTTGACCCCCCTTCAACCTCAATAGGTCATTTTTTTTCTTTAACATTTTGTCTAAAAGGTTTTATGATGTAATGTTTAATTAAAATACGAACTCGCTCTCCAAGGCGCGGACGACCAAAATATTGATGTATTATTGTTGTTTTCACATACAGTTTTCTTACACTACACTTGATGCTATTTTTGGAGGATTGGTTTGTTATATGTTTATTAATTTTCAAATGCTAGCGGCAGTTAATTAATTACATCAATATAAACATTAACAAATAAAAACACTATTGAAGATAAAATACTATACTATGTTAAATCAGTGTTAACCGCTTGCAAAGTTCACCAGAATTTTTCTTAACATTATGACGCCGTCTTCTCTCGACTATAGCTAATATTCTCTGATTAGAGAGACAAAAGCACTGAATACTTTAGGGTAGAGGGAGAAGAAATATTCCGTCTTCAGTCTTGAAAATGTTGCTAAAATTGAGAGAGAGAAAAATTGGGATGATGAAGTGAAATTATACAGGAATCGTGACCTCGTTTGGGGTCACGGCGTGTTTCAGATGTTAGCTCCTTTTTGTTAAGAATATGTTTTTTTATTTAACTTTTCTGAGTTTTTATAATGATTTTTTTTCCAATAGAAATTTAACCGGTTAGCCTGTTCATTTAGTGCCTGAGTTCCTGTTGGTTATCCAACTCTGCCGGTTGCTTTCTAACCCAATCTACCAGTTTAGTATTTGGGCGAGTGGCTTATTACCAAAACTTACAAATACCCGCCAGGCTCATTTATTCTCGTTGTTCAACTTTTTCGTAGCATTCACATAATTATATAAGATATTTATAATAAGTTAAAACAAACATAGATGGACAAACGAGCTTAATGTCATGCTCGATTGGTTTGGTTCGTCGGTGACTGGGAGGTCAAGATTCGAATCCAAGATGGGAGTAATGAGGCTAATTTTTCCTAAACTGTGCACTCCTCTCCCTCCACGCAAATAAGTGAAAAAAGATCTTGGCTTTGAACTCTTGAAGATTATCAAGGGGTGGTCGTGATGGTCTCAAACACAAATACTGGGGTCGAACCTCGCAAAAGGTTGTGAGCCACTTGTCTAAAGGTCCAGACAGAAATAAACAAAGATAAAATAAAATAAATTACAAAGCGCAGCCCTACAAAATGCTTATTACATACAGTATTTGTGGCATCCAGAGAATTTTAAAAAAAGAGTCGATTCTCTTATGTCGGTTGGGTTGTCAACCATCCTGGATTAGCCGGGAAACGTATACAACTATCTGTCCCATCTGTACGTACTTTATTATAGTCCTAACACAGCTTGGTATTGTGTGTCCCGGAATTATATAAGACAGAGTCGGCAGCCCTAGTCAGGATTCAACATTTGTTTCTAAACAATGCAACTTTGTTTTGCCTGAACTAATGTTTAAAATTCTATTTCAAAATGTATTTATTTTCATTTTGAAAAATTGTACTGGTAAAAAATTTAATCTGTTGTCACCTTCCGTCTGGTGGGCCCTAAAACTGTAAATCAACGGTAAATCAACAGCTACCAATGAGCTATCATCAACAATTGAGACCACAGCAACCGCTCGCTGACTCGGGGGCCGGCTTTATGTTGCCGAGTACAATAACATTTGTTCACGAAAGTTATTATTATTATTATTATTAGCACCGCGTCTTACTACCCGTTCGGGTTATACGCACTTACGCTAATGTGTAATGGTAGGGTGATTGTGAGATGAAATGAAGGACCTACAGTTTAACGTGGAATCCGAACCACGGTGGAGACCTGGCATTCCTTTCACGAAAGTAAGTAACATGGAGTTGAGTTAAAGTTCGTACAGTTGTTTTTAGTGTTTTTTAGCACTGCATCTTACAACCCGTTCGTACAGTTGTTTTTGGTGTTTTTTTAGCACTGCATCTTACAACCCGTTCGTACAGTTGTTTTTGGTGTTTTTTTAGCAACGCGTCTTACAACCTGTTCGTACAGTTGTTTTTGGTGGATTTTTTTAGCAACACGTCTTACAACCCGTTCGGGTTATAAGCTGTTCGTACAGTTAATCGTACATGAATAGAGAATATTAGAACATGGAAATAATCTTTTAGTTACGAATGTAGCCATTCAGCAGAGGAATGTGATTGGAGTGAGATATTTCAGAATTGTATGTGGAACGCTCGTATGGACAGAGTCGGTAATGAATGTGTGCTGAATATGTCCGGTTTGAAAGGGAGCCCAATACTTCAATGTGAAAGAAGCGTTTTACGTTTGTTTGGGCATGTTGAGAGGATGAGTGTGGATTGAGAGAAGAAGCAAATATATGAAGGTAGAGTGTGTGGATCAAAAGGAAGGAGTAAGCCATGTAATACGTGGTTAAATGTTGTATACGAATATGTTAAAAAGAGAAACATTAAGAGTTTTGAGAATAAGAAAGTATGTGTGACTCTGTATATGGATGTTGTTGAAGCGAAGAGGGTATGCAAGGATAGGGAAGCGTGGATAAAGTTACTGAGGATGGAATAGGTACGGAGATGTTTTTTGAATTAGATGAACAGTTTCTTGCCTACACCATAAGGGAACGGCGTGATTATGTATATATGTATATATGTATGTATGTATGTATGTATGTATGTATGTATGTATGTATGTATGTATGTATGTATGTATGTATGTATGTATGTATGTATGTATGTATGTATGTATGTATGCATGTATGTAAGGACGGGGAGATCGAGGTTCGAATCTCGGTCGGGTGAACTGGGGGTGGTGTTTCCTAAATGGCTTTCTACTCTCCCTCCACGCAAATGCGGGTTCACTTCCTCTAATTCAACCTTCCCAATTCCCAATCAATTAACGTAATTAGTACTTAAAGCGTATAACCCGAACGGGTAGTAAGACGCGGTGCTAAATAATATGTATGTATGTATAAGTATTGGACAGACGCGTGGCGTGAAGAAGTAGAAGGTGAAACCGCGCGCATGTTCTCCCCCTCCTTCCTTCTTACCGTGACGTCAGCTTCGGGGGAGTCTGGTAGCTGTAGACGGAACAACTTGAGGGAAACAATTCAAATATACCACCTATTTAGTGTGTTTAAATGTTTAAAATCAAGAATCATGCCAAGATTGGCATCAATATTAAATATCTTAATTTTCCGAAGGATGAACTTAATAAAAGAAAGTGGATAGTAATATGTAAGAGGGAGGACAAATTTAATTTGAAAACTTGTAAGCAATTTTTCTCTGACTATATTAACAAATATAATATGGCAATGTTTGATGCTTTATATATAAATTGTACAAACATTCATTAATATATTATCATCTATAATTTAATAGTAATAATAAACTGCACTACGGGTTCTTCAAGACTTATAATCGCCGTTAATCCAGTCAAAATCCAAAACCATGTAAAAGCTATTTTTAAATAAATGTGTTTGTGTCACTATGTATTTTTACTCTTTTGAACTATATTCATATTTAACTACTAAAATATGCTAGGGGAAGATGGTTGAATTTAGATTAAATGTACCCTTATTTGCGTGGAGGGAGAGGGGAAAACCGTTTAAGAAAGGGCCCCACTTCCGGGTTTGACAACTGAAGCGGGTACATATATTAATTAATTTTGTTAATATTTTTGCGTGAGGTCCTACTATTTTATTATCATTAGTAGACCTGTATTTATAAAAAATTATAATGTGAACTTTGTCTTTTACCTGTTCAGGCAGCCTTCATATTTATACTAATAAGGTAGGAACTTGCATGGAGAGAGGATGGAAAACCATTTAGGAACAACAACGTAAGTAAGCCCGGTTGGTATTCGAACCCCAATCTCCCCGTCGCCGACAAACCAAACTAGATAAGACTTAACTCTGTACACGTTCCCGACGATGTGAGTTGATAGATACTCATTTGATACTTATTTTATAAAAGTGAACAAACATATTAGATTAAAATGCAAATTGAGTATTTAAGTTTAGCAATACTGTAGCTTGTATTTTATTAATAGGATTTTTCTCTACTTTGTCGTTTTAATTCGAGTGTATTATATTTTCATTGTTTCTCTGCCGTTGTTACAATTTGCCACCAGTTGTACAGTATTTTAAAATTGTATACATGCAATATAATAATTCGTATTCCCTACTGATGGCCCACGAAGTTTCTTGCGAAAATAGTCAACCGCAATATAGTTTGGTGTTTTTATTCTAGAAACGGAAAGTTTCGACAAGTGCGGGAATAAATACATGAACGCTCTAAATAATTTCTTCCTTACATTTGCTGTATTACATTGACTTAGCAAAGCGTATATTTTTGTTGGAAAATTCGTTTAATATGTAACTAAACATGTTTAAATTATCACTTATTATTTCATTCACATTTAAATACCTTTTCTCATTTTTACATAGATTGACAGAAATTATCAGAATATATTGCGGTCCGCCACTAGATTCCGAGGGTTGGCCTCCTGGCATGTTTAAGCTTGAAACTCCTGTCGTAGATGTACACCAAGTGATTTGATTGTTTAGTTTGACAGGCATAGGTGATCAACATGGTCTCAGCCTGGTCAAGCCAATCTATTCTTGTTTACTATGGAGGGCGAAGGATGAGATTCGATTCTCAGCTGAGTGTGATAAGGGTGGGTTTTCATAAATGGTTCCCTCCTCTCTTCGTATTAATATGAGGGTATATATCATCTAAATTTTACATTTCTCATATCCATATTATTTTGTGTAAATAAATGCATATAACCCAGATGGACGTGGAGGGAAAATAAGAAGATAAAATTTCTAATTTTATGTATTTTTTAAGTCTCTTGTTAAATATTTAAAATAATTTAATATTGTTTCCTTCATATTTATTTTTAATGTTTATATTTACAAAATAATTTCTTCATTAAATTAGACTAGTTCTTCTAAGCTAATTATAACATTTCCATCCAGCCACAATCTGTTTTGATCATTTTGCACAAGAAGATTTCCATAGGTCTTTGCAATGTCGTATTTTACTTTATTATCCACAAAAATATAGAAAGATAAAGCTATTTGGAATAAATTAACCATTATTCATTAGTAAACTGCTCATAAATTATTTTTTACCAGATAAACATGTATACAGTGTTTATAATCAAATAAACATTCATTAGATATCCATTTAAAATTAATCGTTAAAGCACTAAAATTTGAAATCACCTTTCAGTAAATTACTCTTAATTTAAAAACTAGCGTCTTAGTAAAAATCCTGAGCTATAGCAATATTAAATATCAATTTCATTAAATATTTTAGGATCAAGACCCAGGGACATATATAATTGTTAACTTCATTTTTTGGGGTTTGGGGCATATTAAACGCAAAGATTCGTCAAAATTTCAAGGTTGAAAAATTTCACGATTGAATTATTTTATATTTATATAAGAAAGGAAAAATACTGATTTCCAATCAAAAAGATTTAATAAATTTGGCCTTAATATTGCAGTTATAAAATAGGTGCTTATAATGAAAAAGGAATATAAGTTTACTTAATAATGGTTTGAAATATTCTGAATGTTCTTTGCTTTTCTTGGTTACATATTATATTTTGTATTGTTTTCTGTTGTGACCAATTTACGTTTTTCTTGTGCTTTATTCGTTCAAGTCAAGGATTTTGTTTGACATTCATAATTTAATCTAATATTGATAGAGTTATTGAAACAAGATGAGTTCTTTAACGTGTGCATAATAATATTTTGAGTAGTAAAATATGAATCTATTGTTTTTATTGTTCTTATTTGAAGGATTTAACAAGTTCGTTCACTTTGCATAATGATGTTAAAATATATGTAATTTTATTATTTCACACCCCTATTATTCTTTCTATAAACATTCTAAAAGATCGCTACATATTTCTACATCGTTCTGTAGTGTTTTAGGCAAGGTGTATTGTTGAAATCTAAGATAACTCGATAATATGCCACAGCGTGTAATGCTCGCAGTAAAGCAAGTCCCCCTAAGCTAACGTCATGCGCAGAACCGGACGAGTTTTAAGGGCCGGACGGTTTCACCTTATAAGGCATTCACGAGCTAAGTTTACCTGATTGACAGCTCGAAATGTTACTAGAAGTAATCCTTAATATATCACTACGCCAACAGCTGACATATATCACTCTGGATGGCTGTAATGAACACAGATGGTAATATATTAATGTGATAGTTAACCACAGCAATTTAGGCCAAAATTATTTCTATATTTATTTGAGGTCGGACACAAAGATTATTTATAGTTTTATTCCCCTTAAAAAAATATTAACATCACTTTCACAAAAACTTCTAACGAACATAGCCTCAAAATGGCGACTGACGAATTTTAAACCATATGATTGAACATAACGGTAAACAAGTTTTTTTACAATGATACGGGCACGCAGTTGATGAAACTACTTTATTCAGTTAAATATTTCAAAATACGATAAAATAATCATAAAATCAT
>CABFOW010000566.1:130376-172927 GCA_902141385.1 Timema californicum
TCTTTGTATCATCCCCCCCACCTCCCTCGCCGACTACCTGAACTTGACTTGGCTCAATTCGGGTCCGGGATTAGTAAACAGTTTTTAATCCCTTAATAACTGGCGCAATTCGGGTCTGCCCCGTTTGCATACTTTATTTTTTCAACTTCACGGCTGTACGGGATGCTTTCTGTAATTTTCTTGTATACACTTGATTCACCGTCTTCAATAAAATATTTGTATTTTAATCCATGTTGTTTAATGCTGGTGCAAATTTTACCAGAATAATGTCTTGTTCCATTCCTGTGCTTGGTCCTTGATAATTAAAACCACACAAGTAATCACTCTAATCTCATCTAATTTTTTTCCTAGCCGCTACACCTGTGTAACAGAACTTTTCTATGACTCCGATAAAAAGTAGCTGCTTAGTTTCAGCACCAATCAATCACCCCTAAAAAGATCAATATAGTAGGATAGGCGTATTAAAATATATTATAATTTATTTAAATTTATACGGAAAGTACAACCAAATACATAATTAAATCAAGTGATGTTAATAATTTAAAGAACTAAAGCTAATGCAATTTCATCAAAATCTTTATGCCCGTTTTCAAGATCTAGTTTACAAATATACAACCCCCCCCCCCACACACACACACCCCCAACCTCTAATTCACCCAAATGAGTTTTCCAAAAGTCGAGACCTGGCTATATCCCTTTCTTGCATCCGAAAATGGTAAATAGCTCTATTCCATCCAAATCCTTAGGCGAGTTTTCAAGATTGACAATAGACTGTACAGCTTTCACACATTATATAGCTAACGCTCGCAGTACTTTCAATGGAGAAAAATTTCCTCAATCGTCATCCAGAGATCAAGGAGAAGATTATTGAACTTTTTGCACATATTAAAACAAAAAGAATGGATTTCACTTTTAAATGAATAGATCAAGCTTGAACTGTAACAATTTAAGTTAAAGTAAGTAAAAAGTTTGTTTTTATTTTGCTAAGATTTTATCAAGTCCCTGAATAAATTTTCTTTCTATACATGTTTTTATCCTTTTACACAATTTTAAAACAAAGGCTAAACATTTTCTGGAGCAGCACCCCCACTAATTTTAGCTACGAGCCGCCACTGGTTACAACCTGCCTGTAGAGTGAAAATGACATAAGGTTTTTCAAGCAGTGTTGACAAGTTGTGAGAAATTTAATGATTTCTAAATTACTTATTTTATGTTTAACTTAAAATTTATTCATTTGTATTTTTATGATTCTATGACAGCATCCCAACACCCCCTATATTCAAGTGTATCAACAATTTTATTTTAATCTCGGATTAGTACTGATTTCAAAGCCATTTTAATTTTATAAATTTCGGAATATTCATCTGTTTTTAAATATTTCGTCGTCGTTAAACTTTATTTCCGTGAAAGTTTTGTTACGAGAAAACATGAATTACTTGACGCCATTGTTCATTCATTCCTTTTAGTCGGAGTGAATTCTGGGTAACATGCAAACCAAAGTGAAGTCTTGCGCGCGCATCAAGATTTGCTTTAGCTTGGGAATAAACATTCAAATTCTTTTTGTAAGCAAGCTCAGCTGTTAAATGTTACTTTGGCATTTAATGTTTTTATAGACGTTTCCTTATCACCTATATATCTATACGATTTTAGAATTTAATTTCTTCATTCCCTATTATCTTATTTCTATTTTTATCTTTCTCATATAACTTTAATTCCACCAGATGTCTTGACTTCAATTCTACTTTGGAATATTATTTTAAATTATCTTGGAAAATATTGTAGTGGAAAAATTATTTTCGGATCACCGGGATTTCAAATATTTTAAAGGTCTGACCTTGATGTTATTACATATTTTTTGACGTAAAAATTATTTTCTATCATATAAGATAATATACCAAAGGTCAAAATTTTGTTCCAATATTAACCCCAGCTCCCAGGTTTTACCGAGAGTATTGATGTAGATAGTGCTAATAATAGTTTTTTTTATAAAATAAGATTTTTTAAGTTTCATCAAATTTACTCTAGCCCATCAAAGGACATTTTCAATGGATAAGATACGGCTGAACTATTTTAATCCAGCGTCATCTTACCTTATTACTGCCCATCCATGAGCATCTTCTACCTAAAATTATTATTCATAAATAACAGTATGACTTATGAGCATTAAATTCATTTTTCCTTAATATTGATTTAAAATACTATTTATTTTTAAAAAATTAGTCATAAAAAAATTCTTAGCAAAAACAGCAAATGAACTTTAATTTTGTTTCAAAAACTCTAATTTATAATTTTATCAAACAATAATAAAAAAATTGTGAACAAAGCTTTATTTTTATTATTTCATATACATATTAACTAATTATAAATTTGACAAATTTATTTTCTAATAATATTGTAAAATCATTTAAATATTTTATTGCATGTCATGCTACAATTTAAATAAACCCATTATTTTAATGTGTTTTACACATCACCATATGGAGGTACATTTATTTATTTAGGTTACATGAAAAATTTAACATAAATAATTATTCAAACTTATTAATTCTGAAAGAATATATTTTTTTATTTCATTTCATAATATTACTGTTTACACTTTTTCCCTATCCACATTGTTATGTTGCTAGTATTGTGCAGAGAAGAGGAAGACACCCAGTAAACTTCCGAGAGAAAGGAACTTGTACATATTATTTTTCAGAGATTGATAAATTATCTTAAAATCAAATTCCGAGATATGAGTCCGATACACATCATATATTTGTATTATTATTATTAGAGAGAAAGAATACTTATATATATATATATATATATATTAAATATTTACCGTCCAGTTATGCTATGTAGAGGCAGGCACGCAGTTATGCTGTGTAGAGGCAGGCATGCGGTTATTCTGTGTAGAGGCAGGCACGCAGTTATGCTGTGTAGAGGCAGGCACGCAGTTATGCTGTGTAGAGGCAGGCATGCAGTTATTCTGTGTAGAGGCAGGCATGCAGTTATGCTGTGTAGAGGCAGGCATGCAGTTATGCTGTGTAGAGGCAGGCATGCAGTTATTCTGTGTAGAGGCAGGCACGCAGTTATGCTGTGTACAGGCAGGCACGCAGTTATGCTGTGTAGAGGCAGGCACAAAGTTATGCTGTGTAGAGGCAGGCACGCAGTTATGCTGTGTAGAGACAGGCACGCATTTACGCTGTGTAGAGGCAGGCACGCGGTTATTCTGTGTAAAGGCAGGCATGCAGTTATGCTGTGTAGAGGCAGGCACGCAGTTATGCTGTGTAGAGGCAAGCACGCAATTATGCTGTGTAGAGGCAGGCACGCAGTTATGCTGTATAGAGGCAGGCACGCAGTTATGCTGTATAGAGGCAGGCACGCAGTTATGCTTTATAGAGGCTGGCACGCAGTTATGCTGTGTAGAGGCAGGTACGCAGTTATGCTGTGTAGAGGCAAGCACGCAGTTATGCTGTATAGAGGCAAGCACGCAGTTATGCTGTGTAGAGGCATGCACGCAGTTATGCTGTGTAGAGGCAAGCACGCAGTTATGCTGTGTAGAGGCAGGCACGATTTGGTACACATACAGCTACCATGAGCAAAAGGGTAGATTGATGAATCGTCTACACTTAATCAAAATCAAGAAGATTAAGACGATTAATATCATTCTTTATATAAGGGATTTTATTTAGTTCAATTCTAGAAGGTGTATTTACGGCAGGAGGGGATACTCTTTGTAAAGCATTGCTGTATGGGGTTGATCGAACCAGTAATAGCTCCTATTTTGCTTTTATTGGTACTCTGGAATAATATTCACCTAGTATGAGACGTCTAGAGATGAGTGCGGCAAAGATACCTGTTCCCTTTCTTCTACTTTCGCCTACTTGCTTCTCGTCTCTAGACTATGTTTACAAGGTATGGCTGCTCTGCTTTCTATATCAATGTATAATTCTTGAGCTTAGTCGAAATACCCACATCTCAAGAATGATCAATCTCATTTTCATTGATCTCGTAATCAGTTATTCTTGAAAAAAGGTGAAATATGCCATTATTAACAACTATTCTCGAAGTGCTTCCTACATCACTTGTATTCAGAAAAAGTTTTCCTTTGAGATGTAGGAGAGAACGATGAGGTAGCTTATAATGCTTCTTTCTGAATAGATCGCCTAAGCTAATTCCTATTAGTTAATGGTCCAGGTATGTACACAGCATAGGAATGATCCTGGAAACTATTTAGAGAAGAATTGAAAGCGACAGGGTCTCCAACTTTTTGTATGTCGATAGCGTCATCCATTATTTTCATAGAGAGTAACCTCAGCATCATATAAGCAGTTTATTACTAGGTGTTAACTCTTTCACAGATCTTCTTTCAGTGTAATGATGAGGAGAGGGGTCTCGTCTAGTTTTATCTAGTATCAGCCCCATCGATGACACGTTTCAAATGTAGACGTCACGAAATAATCACATTCCTAAAGTTGACAGTACCACCTCGTTCGTCTACTAATCATACAGAGAAATACTTTAATATTCCTTTCGTGGCCGGGAGGGAAATGATATTATTTGGTGCTTCCACGATATTATAGCCTGAATTAATGAAGAGCATAAGTTGGTTTCCCATTGACGTAAATTCCACGGGTAAGGTTGCATTCTATTTGATTGACATCCACATGTATAATATTCACAGTTTTGGTCGAGATGTTCGTCTTTCCAATAGGCAACATGACCGCACCAAACCCAAGCTTAAGGACGAAAGAATTATTAGGTCACTTGGATTCGATATCCTCCGAATATGTGATATGACTTTCTAATAAGGTAGTTTCACTAATAACAATCGATAATTTAAGATTGGCATTCATTTCTATTCATGGGTATCGGTCTAATTCCTCTGGCTCATAGGTGGCTGGATTGATGGCATACTTTTCTTTTAATAATATAATTTTTGATTACGTTCATCAATGATCGATAAATAATTAAACATAGTTATATTGCTCAGTCCAATACACCCCTCCTCTTCGCGGCTATCTTCCCTCAATAAATGTGGAAGAAGTAGTTTTCTGCCAATTCAAGCTCAATCCTGTCAATGTTAAAGTAACATACATGTTTAGTTAGTTTGGACATCAGCATACATATTTATGCTTAGGAAAGCTCAACATAGATGACCACGGAATACAGCACCATGTTTTTGATATCGAGTATGATTATAGATTATGAGTATTCCTATGAGGTATTGTATGAGCATGATCGAGGGTCTGAAATAACCAAAATTATCAAAGTATTTACTATGGCCCTTGTGTTTTTATACGCCACTTAATACATATCTTTACCGCTATCCTTATCGAGATTGATTGGTAATCTGTTGCGAAAACGCCTCTAAAGTATCAAATATTCAAGGATTTAACGTACTTGTTTGGATTTGGTTTGGTAGGGGGCCATGAAGGTAGCACTTCTATCAATATTTTTTAGTATGGGCAAAAATACATCCTTTTACTAATGGCTATCACCTAAAATGTACGCCTATGTCTTTGAGTCTCATTCATTTGTTTATTGTTCACCTTTACACTATTGACAGTTCTTGTAATTCTGGCATACTCATACAGCAGTACCTAAGATGCTACCAGAAGGAAGATGGTGTCAGAACAATGCTTATGTAAGACATAGAAAGACAGGCAAATTTGAGGGAGGGTGGATCGCAAGCCGCTTAGACTTCAGGCAACCATGAAGATATGAAGATGTTGAGTGGCTAAACAAGGAAGAAGTTGATAAGACCATAGAAGTAAGCAAATCTTGAGTGACCTAGCCCACCCACACCCCCCCGAATAGAAACATAATGATTGAAAGTGTTGAGATGTGGATGCAAGGACCTTGCTCATAGGATTAAATAGAGCTTAGGGTGGTTTTTTATAAACATAATATTCGTGTATTCACTAATAATACCTTTATATATATATATAAGTTCAATTAAAATACATTAAAATACATTAAAATACATTAAAATTGTAATCTTTCATGTTGTTCTAACTTGTTTTAATTTTACCTGTTCATTAAATTAAAATTAATTGTATACCAGTGTTAACTGTCAATTATTTCACAATATTAATTTACATCTCTATGTTAATAATTACCAGCAATTTATAAATTGCACGAATTTTTATTTTTTTTAATCATTGAGTCTTACTACCTGTTCAGGCTATAGGTAAAATTGAATGGAAAAAAGAATGGGTATTCCTGTGAAAAAAAAAATGACAAATCTTAGGTAAGCAAAAGGGGGGCGGGAGGTCAATCATTTGCTTATTTTTGCTTACGAAGGGGTGCGGTGTGGGTGGGAGTTTAAAATGGCCAAAAATGTGCTTACATAATATTTGAATGCCCCCTTATTAATGATTCACTATCCTCATGTCTTTTATATTTTTCCGCTTTATGATGTGTAATGAAGAGGTTTAAATACTCGTAGTAATGTTGTTCAGTATATACACATACAAGCACGAATTTAGAAGTTGTAAAAGGGGAGGGGGGCACAGATATATTGAATGGACAAACATTTGCATGCGATGGTAGGCATATTTTTTAACACACGTCCTTTTTGCCAATCACCTTGCCCAGTGCCCACCCCTACTTTCCCACAAACTAGCAATAAGATGCAAAATAAAAATCTCATGGTCGCCACCACAGCCCTCACCCACCACTTCCATTAGTCTAAAATAAAATTATTTTTTACCTAAATTCGTGCTTGTACGCGTACTCCTTTTCATGCAGATCGTGGAACAGAGGTATTATTATTATCAATGCGCGATAATGATCTAGATGTAGGTAAGGCACTCCTCCGACACATTGTACACTGCTACTAAATAACATCTGCATCTTATGTGGACCTTCAAATTGTGGAAAGACGAGTGCTATAATCAGACTGCTTGAAGAACCGAATAGTTTAAGATTCAAGAAAGTGTCTACTCTAAATCAGTGTACTATCCCAAGTACCACTCTTGTGAATGGGATGGAGTATTTTCCATATTCTGACACCATCAGATATCTCCACCGACCTAGGCGTATCCAGACTGTTTTCATCTTTGAAGACTTCGCTTGTGACCATCAAGATAACATACATGCCTATTTCAACACGGGTAAACATAGGGCTGTAGTGTGTTTCTAGCTATGTCAAACTTATTATCCGATATCTAGGCAGTTGTTGAGAGATAAGGCTAACCTTCTTATCCTTTTCATAATGGGTGACACAAACCTCAAACATGTTTATGTAGACCATATGAATAGTTATATGACGTTTCATAAGTTTAAGGAGATGTGTTCGCTAGGGTGGAAGAACAAACATGATTTTTTGGTGTTAAAGTAAAGATCATGACCTTGAAGCACTCCCATTTTTATTGGTGGTAAAAACGACATTTTATCAATTGAGTAACATAGAAACAGGATAATGACAGTTTAAAAACTTAATATTATCATCCCGTTCAATAATTACCAACATACTAGGCTTGGCTAAATCAATATGTAGTTTTATTATATAAATCTAAGTAAAATTTAGTGATATAGCAAAAAATTACCTAATATATATATATATATATATACACTTTAGAATCCCAGAAAGGGATCAATAAGGAATGGATATATATATATACATATATACACACACACACACACTTTAGAATCCCAGAAAGGGATCAATAAGAAATTGATATATATAATACAATTACTTCAACAGGTGAAGAATAGTTTATTACGAGAAGTTTCTACTCTGTCTAATCATCCTAGAGTTAATGAACAAGCCAGGGGCATCAAAGCTCCCTAAACACATTTCCCATGAGAAGTACAAATCTTTGTATTTACATGTCATAGGCATATTACTCACTATGCCGTTGACTCGGTATAATTCCTAGTAAATGGGAAATAATTTACCATCCTTTTTAATTTAAAGACAAAATACCTCTTCAAAATAAATATATGTGTACTAACATTTCCTTCGGTCAAGAAAGACGGTCTAACACTAATTACATAAATGTCCATATACATTGAACTAGTCAAGAACCATCTATCATTATGTTACTGTGAATGTGTTGAATTCGTTATTTTGTAAAATAACAAGTGAATGTATAGAATCACCAAAAGCGATAGTTTATTTAACAAATAATATAATTTTTTCTAATTTACCAGTGATTTTATAAATCTCCCAATTCAGTTTGGTTAAAGTATGAAACATGAACTGTATTATCTACATTTATTAGTGATTTCATAAAATATCTAGTGTATGTGGATAAAAATATAGAACATAAATTCAAACTAACCTAGCCTAATCTTGATGTGACTTATTAACATTCAATGGTGGTCGATGGAAATTTTGTAAGCTCGCTGGTGATTTTGTAAAATGTTCGGCGAGTATGTGAGAAAGTAAAGACTTTTTTACATTTCCCAAGTGAACCAGTGGCTTTATAGAATCACCAGCGACTTTACAAACTCTTTACATTCAGCACATTCACAGTAGCAATTACCTGATTACTTTACCAGTCACAAGTTATTCACGACTCATAGAATTATAATTTAGAGCTTATATTATTATAATGAAGGTCACTATCAGCGTAGTGTCTAGTTTCCTATTGCCGCCAAGAGTGCCATAATTGCAACTCTGCGGTTATTTTATAATGTTCTAATCCAAGAAGAGGAAGGTAAAGAAAAAAGGGAATACAAGGGAGTCCTGTGATCAAGGGGAAGTATGATCTATTTCTCCTCTAGCCGCTCAGGGAACAAGAAATACATCACACCAGCGCAAAGTCTAGATTACGGTAAAACCTTGTTGGCTGGTCTTGATCCTTCGTGAAAGTACTATAAGGTTTCAGGACATACTTGGCCATGGCATCTTATGCACTTTGACATCATTGGGGCTCGTGAGTTAGTTGATTATAGCCCTATATATATGTATACACAAGTTGCCATTACCTTTATTGAAACTTCGCCTGCTACCTTATTATTGAAATACCGGCTTGTTGGAAAATTTTAATGATCATCTTAGTCAGTTTTTTCTTATTTATATTCTCATATGAAATTAATGTATTATTAAATAAATATCAACTTGAAGCCACTTCATGCTTTATTCAGTTGATTTGGTTTACCATATCCCTTAGGTTGTATAACCTTTAGTTTTTTTTACTTTAATTCTGAGAGGAAAACCTTTTAACGATTTTTATGAGGTTAACCTTCCACATATCATCTTCCGCAGCTGGTGTGAGTTGCGAGATCTGAGTTTAGAATCTTCAAACTCGGGTATTCAAAGCACAGAATTCCAATCACTCACTCCTATTGCCCCCTTTTGATCTCCTTTTTGATTTTTGTTATTTGGACCTCCTGTTTGTTCCTTATTTTTGTTAAGGAGGGTTCATCCCATCCAAGCTGGTTGTGTGTTGGCTCCGGGCAATTTCGATCAGGGGCGAGTCGGGTAGAATGGGGTCAAAGGTGTAAATTGGTTAAGTTCATGTTTTAATATAAGCAGGATATAATTTAGGAATTAAATATAGTAGAACGTTCTCTATTTTGTGAATAATACTTGTATAGATTAAGAAATCAAACCTTGTAGCATATAAAATATGCTATAACCTTAATGAAGGTTGGCACAGAAGCGGGTTTAATACTTTTATTTTATCAGGTTAGAAGATACAGCTTTTAAGTAGAAGCTACATACACCGTCACATCGTCCATATAGAAATTTAGTCATAGTTTCATGCAGTTGTAGACCTGATATGAATCTGACTTGGACTCCTTAAAGACATTTTGATTTAAGAGCTAGATGTATTGTCAGCATTGATAAACCAGTTGTGAGGAAAGATGCCTGTAACAATGTTTACATCAATACAATGTATAGTACTTAATTGTAACACAATACTGTATCTCAATGGTATTTAAGATAGTTTTGAAACATATGGCTGACCTGGTTGAAAATATGGTATGTATGGCGTCGGCAGAAAGAAGTCTTGCCTTGCTAGATCCCTGGGGTCCTAAGCTTAAGAAGGTGGAAGAGCCTGTAGCTCAACAGCAAGCGAATGATACAGACTTGTATTACATAATATGAACATCTTATCTGCCAGAGTCTTGGACAACGATCAGTATTACAATACAGATAGATTAATCTTAAGCATTATTGGGGAACCAACACTACGTGACAACAACGGACGTGATGACTGACAGAGGATTCATCTACATCTACTTGGATTATAGTTTCTAAGCCTTGCCGAAATAATTCACAACACCTCGATCTGACTTCAATAATTAATTATTGGTTGTATGACACCAGGTTCAAGAAATGAGTGATTTTATTAGTAGTTATGAATCTGAATAAATTAATTTGTTTAGTGAATATTTCTTAGGAAGGTATTTAGTCCAAAAAGGGATAAGGCTATGGGGGAGGAGGTTACATAATGATGAGTTATATACCCTCTAATTATTGCAAGACTTTTTTTGGACAATCAAGTCTCATACATTACGATGGGCAGGACATGCAGTGTGAATGGGGGGATCTAGAACCGTGTTCAGAGTATTTACTCGCAAACCCAACAGGAAGAGACCATTGAGAATACCTAGACACAGATGGGAGGATAACTTAAGAATGGACCTGAAAGAGATAGGAATAGGTGACGTACTGTTAAGTGCGGCAATAAACTTTCGATTTATTAATTAATAATTAAATATATAAACACAACATTCTATCCAATTACCAAAAATAAAGACACAAGTTTGAACAGGCAACCGCAGAATCAAAGCCTATACCTTTTTTTAATCAGGAGACAACAAAATCTAAGTGAGTATGATTAACCATAGCCATGCTGCCATAGTCCAGTCCGTGTTTCACTCACTTCTGCTGAAGAAGGGGCCTGATGTACCCCAAATATTACATAATTATGTGTTTGGTTATTTTTTGATTGTGAACTTTGAGACCTACAATTTCCTGTTAAGTATGTTGGCCTTGCCCTTCTATCCTCCTTTCAATGTTTAATTTAATATATCCGTTTGATGGCATTTTTCCCAAAACATTTTTTGTTATTGTTGTTGTGTTATGAAGTGTTAAATGATTTTAATAAATGTCTATTATCCTGTGTTGTTGCGGCTTAGCCAGTCATTAGTGAAAATATATGACTCTAATAAAAAAATTGACCCAGGCCATAGGTTGGGAACAGAAATAGATGTAAAGTCTTGTGTTATTGAATGGTCTTTGAACAAGTAATTGTGTAGTTTCAAATTTTCTTTAATGTCAATTCCAGTTTTTATTGTGTTCCTTGTACTGTTTGGGTTTAATTGTGTTTATCTTAAAATTGGTTGGTGCACTGCTGAGCACCTTGATAGTTTATCGTGTTATTGTAATATTAGAGTCCTTAGTTCAATCCCAAGTGGATCAATCACAATTTCGTGTTTTGGGAGTTATATTTAGTAAGAAAAAGAGATTATTATATCAGAGAATAGTTTTAATAATTTTGATTTTACAGCCACTGTTGGTAGAACATTAGCAATTAAATGTCTTGGTAAATATTCCATTAGTCACTAGAACAGGGGTATTTGAAAAATATATAATCTATAGTACACCTGTGCAGGTGCTAAATTTTAATACCCGTGTATAATATGTTTTGAATGAAGTTTTATTAATTATTAGGGACAGGAAATACTTTTTAACTGTATTTAAAAATTATTTAAATATTAATAATTGTAAAGGACAAAATGTTTCAATGTGTCTGAATGATCTAATGTTTTTAGGTATTATCGCTGTGAAATAGCTTTGTTCTTGTCCAAACAGGACAATTCTGTAAGTAAAAAGAAACTAATGAACTTGGAACAACCAATTTAAAAATATCCGTTCTGGATGGATGTATGCTGTGACATCCATCTTAGAAGCTACTTTTTTATGTCAAATAAATTTAGAGAATTTTTCTTCTGTTACTTTAAAAGAAGTTTTTGTGTGTATTTTGAATCTTTCACATTGCAATTTTATCAGTTATCAGTTCAAACTATAGGCAGATCCAATCAAATTCTATGACATTTTTGGAATTATAATAAGTGATCCTTGACGAGAGAGATTACCTTTCCAAATTATATTTTGAGACTAATTTGAAAGAACTAGATGATATGTTTAAGCTACTGTACGGCCATACCAGGTGGATTCATAGGAATACTGATTTTTTTGGTAGGGTTGTAGTTTTATCTAAAGGTAATCAAGCCGAGTATGTGTCTAGTAGTGGTGACTCAATCAGCGAGCCAGCAGTTACAAGTAATTCTATTATTCTCATTGACACATGACCCACCTATAGACAGATCGACATGCTATTGTAATTATTAAACTTTTTAAAAGGAGGTGTAATGTAACCAACCACCTCAAGAGATATTTGTTGATGGCTTGTCTATCGTTGTCATTCACTAATCTAAATATTGTGATAGAAGACCACCGATTCAGAGTAACCACCTCAGATTCTAAACAACATACATAAAATGTTTAACTAGTTCAGTGCCAGTAAGCTTATTACGGCATGTGTAAAAACAATAATTAGTGCAATCCAGAGGACCTAATTGCTGTTGAATAATTCGGGAACAAGATAATTGAGGGGTTCTAGACCCCTTCCTGGTGGTTAAAGACAACAATCTTTGTCCAAAGAAAAACTCGAATGTAATTTTACTTGTGGAATCTCTTAATGGTGGAGGCCATATTTCGTATTGATGATTGTTAGTTTTGATCATAAGCGCTCATTACAAAGTGAGGGAAACTCTCGTTCATTTAGGGTACATGATTCTGACTTTGAGAGTTAAGATTAATAGCACATTTGTATAGAAAAGCCTTGTACGAAGGTTACTGTGTATCGACATGGTTGAGGTAACCTCTTGGGTATCAACCCTGACCATACTTACTCTAGCACAGGTTGCTGATACGAGTCACTTCTAACCAATCTCTTAACCAGACATGACCATCATCACATTATTATACATTTTGTTATACAACTTTCCTTTCCTCTACCATCCTGACAAGAAGCGCCCTCTGAAAGGTAGGTGGTGAAAATGAATCTTATTTTCTAAAGAGAAGAAGACATAGGCATTGAAGGAAAGAGTGAGGTTTAAGAAAGAATAAGACAGGAAAAAAGACAGTAGAGTGAAAAAATTATGAATGATCGCAGATGTGTTGGATATCAAGACAAGGTTTACAACTTAATATTCCAAAGAATATTGTTTTACAAATTAAAAGTGCTCCTAAAATTCTCAATTTGAAAAAAGTATAGAAATAATAGCTTTGCTGTATTATTCACCCTTTTCAAAGTAGATTTCTTTGTGCCACTGATTATAAATGATTTGGCTAATAGCTGAAGCAAAGCACCCTAATAACTATAATGTGATGCAAGTAAGACTTAATTTATTGTTTATTGTGAAAAGAGTGAACACATGTAATAAGTACAGTAAACCATCCTGCATATAAACTAGTGTTTGGAGGGAAAAACGAACAATCTTGCCTCCCCATAAAATATGTACCCACACCACAGTCAATATCATACCTCCAAATTAAGTCCAATAACTTTTATTGTCCCATTCTTACAAAATGGCGAACAAAACAATTATAATTAACATCAAAATGCACAAATGTATTAATCCCTTTTCAAAGTGTTTGTCACAAGCAAGATTACTTGGCGTAATCTCTCTACTCCCGGTTGTACAAAGTAAACAGTATGGCCACTACCCAGTCCTGACTAAGGTTCTGGCTACCAATCAATCCTCAAAGAAGCCTATGCTGTCCACATTTTCTAGAGAACCTATATACAGACAAAATTCACATTACAATCTGATATATTTTGTTCTTCTTAGCATAAATTAAGTATGCCTGTTTGTACTCTTTTAGTGACATTTTGTGTAATCTCTTGTCAGCTTTTGTGCCAATAAAGACTAATATCTCGATATAATCTAAGTTTTTCAGAGGTAGTTTATCATTTCTGAAGACATACTCATCAATGGCCTTGGCCTTCATCAACATCGGATGATGATGGAAATGTGTTAATTATCTGTGGTGTGTGTAGTTTAACCATATCCAAATTTTATACTCATGTCCCCTTGCCTTGTATCCTTGTCAGTTGCATCATCGAGGGCGTGGATAAGCTTAGATACGTCGGAATTGTAACCAAGGATGCTGATGTATTCCCTTTTCCATCCTTAAGTCACATGATGGAAGCAATACATCATTATGACGTCCTCACACCAACTTAGCATGGTGTTTGATTGGCAACTCTTTTATTCTTTTATATCAAACCGCACTTAAGTTTCCCACTATCCTAAATTATACGAAGATCCCCTTAGCTAAAAATAAAATAATGAATGTTTATTGAAATTACAAGGGAAAACAAATTCTATCTTAAGCTTTTTTAAATCAATAGTGTGGGGTTTTTATTTTCATAACTAATCAATGGCGTTAACAATTGAATATTTAAAAAATCTCATGCAGTATGCCATCAAAGGTGTGTGGTAAGTGTATAGTTGTAAAGTTGATAGTACAAGTATCTCAAGACAATTTTGTATTGCTATGTTCCTGAGTAAGTGTGGAGCATCCATTCTTTGTCTGAATGGTTAGTTAACATTAATACAATCCATCACTATTCTATAATCATAATTGTGCTAATAGATGACAGTAAACTAAGTGCACAACATATGCTTTTCATGTTTCAAATCTCCAACAAAGCAGTATGCACATTAATCTGTGAAGCAAAATGAAAATTGTTTCTTAGTTCGAGTGCCATGATTTGAAGTTTTTTTTAAAACTGTTTATTTTGTCTTGATGGTGTTTGTCACTTAACTTGTTTCACAGTATGCATTGCTGGCTTAGCCTTCATGGCCCCTTTATCGTTTCAGGGTGTCCAACCAAAATAGGTTTCAAAATTGCATGACATTTACCTGTTTACTAGTAAAAAGATTTTTTTTTAACTGATATACTGCCAACAACTCTCAAATAGTTTCCTCTTTTTTTTAGCCAGAATAAGTAAAAATAGGAACAAAAATAATATTAAAAAACAATAAATTTAATGATAAATAAGCCTGTTAAACCTAGTTGTGCTGTTTCAGAGCGGATTGGTCCCACAGCACAATTACTCTGGAAATATAAAAATATTTCATAGGCAAAACCATTCAACTTTCTTTATTACTATAATTAGGTATGTGTAGATTTAAAAATACAAAATAAAATAAAGAATTATATAAACACATATAATTATGGTTCAAACAGGTGAGCTAGTTTTTGAGGATATTTCCATAATCCAAGAAACCAGAATTCATGACAATATAAAACTTTACAAGTAAACTAAAGATTTTCAAAATTATTTTCTAAATACTAAATAAAACCAATGATGATGAATTTACAATTGTGTTTAAGAATTTAGAGGACGATCCTATGAGGGTGCAGGTATCTCATCAACCTGACACTTATGGCTCTCGAGTCCTGTTTCTGTTTGGAAGTTCTTGCCACAGTCAATGCACGAGAAGAAGCGCTCTCTGAAGTGCAGTTTGCGGTGGTGGAATATGATATGAGCCGCGAAGAACACGCCACAGTACTGGCATTTTTCTTTACCCTCTGTTGACTGCTCGGTCTCTGGCAACTTAGTCTCTGTAGAAGTTGCTGTCACAGTCACTCTTCTCTTTTTTTCTTTGCACAGAGCACAATCACAAAGAGGCGAGTGTTTGCTCATGTCATCTTCAGAGTCGCTGCAAATTAGAATATATGTCACTGGTGGGTTTTTAAGCAGTCACTGTATAGTGATATAAGTATTAGTGGTAGTTTTCAAAGGACTCACAAGGCAATAAGATACATTTTAGTGGTAGTTTTCAAAGGAGTCACAAGGAAATAGATAAATAATGATGACAGTTTTCAAAGGAGTCACATTTCAAGAGGATGTATAATAGTGGCAGATTCAAAGGCGTCACAAGGCAATAAGATAAATAATGATGACAGTTTTCAAAGGAGTCACATTGCAATAGGATAAATAATAGTGGCAGATTCAAAGGCATCACAAGGCAATAAGATAAATATTAGTGCTAGTTTTGAAAGGAGTCACAAGGAAATATATAAATAATGATGGTAGTTTTCAAAGGAGTCACAAAGCAATAAGATAAATATTAGTGGTAGTTTTCAAAGGAGTCACATGACAATAGGATAAATAATAGTGGCAGTTTTCAAAGGCATCACAAGGCGATAAGATACATATTAATGCTAGTTTTGAAAGGAGTCCCAAGGTAATAAGATAAATAATAATGACAGTTTTCAAAGGCGTCATAAGGCAATAAAATAAATATTAGTGCTAGTTTTGAAAGGAGTCACAAGGCAATAAGACAAATAATAGTGGTAGTTTTCAAAGGCACCACAAGGCAATAAGACAAATAATAGTGGTAGTTTTCAAAGGCACCACAAGTCAATTAAATAAATAATAGTGGCAGTTTTCAAAGGCTTCACAAGTCATAAGATAAATATTAGTTACAGTTTTCAAAGAAGTCACATGGGCAATAAGATACATATTAATACATACATACTGAATCACACCTTTCTCTTACGGGGTAGGAAAGAAACTGTGCCTATAGCTCAAAAAACAACTCCAGGGGGTAGGTACATAATCAATCGTCACTAACCTTTATCCACAATTCCCTATCCTCACATACTCCCTATGCTTCAACAACACCCATACACAGAATCATGCATGCTCTTTTATTATTAAACTATTAATGTTTCTCTTTTTCACACATTTGTCTACAACATATAGCCAGGTCTTAAATGGTCTACCCCTTCCTTTTAATAAACACACTCTACCTTCATCACTCGATCCACACTCAAACTCTCAACATGCCTAAACCAAACTAAAAAGCTTCTTTCACATTGACCCATTGGATTCCCTTTAAAACCGCACTCCTTGAGCCCCCATTTATTACTGACTTTGTTCACACGAGTTTTTACAAATACATTTCTTATATATTTCATTTCAAACGCATTCATCTTGCTCTCATGTTTCTCCTGACAAACCCACGCCTCACAACCATAAAACAATGTTTGCGTTAACACACTTTTATATATTGCCATCTTTCCCTCTTTCAATGTTACCTCATTCTTTGCACTACTCTATATACATCCAAATACTCTGATACATTCACCCATTTGTTGATTTCCCCATCGATCCTTCCATTTTTAAAAAACATTCTGCTCAGATAAACAAAATATAATTAATTTGTTCTAACAATTTTTCATTTATACTAAGCTGACAAGCATTTCCTGATTCGTCCTATCAAAAACTATCACCTTAGTTTTGGAGAAATTTATATGAAGATCAACTCTGTCCGTCACCAAAGTCAAACGATTTAATGCATTCTGCAAGTCATTTTCAGTCTCAGCGATTAATACATTATCTGCACTAACAGCACTCACCCAATCACACCGTCCATTTGTACACTAAGAAAATCCCTACAAGCATCCCTCATACACTTATCCATGAATACATTAAACAGCCAGGGAGACATAACACAACCATGTCTATCATACTGTTCAATGTCAAACAAATTGCTCGAAGATCCATCCACGCTAACGCGCACTTTAATGCCATCGTACCCCACAATAAATGCATTTACTAACACTGCTTCCCCACCATACTCTCTCAGAACATTCCATAATATACTCTTACTCACCCGATCATACGCTTTCTTTAGATCAACCAATGCACAATACACTTTCTACCTTACTGCCATACATTTCTTAATCAGTAGTTGCAATGCAAATATCTGATCCTTGCAACCTCTACATGGCGTAAAACTATATCGAACATTCGAAACTATGCTCAGAGTTTTTTCACAGACCCTCTTAATTAAGACTCATCCAAAAAGTTTGCCTGGAATACCCAAAAAACTAATTTCCCTATAATTATTACATTCACTCTTAATTATTATTATTATTATTATTAGCACCGCGTCTTACTACCCGTTCGGGTTATACGCACTTACGCGCTAATGTGTAATGGTAGGGTGATTGTGAGATGAAATGAAGGACATACAGTTTAACGTGGAATCCGAACCACGGTGGAGGCAATTCCCCACATTCACAAGATGTCTTGTCAGAGGTGAAGGAAGGGTTTGATAATCAGATAAATCTGTGCCGGGACCGAGGATTCACTCTTAATGCCTTTGACTTTGTACAAAGGAACAATGACTGCATTCTTCCAGTTATTAGAAACATTCAAAATTCCATCAAGCTCATTGAATGATTCACACAATCTGGCAGGTAGTAAATTAGTACTGAGCCTCCAAATTTAAGCAATTCGCTTGTGATTCCATATAAACACCCTCGGCTTTGCCATTCTTTAACTCTTTCATAGCTTTTGACACCCCAGCCTTGTTAATTATTTCACTCATCATAGCATTTTCCGTATTTTCTGCTACTTTCTCTATGTTTTCACCATTCGATTGCTCAAACAACTTCCTCAATATCTTTCTTTTACTGTTTTAATCCCAGGTCATTTCACTACGTTCATTATGAATGCCATAGGTCTTTCCTTACACTACTTGTTTCATTTCCTTTACCCACCTTCAGACAGCTTATTTCCATCAAAATCTTTCTGCATTCGTCTCACTACTTTTAATCTCATTTGCTCTTTACTCTCCTTCACTATTTTCTTTGCCTTCTTCCTTTTCTTTTTGTATACGTCCCATAACTTCTTACGTTCTGTCTCATTCTTCACAGCAATTGTGCGTTTGCATGCTTCTTTCTTTTCTAACAGCTTCTTTCACCTGTTCATTCCACCATACATCTATTTTTAAGTTTCAGTTTTAGGTTTAAGTTTTGTTGCAACTCCACACACATTTTTCACACTCAACTACAGCCTTTTATTTTTTTTTCAAGTACTTTCTATATCATTAGCATTTATTTCACATTCCATCCATGTTCTTACTTTGCATTCCATCCATGACTTTATAAAGTTACCTTTTCGCCCAGCAATTTTCATATTGCACTCTCAAACTTTTATCCTGCAACTTTTCCAGTTTCACCCTTACTTGCTTAACTCTCTTGCACTTCTTCCTCACAAAATTACAACCTAATTAAACTGCTAAGATGTGATCTATTCCACATTTAGGTCCATACACGCGCCTAATATTCTTTACTAAATTTTTAAGTCCTTCATCATACACCACAAATACAATCAATCGTTCTTAATAATAATAATAATATTTAGCACCGCGTCTTACTACCCGTTCGGGTTATACGCTTTTAAGTACTAATTACTCTAATGGATTAGGAATTGGGAAGGTTGAATTAGAGGAAGTGAAGCCGCATTTTCGTGGAGGGAGAGTGGAAAACCATTTAGGAAAAACCCCCCCCAGTTCATCCGACTGAGATTCGAACCTTGATCTCCCCGTCCTCAACAGTCGAGCTCAACACGACAAGCGCGTTAGCCAACTACGCCACCGAGGCGGGTGATTGTTCTTAAATCGGCCCTTTGGCATTTATGAACGTGAATAACTTTGTGCTTAAACCATGTGTTCAACACAAATAAGCCTCTTTCTAAACACAGACTCACTAACTCATCACCATATCTTCCAAACACTCTCCCAGAATTCTCTCTATGAGTACCATTCAAGACTTCAGTGCGATCATTTCAAGCTCCATTCTAACATTCTCGTCTTCAGCCTTCACCAGAGCATAACAAGCAACCAACATAATTCTACGAATGACTATTTTCATACGTACTTATGCAAGTATAGATTACACCAGCTCATGCCTTCTCACAAACAGCTTAGCTGTTGGGCTTAGGATTAAACCTACTCCCTGACTTCTTACCCATTCATCCACACCTGATCACAGTGCTAGGCTACCATCACTAGTCATTAAAACATTGTTCCCTTTTCACTTGGTTTCACATACACACAGAATATTAATTTTTCTTCCGATCGTTTCCTCTAACAGTTCAATTTCTTTACCAAATACTCCTCTCACATTCCACCATTCCAATAGTCCATGTTCTCATCAGCTTGTCAGTAGATGGGCCCTTCAGTTTTAACTGAAGCTGCTAATCATTGGTCATCCGAAGCAAATAGTGCAGTTTGTTTAGTAATTAGATTAAAGTAGACTCGATTAATAACTTTGATCGTACCTTCACCCATGAAAGTATTCACTTTTTACAGTAAGGATGCTGTACTGATCGGTGTTAGCACATTTTTAGGCAGTAAAACTACAAGTACAACCATTGCTCAGTATTACCCTGAGCACATTTGCACTGTTCCTACAAACCAGTATCCCTATTATAAAGACTGCCTTGTCGGCCAGTATACTGTTGCCCGTGTCACTACCACTAGGAGTTAGGACACTACATATTAGTATAGGTTTTAAATAGTCGCAAGGCAAGGCAGTTTTCAAAGAAGTCACAAGGCAGTAAGATACATATTAATAGCAATTTTAAAAAGAGTTTCAAATCAATAAGATAGTTATGTGCACAGCTCAAAACATTAAGATATCGATGAGAAAAGTAATATCTTGATCTCATCCTGAAAGCTTAAAATGATTATTTACAAAGGAAAAAAAAAGACAAATATCACAGAAAATCCGACAAAAGATTTTATGGGTTTAAAATGTTTCTTGGGTCAATATGAGAAACCAATTTTGTTACCCCCCTCCCTCAACCTATGCATAGCTTTTGGCAGTGGCATAAAAGTACAAAAAATCTATTATTTGCTAACAAATCATTGATTTTTTGTTTTTTGACATAATTGCATCAGGTATAAATAGGGTAAATCAAATTTCTTACAAAAAAGGTTCTTTTCATTATTTTTGTAGGACCCATATTTTAATAGTAATACCCAGGAAAAGTTGGAAAACATTTAAAAATTGTTGAAAATTAGTACTTTCATTCGTGAAATAAAACTATTTATGCGTTAATTACCAATGAAATTAATGTTGACAAATAAAAAAGTAAATTTATAAATAAATTATACATAAAACAATAATTTTTTATTGTTGGCAGATATAGTCGGTGGAAACGATGCAGACGTGAAATTTAAGAGAAAGAAGAGAGTGATTCCACTGAAAACAGTAAACTCATCAGTTAATATTCACGATGAAATCATTCTAGTTGAATCTTCACTGAATTTTCAGAGAATAGCAATTAGTAAGCAATCTGAGAAAGATCTTAAGCAGTATTTCCAATTTGAATTAGTTTCCTATTTTCTCCTGTTACCGAATCCATCAATTTCAATAATGCGATTAACTAAGTATATGGTGGATTCTTACTCCATCGAGTTGCATGGCATCATCGAGAAATATTGGCTCCATCTTATTAAAGTAGGTGCAGTTCGTTGAAAAATTTTACAAACCAAGGAGCGTGATTGTCTTTATGGTTATCCAGATGATGCTCCAATGAAGAACACAAAATAAGCTTAGTGCCTTCATCCATTGCACAGGCACATGACTGCTGACATACTGTTCGATGAAACAATGATAACAACAAAGTCAAAGGAGAAATTCCTTGCTAATGATAGGAAAGGAATAAGAATCGGCTGATTTCAATGATATGGGCGAAATCAGAAAATGCTGGGTTCATCACACACCAGGCTACTGACGATGTTGATACACTCATCATCAAAAATGCACTGGATCTATCACAAAAAAAATATTTCTGTAATTGTAATTGGTGAAAATATTGATCTGCTTATCCTACTTACAGCCCTGGCTACATCTGTGCCTATCATCCTCTTCATGAAGCAAAGTAAATAAAAAATACAAATGGTGATATATTATTTAAAAAGCTTCAATTATCCTCATGAAGTAGCAGTAAACATTCTCTTCATTCACGCATTTAGTGGATATGATATGACTTCGGCGTGTTACCGTCAGGGCAAGATTAAATTTGTTATACTCCTAAATAAAGACAAGAACTTGCAAAGAGCCGTGACTGCCTTCAAAGATTCAGATACATCTCAAAGTATCATCGATGCAGCAGGAAAAATATTTATGAAAGCACTGTATGGAATTAGCAGTGAAGAAATATAATTGAATACACATAAGACACCAGTGCAGTTAAATCGCTTTCCAAGGCTGCTTGTAATGTTACAGCCTTACCACCAACCGAAGCAGTAGTAAAGCAACATTCCCTTTGAACCTATCATCAGGATCAAGAGTGGTACAGCTACATGAAAACTCAGGATGATTAGGGTTGGAAAAGAAGCAAACATGGTCTTACACCAATTCCCACCCTGAAAGACGCTGCTCCAGACGATTACGCGCAAATGCACCAAAGGTTGCAAAGCAGCCTCCAGTTGCAGAAAGGCTGGACTTCTATGCTTGACAATCTGTGGAAACAGCTGTGGTCAATCCTGCACCAACGACAATGAGGACACCAATGACATTTACAAATTAACTAATATCCAACTAGAGATATTTATGTTTGATCTGGACGAAGAAGAGCTTCATTCAGAGAGTGAATCAGCCGAAACAGATGATGACCATGGCGAACAGGAGAATAATGGTGAAATGGTGGATGTTGAACCCACTGTCGAACCCCAACCATCAACCTTGGGTCGAAGCTCGTCAAAGCATAAAGGAATCACCTTGCAGAATGAGCCATCCACCTCTACCCTCTAGCATCCAGAATGTTTTGCCTCCCCCCCAAAAAAAGTGACAACTGACCAATGACAAGTTTTTCGATAAGTCTTGAAATTTACAAACTTTTATAGTTAAATATTTACACAGAATAAGTACACAAACATTTTTCTCCTGCTATGCCTTTGTGATATTCATGTTTCTTGATCATTCCAATGACTGAACAGCAGATTTAATTTTCCATGCATTTTAAACAATAAAAAAATGATTGTTTTATGTATTATTTATCTATAAATTTACTTATTTATTTGTCAACATTTATTTTATTGTTAATTAGCAGATAAATAATTGTATTTCACAAGTGGAAGTACTAATTTTCAATATTTTTTTAAAAGTTTTCCAACTTTGCTTGGATATTACTCCAAAAATATGGGTCTTAAAAAAAGAATATAACTTTTTTTAGCGCATTTTATTTACCTTAATTTGTACCTGATTAACTTTTGTCAAAAACCAAAAATAAACAAGCTGTTAACAAAAAAACTTTTTTTTTAATCTCTACACCACTGCCAAAAGTTATGCATAGGTCAGATGAGGGGGAAAACGAAATGGGTTTCTTGTAATGACCAAAGGAACATTTTGAACTCAAAATATTTTGCCCCACCTGACCTATATTGAAAATTTAAAACTACAAAAAAAATTTAAAAGCAGATATAGATAATTGACCTAAGAAATTTACAAACCAAACCGAGTATTTATTATTTTCAATAATATTTGATTTGTAAAAATTCGAAAATAGGTCATTTTCCCCCCAAAAACAATCTTTATAAAACCAAGTGCCATCTAATAGCTACACCTTTGGATAATAAATAAGTAATGTTTGACCAGTGAGGACTGCATGTAGTTATAAATAGGTTATAATCTTCAAAGTGTATGTATGGAGCTCTTGAACACTTATATTCGTACTAAAAATGTCAAGTAATGTGATTTTTCTGGAATTTCAACATAAAAAGTGAGTTTAAGAAAATTCATATAGCTTATTTTGGTCACACCTACAAATAAAGGCAATTATGATTTTTAGATTCCCACCAACCTACAAAATTCAAGCATTTTCCCCGGTTCTGTAAATTCAAGCATAATTCCTAGATTTCCAGATTTTCCTGATGAGTGGCTACCCTGATTTAATATTTAAAAAAACATATAAGTAACACTTTTCAACAGCCTGTGGTAATTAATTATATGAGCTTCAATAGGGGTTGTAGAAGAATGAAAAAGCATTGTAAATTGTTTGGATGAAGAATACTTTATATCTATAATTAATTTCCTACCTCAATTACTTAAGAACAAATGAAACATTATGTAAAAGTAATTTTTTTTAAATATGCTCAACTCAATGATTGTGTACTTACACATTTTGTAGAAAAATCATCAATTTTTCATAATTAATACATTTAGCAATATATTTTTCTAATGACAGAAATGCCAGGTGCCTTAACACTTCTTGGCTCACTGATAACCTTAAGTACATCTTTTATTAGTTTCAGCTAACTAAAACCCCATTAATTACACTTTTAAATGGATCTCAAATTCATATATTAATTAAAAAAACTACTTCTTGATGGCGACCCCCTCCACCTCGGTGCCAGGGGGGGCACCCCTCCCTCGATATGGCTCTGCCATTTAGATTAGGAGATATAGCAGTGGGGTTTTTGTTTTGTTTTTATATTTTTTTAATATTAGAAAAGAATATCACCAAAAATGTAAAAATCATGTGTAACATAAATGGGATCAGAAGAGAGAAGTGCGAAGAGTGTTTAAGAAATAAAATGAGAAGTTTATTTGTTTTGTTCCTTGCCGATCACTTACACGAGATTATTTTAGTATTTCCACACTCAGGTTAATGGTATATTAATGGTCTGGGGCTGACTAAGTTTGATCTCAATTATTTTGTGTTAAGTAATCCTAAACAAGATGTACAATATTACTAAAAAAAATCTTTCAAAATTTACAAATTAAAAATTTTTTAATCCACAAATATATTTTTTATTTATTAATAGCATCTTGAATATTCTTTAGGATTCAAAATTAAACTATTTGTGAAATTCAACAAACCATTGAAGAGGAAGAATGGATTTGACTTAAGAATTCTTGATAAGATGGGTATGGGAAGCATACTTTTTTAATTTGAAGTGAACTCAAATCGAATATATGAGATATCTGATATTTTCAAAGTCAAATATTTTTTGATAGTTTTTTTTAAATGCTAGAAACAATATCATATTGTGGTTATTTGTTTAACTTTGTTCGTTCCAGCCAACAAACAATAAAACAACCAACAAAAGCAAGGAAAGTGAATAGTATTTGATATTAAATTACGATAAGAATAGCTTACCTCGTCCAAGTTGAGGTTCACCGACAATGGAGGCCTACCTTGTGTGTTGCTGGGTTGGATTAGGAAGGAATGGGAAACAAGGGGCTAACTCAGTGGCATATCTTGAACTTTTGTTGTGGTTTCTTGATAAAAGAGGCCACTTTAGGGCCTGTAGCACCCGACTCAAAACGCAGACGATTTGTGCAGCAATTAGTTAACCCATTATGGCAAACACCATATATGAACTGACTACTACGCTGAACTGCACTACATACTCTCCAAAGACAAAAAGCTTCCTTTCCCTTACCCTTCAATTCTCAAAAACAGAGGGAAACCCTCAACAGTGGTAGGAAACATCCAAAGAACCAACAACAAATACAAAACCAATATAAATAAAGAATTATATCAAAAGAAACTAGGTTAAACAAATTATTATACAAAAGCTTTTTTACAATATTAAATATATATAGTTCAGACACTGAACAAAATTTATGCACTAAATTTAATGGGAAAATATTTTATTGCACAAATGTTTGTAAGATTTTGTTTTATTATAATAAATAAAGTTACTTTCATCATTTATAATTCATTTACTTCTGATGTGTTCATATGAATATTAATTTGTAATTTATAAACAGCTAAGAATGGCAATAAATTAAGTATTTTAGATGTCAATATTGTTATTGGCGAGGCCTGAATTTTTTTCAAAGTGAAGTTGAAGCTGATATTTGTTCTGAAGCCAAGGTGAAGTTATGAAGCTTCGCACACCCCTGATTGGTAATATATATTAATTTATTTATAAATGTGCCAGAATGACGACACAATGTCATAAACAAAGCAATAACTGTGAAACTCACCTGAGTTCTACTTCAATGGTCTTCTGTATAGGCTTGGCAAGGGCCTTGCGAGCCTCTCTAGCTTCTCGCGTTTTCTTGCCGACAGGGCGCTTGGTGAACAATGCTATATTCTGTTTGGCTAGAGACCCCTGTGCCGACCCTTGAGACCAGATAGTTCTGGGCTGTATGGGTGTTGAGGTCTTTTGCGTATTGATTTCCAAACCCCCAGAAGGGGGGCTACTCGGTGGCGAGGAGTTAGCAAGTGGTGAGGGGGAACGTGAATCATTGTCATCAAGGAGAGAAATGGTTGTTCCACTGTTTGCCAAGGAACTTGCTATGCCACTATTGTGCTGCCATGGCAGGTGTTTATTGGTGCCAAATTCTATTGGTTTCGCAGGAAGACATCCTCCGGAGTTCGGAATGACCACTTGCACAGGAGGTTTGCTGGTACCAACACTGCTAGAACTCCTGCTTGTTCCCAAGATATCTGAGAGACTTAGCAGTGACGTAATATGAGGGGCCCCTCCAACATTTATAGTCGCGGTGGGTTTTGGCTTTCTGCTCATCATATTGTGGAAAGTCTTAGAAGCATCAGTTGAAGAAGGTGTAGAGGTGATCAGCGCCACTGGCGTCACAGTTAGTCTTGATGAGGGTGCCAAGGTTTGTAGGTTAGACCCACTTGTGAGGGCCTGAAAGTTAGACACAGAATTTAGATGTTGGAAGTTTGAGGTTGGTGTCAAGGCTTGTAAGTTTGATGAAGGAGTCAAGAGATTAGATGATGATATTGTCTGTAAATTTGGCTGTGTTAAGGCTTGTAAACTTGTTGAAGAAGACAAATGATTGGATGATGTTAATGTCTGTAAATTTGGCTGTGTCAAGGCTTGTAAACTTGCTGAAGGTGTCAAATGATTAGATGATGTTAGTGTCTGTAAATTTGCCTGTGTCAAGGCCTGTAAACTCGTTGAAGAACACAAATTATTGGATGATGTTAATGTCTGTAAATTTGGCTGTGATAAGGATTGCAAGTTTGAAGCTGAAAATGTTTGTAAGTTTGGATGAGTCAAGGCCTGTAAATTTGTTGATGCTAAGTTTTGCAAGTTTAATGGTGTCAAATTCTGCAAGTTTGATGGTGTCAAATTCTGCAAGTTTGATGGTGTCAAATTCTGCAAGTTTGATGGTGTCAAATTTTGTAAGTTTGATGGTGTCAAATTTTGCAAGTTTGATGGTGTCAAATTCTGCAAGTTTGATGGTGTAAAATTCTGCAAGTTTGATGGTGTCAAATTCTGCAAGTTTGATGGTGTCAAATTCTGCAAGTTTGATGGTGTCAAATTTTGCAAGTTTGATGACAAAGTTTGTAAGTTTGATGATGTTAACGTTTGTAAGTTAGTTGGCGTTAATGTCTGAAAGTTACTGGAAGATCCCAGATTCTGTAATTTTGTGACGGTAGCAGGTAAATCGTTTTTGGAGATAGGGCTGGCCACACCAGCCGACCGTCGCAAGAGACTGTTGGAGGGGGGTATGGTGACCATGATCTGGGCGCCACCTGCAAGTTGCTGTGAGCTCTGGGCTTTAGATGAGCCCATCTCCATGAACTGCTCAGGGGTCATAGTAACTGCCTCTAGGAAGTGTGGGGGGTCCTCTTGAGGCTTCAGTCCAAGTCCTTGGGAAGACTGCACCCCCATCATGTCATTAGACACATACATTGTCGAAAGATGCTAATATTCCATAGAAAAAAAACACACAAATCAACTAAATTAACACACTTAAAATGTGCAAAATCCAAACAAACAATAAAGTTAACGACCCTGTATACACATTTTTAAAACTTATTTCACAGGGCTAGAAGCAAGCGTCCTAAGCCCAGCAATTTCCAGTTGGTTGTGAGCATTAAAATTAACATGTAACATGATTTTGTGCAGTATTATTAGTTAATAGTCACATTTGAAATGTAGTAAGACTATTTTACTGTCAATGGCTAGTTTTCTTTTCTTTGGCTGTAGAGTCAACATTGCAGACCAGCCAAGAACAAGATTTTACACTCTGAGCCTGATGAAGCTCTCTGTGGCAGCGAAAATTAAATCCTAATTTTTATAGGAAGCTCACTTGTGACCACCAACATTGACTAAAAGTCATCAAAAGCTTTCCAATAATACTTAATTGTGTGAAGTGGAAGAAACTGATGGAAATACTCAAGAATATTGGCATCAACTGGTGGGACAAAAGGCTGATTGCAAACCTATACTTGGGACAGCGAGTGAAGGTGAATGATATAGAGACCAACAACATAGAAATTGGAAGAGGAATGAGGAAGGGATGCACCCAGCTTGTTCAACTTTTATGGAGAGTGACTAGTCAGAGAAACCCTGGAGAAACGTGGCACTTTCAGAAAAGGACGTGTCATCAACACAAAATATGCAGATAATCTAGCATTGCTGGCCATAAATAAAGAAAATATGCAAGAAAGGACGGAACAACTGGTGGAGATAGGAAGAAGATATGGCATTGAGATCAACATTGAGAAATAAAAAGTGATGGTGATTTCAAAAAATTAAGAGCCACTGAAAATCAAAATTGGAAGCCAGGAGTTGGCAAACATTGCAGTTCAAGTACCTAGGAAGTATGCTGGCAAAAGATGCCTACTGCACTAAAGAAATTAGTTAGAGGATCCCCATGGCCAAGGAAGCTTTCAACAAGAAGAGGTTACTGCTGACCAGCAAGTTGAGTTTGAAACTCAGGAAGAAACTGATGAAATACTACATGTGAAGCATGTGGAGCAGAAACAAGGAAACTTAGGTAGATGAAAAAAAAAGAACTTTGAGATCTGTGAAATGTGATGCTGGAAAAGACTTGAAAAGATCAGGTGGAAAGATGAGGTGAAAAAAGAATAAGTCTTAAGAAGAGTGGGTAAGAAGAAAAGGTGAGAAGCAATCATTTTTGGTTGTAATTCTTTGGTACAAAGCAAACTGGACAGGACACATCCTTAGAAGGAACTGTCTTCTGCATGAATTCACAGAAGGAAAGTTTGAGGGAATGAGGAGCTTAGGAAGAAGAAGGATTCAAATATTAGATGACTCAAAGGAAAGAAGAAAATTCTGGGAGCTGAAGGAGGAGGCAGAAGACAGGACACATTGGCGGTCTAAGTTCACTGAAAAAAGGAATGGACCTGTCATAAGACAGAACAAATAATATCAATGGATTACTGTATTATTTACCTTTACATCATTGATTAAAGAAACTAAGAATATAAATACAGTTGTAATATTTTTATTTACACCGTTGTGACAACATGCATTTCCAGTTTGTAAATGATGGGATTCCTAAGAAAATCACACTGTAGTTAAAACAAATGTGTATCCATTAGTGTTTTATCACAACAATTTTGCTTCAGTGTCACTCAGATAAGAAAGAGTGCTGGCTTTATTCTGAGCTGTATCTCTATCGCCTTGTCCCAACCAAGTACCTGTGAGATGGTGTTGGCTGGATGCTGCTGGTTGAAGCTAATCGTAGAGCCTCCTGGTGTCCCAGGTTTGGCTCCCAGCATGTCTCCAGACCCCTCCTCTCCAAGGAGTATACTACTCTGAACCAGCTTGGAGAAGTCTGGGCTTTCTTGGAGGCGCATCACTTTGGGCTGTGGTTCGTCATCGCCTGGGCCCATCAGGTAGTCCTGCAGCTTCACCACGCTGCTTCCAATCTTCATGATGCTAGGCCCCGAGAGCTGTAGCCCACTGTTGCGAACCTTCAAGACACAGCTTAATAAACTAAACTTCTGTCCCTTTACAACATAGCATACCACACAAGCAACAGCCGCCAACTCTGTGATACAACCCAATACAATAAAAACACAGTGGTAACCACCAGAAGGAGGAAAAAATTCCCCCAACACAGCTGGTCAAGATTGAGCCTTAAACTACCAGATTGGAGTCAACTACACTATTTGTAGTACAACTCCATCAGTACTAGCTAAAGAAGTTGACTTCCGCATACTACCTAGTTCCTGATGTTCACCTTGCTACTTGGTGCCCAGTCAAGATGGGTGCTCCCAGGTGCAGGGATGTCCTTATCTGCAGCATCAAGTAGTCTCTTAATGGTGGCTTGGGCACTCACACACCGAGCGTACAGCTCATAGCTCGAGTCCAGTCTATTGAGGCAGCTTAGGCAGATTTGCTTGGGCATGTTATCATCTTCTTTCACCTGTGCACAACACAACTTTCTTTTCCATTAAATGTCTACAGTATGGTCAAGAACAAGCTTGTCCTAGCCTCATCAAGAAATTAATATATTGAGGTTATACTTTTTTTTAATTAGCGCATTCAACTTTCATCACAAGCAAAATAGACCAAACAAAATTTAGACTTTTACCTGTTTAGGCTAGACTACCCATCAATGTGGGTCAACAAAAAATTTGATTAGTCCCTTACAT
This sequence comes from Timema californicum, assembly GCA_902141385.1. Classification (NCBI taxonomy): domain Eukaryota; kingdom Metazoa; phylum Arthropoda; class Insecta; order Phasmatodea; family Timematidae; genus Timema; species Timema californicum. Next base: position 160,550 of record CABFOW010000566.1, read on the forward strand.
GGATGAGGAGGGTAATTTATAGGTGGGTAGACTGGGCGGTCACCTAGCAATGTAACTTTCATAGCCCACCCTTTCTTTGTTGAGCTCATGCCCTGAGTTAGGTAATGCAACTTCTCTGCAACGCGTCAAAACACCAAGTTTCTGAGAAAACATGGCCGACTCAAAGTGTTAATGAATATGACCAGAGAATAATTATATTTGATGTAAGCAAATAGTAAGTTAGGTACTAACAGATCTAACACTTTCTTAAAAAAAATAGCAATTTATAGTTGTGTGGGATGAATAATACTTCTTAACTTAGCCATTTTGTTTTAATCTTTTAAACAGGAGCTATTTATTAATATGATCTAATTAATATAACATCTTAATCTGAATGTCCCGAAAGTTTTATACTATTAAGTAGAAAACTTTCGAGACAAATTCGGAATAAGATGTTTTGTGAAATAGTTCAACATAACTAAAGAACACTTAAGCCTGATATTGGAGACACTCAAGACATGAGAGAACAATCCCCCAAACATCCTTATGATAATAGATACAATATATATAGATTGTGTAGACCTTTATTTTAGTGGTATTTAAAAAATAGTGATGCCCATGCCGGGATTGAGGTCAAAACATTTATAAAAAGGTTGGTGTGTGGGGAGCAGATATAAGAGGTGTAGGTAGGCTATAGTATGCGAAGTATGCAGGATTCTTAAGATGTTTACTATGTTTTACCATGAGAAATAAAAGGGAAGAAATAAAGAAAGAACTTCCTCTTACAACTTCTCAGAGAAGTGAATGTTCATAGACATTACCTGGTGTGCCATTTTATCCCCCTTGATCACTTAGTTTTTCTGTGCTTGATGGTCCCTAAACACAAAGTGGTCCACACCCAACACAAATGTTTTTTGTACTTAGGCACCCACTGACCTGTAGCATTTACCATTAATAATTAATTAAATATTTTAGCCCTAAATTGACTATATTATATGCATAGGCCTAAAAACCTATTTTAATAATGTAGGTTAGTGTTATTTCAATAAAATTAGATTAAAGTAATGGTTTAGTCCCCAACAACTTGGCATCCAAAGATTTTTTTTAAATTAGGAAATATCAAAACTTGTTAGGAAAACTATAGCAAGGCCATTTTTGATTTAGTTCAAGCATATATTTATATTTGGAAAAAATATACAAAATTGGCGGCAAGTCACCAGCTTTAATTTTAAATTCTTACTAAATTATAATTTAATGAACAATTTCTCAAGTAACTTAACCTCGGACTTAGCCTTAGGGTTTAAACACATGTGTATGGCTTACTTGCGTTTATAACTCTAAATAAATTACTAGCTACACTAAAGAAAATATATAATTTTGTATTTACACTAATAGGTAGACATAATCGTATCTTCTTTTCTAGCTTATTTTTCTTCCCAGCATCTCCAAAAACATCAACACAATATTTGTCTTCTTTAGCACAAACTCTGCAAATAAGACGCATCAGAATATCCCTATCTTTAAAGGTTTCCATATTTTAATATGGAAAGAAAGAAATTTGCTGAAGTTATAGACAAATGTTGATTTAATATAAATTGGTACATTAACATTTAATTTGGGGCCATCATGAATCAAAAAACAAGCTCAGACACTGCCAACTTTAAATTAGGTAGTTTTTCAAGCGCCTCAGAACATTGTTTTCAGAGGCTTGGAAGTAGAACAATATTAGATAGATTATTCATTCTATTGAGCCAGATTATAATAAACTTCAAAATTATAGATAGGGGAAAAAAAATCATTTAACTACCTACTAATATGCACTAAGGTGAGTCGAGGCAAGTGCAAACAAAAATTTAAAAAGTTCGACTTTGAATGATTAAAAAAAAGTTATTTCACCTAGAAGCATGAAACATTTACATAATAAATATCAAACTCTCCTCTTTCAAGTTACAGCCTAAACATATTTTCACAATCATTTTATAATTTTTGTGTTACAAAAATTGAATCTATCCCCAGGTCCGTAAATACCCTACAGAAATGGGGTAAGTACATATCTAGTCTCTATTCCCTTCATTATTCACCCAATACAGTTATTGGGGCAATAGAGTGTAGCCCAATTCTCAAGGATTCTAAAGCTCTCAAAACAATTAAAATCAGATTAAAACTTACTGAGTTGTACAATTTTTCATATGCATTTTCAGGAAAGGTTTTAATTACTGAAAAACATGTGAGTGAGATAATACTCAAAGAAAATAAAAAATTCTCAAATCATATCAACTAACAGTATTTTTTATAAACTCACTCTTATTTTAATAGTAGTACATGTGTCCTTAAAATTATAAAACATACTTTTTTATCAGTCAGAAAATTTCAAATGAGGAGAATTCTCACGTTAAAATTAGCACAGGAACAAATTGCAAATTAAAGTTAAAACATATTTTTGAAATACTTTGAATAGTTACTGTACATTATAATTTGAAAGGTAGCTCCAAAAACAATTTCTCCTCTTCTCCCTATTTTTGGGGGAGTTAGTACGCGTACAATATCATTCTTGTCAACTGAGCTGATGTCATCCTTGGGTGGGTTCTTAGAAGTTATGAACCCAACATTCGTGGAAAATTTCACAAGTATTTCATTCTAGGGTCCTCTGCTTCAAAGGATAAGATTTCAATACCCTTTTGCCCATGAATTTCACCAAGGCCCAATTACCGACAGCCAACTCCTCGATAGTTTTGAAATACTCTTCCTGCTAATTAGTCATGATTTCCATGAATTAATCAGAATCATCGTCTTCATCTTCAGAATTTCTGACGCTGAACTGATCCCCATCATTCCCTGTCAAGTTTTCAACTACCTGAATCTTTCTTCGCTTTGCTTTCTTAGACCCAGTGAACTTGTTCTTCATTTTGTTTATTTCTTTACACAATTTTTTAATTTGCTTCTGCCTTTCTTGTTCCTCCTTTTCTTCACTTTTCTAAATTATCCTACTACATACCTAATCTGAAATAATAACTTCTTATCCAATCGTTACCTTGGTCTTTTTCTTTTTAATGTATTTTGTTTTGTGGCTTAGGATGGTCTCCAATAGCAACTGATTAAATATTTTCTCAGTTTCGGTGGTAGTACTTCCCGTAAAACTTCATTCAGTAGTTCAAAGTCCCATGAAGTTTTCAACGATTTCATTACACAAAGGTCTCACCTTTATAACTCTACTAGTGGCGAACTTACATGTGTTTTGTGAGCGTCACAAATGAGTAGTGCAAGTCTTTCACTACCAAGTGATGGCAAGATTGATTTTTTAAAAGACTCTTTCAAAAATAGTTGATTCCATCCATTCATTAGTGGTAGCTGCATAAGCGATACCTGGATACGCTTTCTCTGGCTGCCATTCGTCTCAAATGTTCTTCCATTTGAAAATAATTAATGGTGGAATCTTATCACCAGTAGCAGCTACTGTCAGGAGAACTTAAATGTTCTCTCTTACAGGGGAGGTAGTAGTTCTTGAAGAAGGAAGACCTCTTCCTCCTACAACTTCTGTCTTGGACAGATCCCTTGAAAACGCAGGTTCATCCCAGTTGAATACAAAGTGTGGTTTGTTTTCCGAACCAAGTTTCTCAATTGTAGCCTTCAGTTGGTCAAAATACTTATAAATCATGAAAGGTCAACATACTTCCTTCTACTGATTTCGACACTCTGAGGCTTTTTTTTTAAATGACAAATTGTTCCGCTTCATGAATGAAGACAGCCAACCACTTTTTGGCCTAGAGTGTTTGAAAGGCATTTTGATTCCATTGGCTATGACGTATTCCTCTACCAAAGATAAACATTATTTTCTAGAAAGTCCGAAACCAAGCTTTTCGATTCCCATTAGTTCTAAAGCCATGTTCGTCTCAACTTCCAGTGGGAAATCAGTAGGTCACCTATATGAGGTAAATTTGCTTCCTTTTCTTCCCCCTACATGATATATTAAAGCGTTAAGTTGTAATTTATATAACTGGGAAGTCCAAATGAGGGGGCAGTGTGGACCATTTTCTGTAATTACCCCACAGTGATGGATGAACCAGGATACCTTTTACATCACTGAATTTAGTATACCAAATGAAATCAACATGTGAAGAGTTTCCAACTTCCCTGTAGGCTATAATTGGTGGCAATCCACTCTAGTGCCTGTTACGTGAAAGAGCAGGTTTTATCTGTATTTTATATAGGTTACAGCTCCAAATGACTATTTTCCTGGGAGTTATAATCACCTACGCACTTACTCCAAAAGCGCACTTGGTCCTCCTCAACTGACATATTTATGTTTATCTAAATCATAATAGTTAGTAAATATGTTTTAAAATATTGCTTAAAATTTCCGTTTCATTGAAAACATAAAAGGCACCTACATACGTTACTTCTTTCCTTGATGCTTGTTTGTACAGTTCAAAGTCTCAAAGCAAAATGGAACGTGTGGATGGAAAGTATTAAGATTTTTGTGGATTATACAATCCAAAGAATTAGCTCAAAGGATTTCAAACCTGCCGGATATTTTGTGTGAGAGCCTACTAGTGATCTCTATATTATACTGGATGTACTAAATTGTAAATTAAACTTAGATACCTGCCAATAATATTTATCGCACAGTTATTCTTCAAAAGAAGTGAAATATAACATAAACAACGTTTACCGAGTCTCAACTATGATTGCACTGTTGACTTTAATACTATTAATATTATTATTATTATTATTATTAGCACCGCGTCTTACTACCCGTTCGGGTTGTACGCACTTACGCTAATGTGTAATTGTAGGGTGAATGGGAGATAAAATGGAGGACCTACAGTTTAAGGTGGAATCCGAACCACGGTGGAGGCCTGGCATTTCTCACATTCCTTTAATAATACTTCATAGATAAAACCAAAGACTAAACAACTTTGAGCAAAACATAAACATCACTAAAACAAGAAAAGCCAGAATGCACAGCCCTATTGATCAAATAATAGTACTACATTCAATAGTTCCATGTCCCTCAAACTTATTTCAATTTCTAACATCCTCCCACCTTGAGTTGTGTTGACAGTAACCAACTCAATTTCAACAAAACAAACAATCTCCAACTAAAACTTACATAGGTACAGATTATTTAATGTAAGAATTTGCTTGGAAGCTTTAACTCTCGGCCACAATGAGTAACATTCCTTGGATCCCCATTAGGACTAACAATAGTTTTTGCAATCTCATTTACAATACATTTTTTGTCCTGAGAAGACACTTCTAGAGGATACTCACGTTGGATTGGTCTCAAAAGTTTACCAGTTGATGTTCTCAGGCCGACCAGATGAATTGCGCCATCTCTCCCAGGCAATAACTCTTCCACCCTGGCTAAGGGCCAGTCAAGTCTCCTTGTACTCGCTCCCAACAAGCACCACTTCGCCAACTGTAATGTTCCTGAAGTTTTTTAATCTTGTCCTTTGCATGAGCTGTCCAAGATACTCACTCCGGAATTGTTGACGCAGGTCATCTCTTAATTTTTGCTGGTAACACCTCCTGCGATTCAAATCACATGTATTTACATTATCCCAATCCGGAACACCAATTTTCCTAATCTCCTGCAAGAACATTGCTGGAGTCAGCGATATTGGTCTGATGAATCATTCGACATATATGTGAGTGAACGAGCATTAACAACAGCCTCACAATCACAAATAGCTGTAGTCATCTCTTCAAATTAGAATAAAGCCTTTCCCAATACTCTTCGTAGTATTTGCTTCATTATAAGTACCAACCGCTCCCACCATGAAGCTGTAGGTGGGTTGAATTTCCAACGTTGTGCGATGATAAATTCGGTGATCTTATGCCATTCAAACCTTTCAAATTAATTCGCAGCACCCACAAAATTTGTTCCGCTATCACTATTGTGAATATTTTTTATCTTATTTTACTTTTTTAATACAGTATAACGATAATGAGAATGGATATTTTAACAAGAAAGTGGGTAATTATATATATAAATAATTACATAAAGCATTTATCTATTTATTAATTTCAAGTCCAATGTCGTCAACAAATTAAAAAATACATGAGATAGGGAATAAATGAATTGTGGACTTGCTCAGACAAAGAAAAAGGGGGGAAAAAAGTGATTACAATATTTGGGTTCTCAAAACAACAGTTACCTTTTTACTACAATATCTCAAGTTAGAAATTTAAAAGAAAAAAAATTCCTAATATTACAAAATAATTGAGCACGGGACTCTTTCAGGACCTCTGGGTCATGTTGAAAAAAATATACCTTTACCGTCAATCTCTCCTCAAGGAGAGTGGTTGTTGGACATTAAAAACAATTAATACTAAAATAAGGACATTGTATGCGTCGAAGTCGTTATGGCAAAATAACCCAATAAGTTTATTTCTAGAATCAATGTTGAAACAAAAAAAGTTATAGTATCCAACAAAAGATGAATCACAATTTATGCTGGGGGTTAATATCACCTCATGTTATTTTCATCCGGCATGTAGTCTTCGGCGTTGAAGAGGCTAGATGCTAGTAGATCTGACCATTTGACTTACAAGTCCCAGTCCCGTTATGAAAGCTATTAAGGTAGGCTCATGACATGATACCATACTCCACTGGCATAATTGTGATGCAATTGTCACTAATAAAACACTGCCATCCTCACAATCCTTTCTTCCAATCAGTAAAAGTAAACACACACAAAAAAACTCTTTAGTTTCTTTTAAAAGTTTCGCGTCTCTTCCCTTTTTTTCCACAACAATGCCAACAAACAAAAAAAACTCGCTTCTTTTTACGTCTCTCCCCTCCCCCACTCAAGGAGTCAATTTCTTCCCTCCTTGTATGAAGCGGCCATTACTCTTGGGTGTTTCCTTCAACGCAATGCAATGTCATTTGAAGATAATAAGTTTTAAATAAATAATCACTTAAGAATAAATTAAGTTAAATAAAATATAAATTGACAGAATTAAAATTCTTACACTTTATAGCACCGATGGTCTACCACGCCAAGTGACGGAGAGCCTGTAGGAAGTCAGGGGTTGATAATGAAGACACCAGTTCCAAATATGCTCCTAGATGCCATATATGATTTCATTTCCTAGCTGCAGTACTCAGTACCATTATCGGTGTAGAGAATCCTAATCATTTTTCCAAACCTTTTTGCTATCATTTTTTCACATTCTTTGATTTTATCGAACACGTCAGACTTGTGTCGCAGAAAATACCCATATCTATACCCTGACACATCATCTTTAAATATCCACACACATTAGAATGAATAAATTCACCGAGTTGTCTAGGTTCTTTTGGTATTTCTTTCTTGAATGCAAGTCTGTGATTTCCCAACTTGGGAAGATTTGCAGAAAAATCTTCAACACTACCCAAATTGGCACCTTGAACAATTTATTTTTCCACCATATCCACCATATACAATGCTTCATTGTGAAAGGACAAATTTGACGGTTTCTTTCAATGTTCTTATGCGAAAACATGTCTCTGATGAATAAAAGTGTTATTGTTTGAAAATAATGATGTATTATACCACACTTGCCTGAAGAAACATTTACATTAAAATATTTATAATTCAGTTTTACAAGTAAAAAATAAATAAAAAATGAGGTTTTTACGTCATAATCTTATCGTGGTTGAAATACATCAGTAAAATAAACAAAACAGCGTCTAAAATGCCTATTTCTGGTAAAAATGTGACATCAAAAAGTGGGAACAAATTCAAATAATGCTAATTGCACGGAAAAATATTTGCAAAACTCTCTAATTTCAACTTTATAAATGAGTTTCAAAAATATCTAGTTGATATTTAACAATATGGCTAATATTCCAATGCAGTATCATAAACAGGCTAATTGCAGGCTGAAAAATGCCTCTGGTGTGATGGTTAGTCACTATTATTTTCTTTATTTACTATGATCTGGTAAATATTTTCATAGTATGGAGGGATTTTAAAATATGAAAATATCATTTAAGAAGTTGGCGCACTTCTTATATCAAGAGAATATTCAATATTCATCCAGCTGTTGGGTGCTGAAAATAAGTGTGTCTATATTGTTTGTTTAGTGAATGTTTTGTGAGTTTATGTAGTTAAAATGGATATAGATTTGAATGTAGAAGATCAAGTCACACCAAATCCCAAAATTAAAAATCCTACCAAACCAACTACCACTACCTTTGTCACGGCCGGACTCCACTGGGATAACCGACTAGGTTTTTTATGAGTCAGAGGATAATACTGGCGCCTTTGTCAGCCCCAGATGGGGAATGGAAATATAACCATCCACACCAGACCATATCCCAGAAGTTAATCCTACCAACTCACTCCTGGACTCACGCTACGCCATCACCCATAAGCAATCATTCCCAATATACCAACCTACCACATCCCAGAAAAGTTAAATAATCCTTCCAACCCCTAAACCACATTGACATCATTCATAATCACCATTATTTCACTCACAGGGTACTAACTTATAATATTGTATTTATTGCAGCATCATTCTACGGTTTCACCAATTCATTGTTTCACCACCATACCATGAGGATAAGGGCTAGCGACTGCTGCCTGTAACTCCCAAAGCATAATCAGCCCTTTATAAGATGACCTAGATTGGCGATTCTGTCAATTTGAATACTCTTAGTCGAGCAACAACTGAATGGCCGATTCAGTGGTGACCCTCCCTGGCGAACCACCGATACAAAAGAGCAAATAAAGTGTCATATTTTAAAGAGCAATTTTGTTGGGACTTCTTCTCCTTTCACCATTCCTACCTCCCACCGCTGCTCACGTTGGCGTGACTCTATCCTTTCTCCCACCATGACTCCCCTTTGCCGGGACTCCCACCTACCTCCCACCACGACTCACGTTGCCAGGACTCCGTCCTACCACCCACCGCGACACACGTGTTGCCGGGACTCCCTCCTTATATCCCTCAACTCTCACCATCGGCAGTTCCATGAGATGGTATACACCCACCACTTCGGCAAAGCCCACCCACGGTACCGGTGCCTAGCCACAAATGCCATCAGGAGGCTGCACTTCGAATGATGAAACCCGCTCAACCCGAAGTCGCAGTTGGGGATATAAGGTCTCCAGGTAATTACATTTGAGTTTCCATTTTAGAAACAGGTTTTGATAATAGTTATGGGAGGGTCGGGGTTTGACAGCACATTAAGTTATTTTTGGGTAAATTTTCATAAATGGTTTTCCACTTATAACTCTGGAAAATTGAGATACATTCCCATAGTAGTCTAATTTATTCATCCTTACTTCTTTCTTGTGATAATTATTAGACATGTAGAATGCTGAGAGAATCTGTAAATATTGTAAACGGACATTATAAGTTTTAATAAATATTCAGGGTAAGCTAAACATATCCACGCCATAGTATTCAATTTAAAAGATTTACTATAGGTTCCCTCATCAGCGCCGAGCGTAATTAGATTTTGTGAGAATAATAGCGTAGTGAAATAAGGCTACGGCAACACGAGTACGCCTAATTTTTTAATTCACTTTTAAACATCACACTTTGTCCTCCAAGATATATCATACAGCGTGATTTATATTTAAATCGCTTACAATCGTTTCACCCATAATTTTAAGATTTGAATAAGTTTTGTACAATGTTAAATCCTCGAGAGTTATGGGTTCTCCGGACTTTACCTCCTCCCACGTTGGCGGTGGGCACGTGGGTGATTCTGGCTGTGAGTACTCTGCTGACTCTGATGTCTGATGGGCAGGCGACTCTGGTGCTGGGTACTTAGGTGACTCTGGTGGCGGGTATGCTGGTGACTATAGAGGTAGGGGTGGTGGCTGCGGCGTCGTGAAGGATTGTGATGGGTGGTGTGGAACTTGGAAGTGTGATGGAGGCCTGGGCAACATGGCACAACATCCCCTTTGTGGAAATTGTACACAGTGCATGTCATATCACCCAGGTAAGACTAATCGATTCTATCGTAGGATAGTACTTCAGTCGCTCTTATCGTGTGACAGGTAGAGTCACAGAACTCGATGTAGCCTCACTCCTGTGGCACACCTCTGTCGTAGTTCACTACTTTGTAAATTACATGTCTATCACTCACAGCCACACTGTAAATATTTTCTACTGTCATATAGGTACGCCCCGCAATAGTATGATCCACAAACATTAAATTAATATATCCGGTTCTAAGCATGGTCAGCCTACCTGACCGCTAAACGTGCTGGATGTTTTGTAGGGTCCTTAACTTACCCACTGTCTTTATACCTGTGCAATACGATATTACACGTCTTTAACTTGTGCACTTGTATTAACTACCCAGCTGCCCGATGTTGTTGTTGTTGTTAACCGTTTGACTCTTCTGCCCGTCTCTTAAACTCGTTCAAAGTTTTCAATGGTTGGTGAACCTGATTTTACTATGGTGCAAGTAAATACCCGTTTTTCATTACTAAGCTCGCACACGTCTTCATCTGTACCAAAACGACAGGGTAAAAATATGAAAAACTTGCCATCTAGATAGGCTATTAGGCGTCTTCTAAACTTTGTATTTACCGCCTTTTATTTATCCACCGAGTACTTTTTATCGACGTTTATATCACACAGTTTTACCGTCTGTGCAGCGTCAACAATATTTACCAGCTGCTGTAACTTGTCCATTTTAAACCGTTCTACAAACGCTTATAAATAGACGACCAAGCGAGCTCCCTTATATATTCACCCCTCCCTCTTAAGATCGACGTCACGTGGTCTTGCAGTGGTACGAGATGAAAAAGGGTCAATGACCTTACGATTTCAAGAACGTGATAGATTCCTGTTTCGACTTGTCTTGTTGAAAAGCCAAACTGACGCCAGAAATGAGTCACCTGGGAAAACCCATTGCTGGGGAGGATTGCGAAATTACCCATTCCTGTCTCGACGTGTCTTGTTGAGCCACTAAACTGGCGTCAGGGTTGCGATGACGTCACTGGGAAAACCATTACCACATAAATGGGGGAAGGGGTAGGAGGAGAGTTGTGACACCAAGATAGATTCAGGGGCTTGCAACAGGGGGCCATTACCACTAGCTCACATTATGTTCAGACAGCCGTCGAGAGAGGTTGCTGCCACCCTCACGGGCATTGATCACCAGTAGGGATGTATTCGGACCCCAAGCGTGGCCCACCACAGCGGGACGCGTGCCCGATGCCATGGACTACACGTTCCCCCACCAATAAATAAAAAACTCCCACACCAATAGATAAATAAAAAACACACAAATAAACTCCAACGCCAGTCCCAATCCTACCCAGACATATGATACAACGGCATACATAAAAAAAATGGGCACACATAAAAAATCAATGCGCACACATAAAAAAACTAATGGAACAGGAACCAACAAGTTTGGATCACACTCATACCGTGGAAAAGTGGTCAAATTTGGATGGGGGGAGAGGAAAGCCCTGACTCAGTGCTATAAATAACAGCCAATCACAGCGCTGTACTGAGCTAATGCTAATTATAGCAGCCAATCACAGTGATGTTTTGGTACGCCGATCCATCTACTTACAGCTATAGTATTTGCTTGGAAAAGAGAAAATACTTGTCTTGTTTATGTAATTATGTAGTAAATTATTTAATGATTATGTTATCGTATTTTGAAAAAATTAACTGAATAAGTAAATTTATATCCACTGCGTGGGTGCATCATTGTGAAGAACTTGTTTCCGTCACGTTCGATCAAATGGTTTAAATTTGTCGCTCACCATTTTGTAGCTATGGTAGTTAGAACTTTTGTGAAAGTGATGAGAATAATAATTTTTTAAGTAGAATAAAACGATAAATAAGCTTTGTGCCCGACCTCAAATAAATACATATATAATATTGGTCAAAATTACTGTGGTTAACTATCAAATTCATATATTACCATACGTTTTCATTACAATTATCCAAAGTGACAGATGTCTTTTGTTGGCGCAGGGATATATTAGGGATTTTTGAGCTGTCATCCAAGTAAAATAAGGTTGTGAATGTATTATAGTTAGGCCTACGGTATTATTATATGTTCATCTAGTAAAGTGCTGCTTTATTTAAGCTTTGATAAATGAATAATCTCTACGGTAATAGCATTCAGAATGATATGTGGAAAATTACTTCAGTGTACCCGTCTGGGATTTGAACCCAGGTCTCCCACGTGATATACAAACAAGTACAGATTCTCTGACAGTTTATTTGTTTGTAATATTTTTGTGTAGTGGTAAGTAATTTGTTTATGTTCACAGTTCCAGCTGTCAGTTACAAGAAAATCGTGTATAGCCTTGAATCATTGGTGTGTACAACCCCCCCCCCCTCCCCGCTATCCCCAAACCCCTTCTAGTAAACCAAAAGTCGGAAATATAATAAATATTTTCTAGGAATCACTAAACTAGGGGG
>CABFOW010000566.1:178870-189311 GCA_902141385.1 Timema californicum
AAAAAAAAAAAAAATATATATATATATATATATATATATATATATATATATATACAGGGGACACAATGTTTGATTTTTGAAGTATGAACGTAAAGCCGAAACAATATTTGTTTGACTGTTTGCAAACAATGTGATAACAATTTGTTTTCCATGTTTTCAGAGGCTCCCGAAGCTTTTTGAAAGTGGTAGGGCATAACTTAAAGGGACTCCAGAGGTCCTGCACAGGTACACTTATTTTAGACCCTGGATGACTTTTGAAGTTAGTTGAAGGCTTATTTTTCACAGGTAGTATTTTTTATGCTTTTCTTTGTCATTATTTATAGTAACAGCATAGCAGGAACTTGGGTGAAGAAGAAAATACTTTTTTTTTCTGTCAATAATCAAAAGTGATAGGCTCCTTCTATATTTTTTATTTTACAACTAATGAAACTAGCCAGTGGTTATTAAATATTATTTGTGTAATAAGGGCGATTAGAAAAACCATGGTATTTTGGACGTCTTGGCCCTAAAGCCAAAAGAGGGATCAAGAGCACTCCTACAAATTTCCCCCCAACATTTGATCGCCCTCAGAAACTATTTAGAGTGCTTTACGGGAAATTTTCGGAAATTAACCTCTTCTAGAATTTATTTGGAGTAGTTTTCACCCAGAAGGTGTTTTAAATTTGTAGTCTTCTAGAAGCTATCATTTGTTTCTTACCTGGATAGCCTATATTTTGAAAATGTAATAGCTTCATAGGGCCTATATTTTTTTAGAGTGGTTATCTTGTGGCAAATTTTTAAGAATTGGATGCCCTTGGAAGGTATTTTGAGTTTAAAAAACTCCTAATAAGAGAATTGCACAAAACCAAAGAAATATTTCTTATATCAAGTGTATGTGCCGCGGGTGTTGCTGCCTGCCAGGGCTATCCACAACTTTTATACCAAACTTACTGCAAGTGAGTGTGTAAAACACTTGGGAAGTAACCATTTATATATCCAAAATGTCTTCCTATATTTAATCGAGGAAAAATCTCTCATTCAGATAGAATGTTCGTATGAAAGTTTTTTGGAAAAATGCAACTCTTGATACTCGGCATTGGAAGTCAGTTATCAGTGGTACGCAAAAGAACCCCCTTTCAAGACTGTTGTTGTTAACACATTTTGAATTTATTCTAAGTCACTCGACAGATGCTGGTCAAAATAAAGAGCTTGGGAAATGGTAATATTATTTACCCACCCACACTTTTTATGGCTTTGAAATATAATGTTTTACGAACCACAAACAATGTCCCTCGTGTATTTTCCCCCTCCTTCCCTCCCAACACAGGTTCATCCACCAGTCATACCACTATCCATCGTAAATCAGATGATCATATGACTTCATGCATGGATATATGAATGTGGTTTTAACAACTTTTGAAACTATCAAACACTGATGTCGTTAATAATAACCTTACTTACAATAATGTAATTTAAGCCTAGTAATTAAATATTGGTCCTAAACTCTGGTGTCCTTTCACTTTAAAATAATAATATTTATTATCAAGAGTAGCAGCTGATTACAACTTAAGACCGCCTGATTTGAGATTTCTGCTAAAACAAATTATTTTTTAAACATATTCTAACAGAGCTGACAGGGCCTACACTTTGCAATTTTAATATTTTTTACTCCCCCAGGTTTTCCAGACCAAAGAATATGTACTCTGCAAGCATTTTATAATAAAATCTAAATACAAAATCTCATACTTTTCATTATTTTCTTTTAAATCCTTAACACAAAGATTATAAAGAAATCACATTAATTAAGGATAAAACTAATAGCTTACAATTGGTAATGAGTTCTACTTTGTAAAGATTATTGTAAAATTTGAAAATTTCTGTGACTTTTTTATAATTTCTCTGAATTCTCCTTGACCTTTTTTAAAAATGTAACACTAAATACCTCTACTTTTAAAGGTTTTCCCTGTTTTCCATGTAGTACACTCCGTTTACTCTGAAGGGTTTCAGTCTTACCTTGTCTGACTAAATTGTGTCTCATGAGGGTTGTGAGAATCTATTTATTTTGGGAGCATTCTAAATTGTATGTTTATGACATGATATTAAGACTTCTGAAAAATAAGAAAATTATTTTAAAAGGAGTGATGGAACCTTATTTGGGTAAAGGGGGCATAACAAAAATGATATTATATTAGGAACTTTTCTCTCCACAGTTAATGTTTGAAAATTGGAGGCCCCAGAAGCTATTGGCAGTGATCCTCAAGTAGAGACTTTTTGAGAGTTTGACTTAAAAAAAAAAATGTAAAGTAGACTTTTCACCGAGTTTAAATAGTTTTTATCATCTTAGATACTTTTAAAAGTTATTTTAAGTAGTGCTCAACCAGATTTTTCATAACTTAGAATCCCTAGAAGCTATTTAAAGTTGTCCTCCTCCAGACATTTTTTGAAATTTGGATGCCCATAAAAGTTATTTATAGGAATTCTTGTCTGATTTAAAAAAAAATAATTAGATGCCTTTAGAAGCTATTTTACGTGGACTTTCCATGGCCAATTTTTGAAAATTGGATGCCCTTAGAAGCTAATTGAAATGATTCTCGAATAAATATATTTTTTTAACTATATGCTATTTAAAGTGGTCTTTCCCCGACATATTTTGAAAATTGGATGCCTTTAGATGATAAATTACTCTCTTTAAAGACCAGGTTGCAGAAATAAATTACAATTAATAGCTTCGCAAACTTACTTCTTCATACACTCTTTTGCTATAAACATTAAAATCTTCAGAAAATTTCGGAATGGTGTGGTAGGAATTTAACTCCATAACATCTCTTATCTACCCTCGCTACACCAATGATATGTTTTTATCTTATAGGCTACGTCATAGTTGAACCATACAAGGTAAGTCTGTTTTTCTTTCAGGATATACGAAGTGTACGTATCAACCCTGAAAAGGTTCATATTGTGGAAGGCAACTTAATGGACCTTTAAACTAGGACTGATTAAATACTCAGTGTTTTTCTTACACACCATGCATACAATATAATCAAATATAATATCACAAGAATGTTTAACGTAGGTTTAAATATATCTATCTATATATTTCAAACCGCAACATGAAAGCTTATTAACCAATGTCCATTCTTTTAATTTTATTAAGGTTTATAAAGGTATTCCAATAAAAGAATTTGAAACTGTGATCGAAAAACTACCTTGTGTCCAAATTAAATTTACAATTCAACTGTGAAATTTTATCAATATCTATGTCATAAGTGTCAATCAAGGCCGTAGTCAGGGGGTTTGGGGGTTCAACTCCCTCCCCCCCTTCCCCGAAATTTTATGAACAAAATATATATGGCTTTATGTATGGTTCAAACAATATCAAAACTAAGGTACAACCGTACAAGTACGAATTAGGGGGTTGTGCTACCATAAAAATCACTTCAAAGAGCTTTTAGAGGTATTTAATATTTATAATTTTTCTAGCCTTCAACAATTAGGGGGCTATGTTACCATCAAAACCACTTTAAATGTCCCCTATTTTAGAAATTACATGGTGTGAATCATTGAACCTTTTGTATTTTACAATATTTCTCTTTCTGAGTTTATTAAAAACTAACATTGATACGATATTTTCGGTTATAATTTTACATGAACATCCCTGAATTTGGAACTTAGCCGTTGGGCGTCGGGAATCCTCGAATGCTTATCTACTCACTGCTTACTGCTTTTCATGGGATGGTCAGTCAGTCTGCTTCAAGATCTCGATTAACTAACAAACAGTAATAGTACAATAAATTAATAAGAAGTATAATTCAATAATAATAATAATAATAATAATAATAATAATAATAATAAATGGAGTCTGTTAAGTAGCCAACCTTTGAGAAGATAGTGTCCTGGATTTGTTCTATGAGTAAATGGTCACCTTAATTACTATAACTACAGCTACAACTGATGGCTTTGAAAAGTTACCAGACCAAACTATGTATCCCTACGCCGAACCATATGATCTGCAAAAACATGTGTTAGCAGCTGTCACTTCTGACAGTCAACATTTAGGTATATACCTAAATGTTGACTGTCAGAAGTCAGCTGTGAGCTGTCAGTACAGCACCAAAGAAGCCATGGGGCTACTGTATTTGCTCCTGTGGCCGTTTTGTCCAAGGCGTCACTCTCGCAATAGACTACGCTGCCGATGAGAGTGAGATTGATATTAGAATCCCAATCGGACACTTCCTCTAGATTCAACCTTCCTCATCCCTAGCTCGTTAACATAATTAGTATATCCAGATTTTGGTAGGAGAAACAGTTTAGAAAATTCAAACCTATTTCTTTGGAGCCATCATTGATAATATTTTAATATATTATAAGTATTATTTTATATGTATTGATTGTATCTATTTAAAGTGACAGCTGCAGATAAAATGACTTGATGTATTAATATATTAAAATTGTCTTAGTAACGTTAGTAGCTACGACCTTGGATTCAATGACATAGGAAATTTACCAGGAAAACGTAAAAGTTTTCTGAAAAAATGTCTTGGAAATTGTTATCTCTAGTTGGTTCTTCCTCGTGATCGCCCTATTTCAAAAACTTTTTTCTAGTTTCCCCTTCGTTTATATCCTCCCAACCCCAAGCATAAGGGAAGAAGACAAGCGGATAAATAAAACGAAGGAAGAGTTGTAAACAAACACCTTAGACAGGAGGGGAGCTGACAAAAGAGCAGTCTCCAGCGAGGGAGGAAAGATAAACATGTCATAACCGAGTTCTGAGAGGCAGTCCTGTCTCACGCCCGAGACAAGTTGTGGCTGGGGAGGTGGTGACATTCCTGGGCGTCAGGGACGGGGGAAATGTAAATACTCATTCATTCACCATGAGGGGGTAAATACACTCACTAGACATGAGAAAGGACCGAGGTTTGGAGGGGAAATTACGCTGCATGAAGGGAATTTACATCATAATACCCTGGATACCAGTACTCACAGTGAGACATTTAGGATGTATAGCTATAAAATAATCTGGCTACCACGAGTACTTGCAGTGGCTCCCTCCCTCTGAAGTTAAATTAACCTAGCTCTAGATTTATTTCACTCTACTCCAATATTCTTGAGCTAAATTTGGCATTATATCACAATTTATTTTTTGTCAAAACTCATAGTTAATTTAGTTTAAACTTTTAATAGGTAGGGTGTAGGAGAAGGGTCGTACCCAGGAATTATTTTCGGGGGTTGGGGGCTTCCAAAAACTATAGGAGCAAATGAAAACGCTATATTTAAGTTATCAAATGGATTTTATCGGATAAAAGAGTTATCAAATACTTTTTTAGGAAGTGCCTTTTAAAACATAGCATTAAAATCCAATCTTCTGTTATTCTTTATAGCAAACTTGTTAATGAATTGTTTAGTTGGAATGTTAAGCTATATATGCACAGATATTAGAGCTGATCCTGTGAGACGTTCATGGTTACAGGAGTTCCTAAGGTATGTTTGAGTCTTCTCAAAGTTGAGAATGTTCTCTCAGTAGTGCGTGTTATTACTGGAAAGGTTGCAAATATGTTTAGCAACACAAAAATGTTCGGGTGAAGTTCACTATCGCAATCACTAAGAGCTTCAATGGAACATGACGGTCAAGCTGATTAATCTTTTCTCCCTCGATAAATTTTCCACATATCAAACTCAGTTTGCAAACGGACGGTATCAAATTGTATATACTGGATAGCATTTTCTTGTGTTCTGTAAACCTGTTTTTCAGTTGATCTATCAAATCGTCTAGAAGCGGAATAGCTACAGTACCCAGAAAATATTGTTCAGGATCCTAAGCTACGATGTTACTGTGATATATCTGGAGAGATGCCATTCGTGATATACGAATCTTTTCATGAACATCGGCCAGTACTGATTTTGCTATTTTGAAAGTATTTGAAAACTGGTCTTCAATGTTGGTTCGAATATTTTCAAAATGTAAAATAACATTCCCGACATGATCAACTGCTGACTTTAAATCACAAAGAGGAGATTGGAGCTGCATCTACAATATCTTGATTACTACTTAAATCTTCTAAAGTTTTATATGATGGTCTTAAATATTTCCTTGAATTTTAAAAGGCTGTCTAGATTTTCCACCCATCTTGTCTCACAAATCACCCTGAATGACTTCCATTTTGAATCAGGAAAATTGGATTTGATATATGCCTGTAATTTGCTTGTCCTTTTGGGTGATTAGTTTAGGAAATTTGTAATAAACTTTACAGTTCTAATATGGCACAAGAATGACACAAAGCTAAATTTAAGGAATACAAACTGCAATGAACATATAGGGCTTCTGGATCAATTTGTCTGATTAATGCCTGATCCTTTGATGATCCGTTCTTTACAGAAGCACCGTAATAACCTTGTTCAATCATATTACCACGGTAAATGTCAAAATTATTAAGATAATTAATAATAGTACGTGCCAGACCTTAGCCCAATGTATTTTCAACTTCAACAGAACCAAGAAAATCTTCTTTGGTCATGAAGAAATGTTCCACCTTTTTTGTGAATCTTACACAGAGAAATAACTGTTCATGTCCAGAAAATTCTACTGTTTCATCAATTAATATCGACAAGATCTTAGCATCATTGACATTCCTCAAGATTTGTTTTTGATCTATTTCTCAACAAATACCTATTAATTCATTTTGAATCTTTGGACTGTTATAAAAACATTCAGAGCAATATTCTCAGTATGTTTAATTAGCATCTCATCTCCAAATTTCATTCTCATCCATAGCACTGCTCTAAAATGTTCATCATTGAACACTGGCTCATCAACTTTGACCAAAATTGGCCCAGCATAGTTGGTTACCTTGAGTGCCAGCTCTTGCCGAACACAAAATTTAATAGTTTCAACTATGGAAGATAATTTTTCCCTGTTTTCTTCCACTTGCTTTCTCCATGCAGAACCAACAATATTACTAATGTCTAGGTTTTCGTTTTTTGATATTTTTATAAAGCTACTGCCAAGTATCATTGCCTCTTTATGAAAATTGTGGTTGTCATGGGGTTTAAACAAATCTAAGGCATCTCTACAGTTGTTATATGGCTCTTTTACAAGTGATTTCATCTTTTAACTTGATCCTTTTCCGCTAAAGGCTTTGGAAAACAAAACGCAATATTTACAAAGTGCACTATCACTTTTAGTGTAGAAA
Organism: Timema californicum; assembly: GCA_902141385.1. Classification (NCBI taxonomy): domain Eukaryota; kingdom Metazoa; phylum Arthropoda; class Insecta; order Phasmatodea; family Timematidae; genus Timema; species Timema californicum. Next base: position 186,037 of record CABFOW010000566.1, read on the forward strand.
GGCCACGGAAAGTGGGCCAACCATTGTCTTTGGAGCTGGAGATTTCATTTTCCACTTGCAGGAAATGAATCCTCTGGAATCCACGGTGTAGTGAAGAGTTTGAGTTTAATTTCATAATCTATTCTTTGATTGAGGTATCTGCTTGCATCTAAAAGGTCTAGTTGAATATCAACATTGAGAGCATCCCAAGGTTCAAAAGCACGTAGCTCTGCTCTGCTGGTTGATTCTTGTGGTGTGGTCGCATCAAATTCAGCAATGCTACATACTTATTTATTCTTTACGAAGTAAATGAATAGCGAAAGTTGAGTGCCTTGACGCTTCGCCATCGCAGTTTATCTCTGATTTAAAAATAAAATAAAATTAAAAATTAATTTATTGTAATATACTTACAACAATAAAACAAGTTTTAAGTTTTGTGAATATGAGTTCAGATAAAGTTAGCAATTTATCTAAAACTGCTCAGGCCGATCCTCGACTATCCGTGTCCCACTTGGGGACACCTGGTGGACACATCTATTAGGAGGATGCAGGCGTTCCAGAGCAGGTGTTTGAGAATCATTGTGAACGTGCCTTGGTACGTTAGGAATGTGACTCTACATCATGACGTGGAGATGCCTACCATCAAGGGCCACTTCTGGAAGCTGGCACAATCCTTCAACACCAGACTACCCGGTATCACCCATCCTCTTATCCAGGGGCTTGGGAATTACATCATCGACCCTGGAGGGTGCCACTGACGTCCCAAAGCCCTGCTTGGATAAGCGATAAGTGTCAAACGGTGGTTTGGGAGGATCTCACCAACCCTCCAGAGTGTAGTGTCTCCACAAGTAGCTCTAAAGCACCTATTCGGTTTCCCAAAATACTTTTCTTCCCCCACTAATATTAATATTAATATTTTTTTCCTTTGTTTCGATGTAACATTTGGTGATGTTACATCATACCACCTCCCATACTAATCTTCAGGTCATACTATCCCCTCCGTATTAAACCGCAATATTAATAAACTTCCTGCAATCAACAAAATGTTCATGTACTTACCCTTTGTATATTCTGGATAGAACAACCTTCAAGACTGGACTATATAGTATGATTTTGGTAGGAAGAACAGTATAAGTTAGTTACTAAAGTTACTAAAACAATTTTAATATATTCATACATAAAGTCATGTTATCTGTAGCTGTCACTTTTAATAAATATCATCAATAACTATAGACTAACACAAATAATATAGTAAAATATTATCATTTTTGGCTGCAAATAAATATATTTAAATTTCCTCTACTGTTCTTCCAACCAAAAACAGGGTATACTCGCCGCGTCCTAAATTTAAGAGTGGGACGAATGAGCCTTGGTGTAACTGCATCTGATGTGCCAAGCGTACGAGTCAGTGATTCCGATGGGACTCAGGAATGACGCTCACAACAGTACCGGGATTACGACTAACCTGCCACTATACAGGCAAGACGGAATATACCACCAAGACAGCGCGTGATGTGTGTACGTCACTGGTGCTCTGGTCAAAAAGATATTGTGTCAACACTGGCGGACGTGATGAAGAGAGGCCAGCCAATCCAAGCTTGATCGATGGTGTAAATTCTGATTTTCGTCCAGAGAAGTGGCCGATGGGACGTCACCGACGTATATGGACAACCCTCTTCCCTCCCCCCCTTTTCAACCTCAGGCGACTAGAAAAACTATTTAAGCCCGGTGATTCTGAAGACGAATCGACTATTAAATGGGACGCCTTCAAGAGAAGTCATGTCCTAGACTATTAAATTGGACGCCTTCAGGAGAAATCATGTCCTAGACTATTGTATTAGACGCCGTCAGGATAAGTCCAGTCCAGGACTTGGGACATTTTCAGGATGTTTTCGTATTCTATATAGATTTATTTCATCGATATTATTTTAATGGACTTGACCTATGGCTTGTTAAAATTTTAAATTAAAGTACCGGTAACGTATTTATTGGAATAAACCTGAATAGGCAACATAAACTAATTGCTAAAATTAATATTGTTTGTAATACTAAATTCTTTTTGCCGCCAACTAGGCGCTAGTGTCAGTGAGGTCACTGAATATATCAGATTGCCATATTTTTGAACTAAATTTTGCTAGAAGTATTTTATTTGAATTGTCTAAATTTAGCTGTTAATGTAAATTCGTCTTTTGACGATGTTTTATTATTTTGAATTTTTGGTAAAGTAACGTAAAATGTTGCTGATTAGATTGATTTTGACTTTGAATATTTTCAAAATTATTTAATTGAATTTAATTATGGTTTATCTAGACTTCTTTTGTATGTTATATAATTGTTATTAACCAGTAGGGATCTTGTTAACGTCCGTAGTTGTGTCTACATTTAATAGACCCGCGGCAATTTGACCTATTGACCTATGGCCGGTAATCCAAACTCTTGTGTTCCCTGAAATATCCGTTGGATATTAAATTTAACTTCCTCTTTCTTTCTTTTTTTTGCCTGTATTCAATGTAGCGTAGCAGACAGCTTTCGTACCAATTTCAAAGATGCCCATCAGGCCTTTTTTTTGTAGTCAATAAATATCTGACTAGATATTTATAAAGTAATGTGTTTGGATAGTCAACGTTTTAGGTTGTTTTGTCAATATTCACTGCTGTGAAACTGACATTGGGTTGTTGGAACGAGTGATTGTCTCTTCCAGACTGACCTAGTTGACTTAAGAACATGTTTCATGTTTGGAAACATTCGCATGATAGTACTGCGCATTTGTTTAACATGATTTTCAACACAACCCCTGATGGATTTTTGAGGCCATGTAAATTATTATTTAAATTGTTATTATATTAAATAAAACATTAATATTGTTACCAAATTGTTGCTGATGTCTTTCTTCTTTATAACTATTTGTAGCTTACCCCCACTTTCCTTTTAATCTAGTGTGGCCGTAGCTAATAGGTAGTAAAGTGGGTGGTAATGTAGCGTGTCAACCAAATGGTTGAACAGCTGCAAGAAAATATTTAATATTTTCGGGATTTTATGCGAGACAGAAATTAAATCAGCATATTTAATATAATCTGTCTCTAAAGTTATATCTTCTGAGCTACGAAAGTTACCTATCGTCTAACCTCCTAACACGTGGTTGATCAAAAATATTGTCTTTTGATGTTAAATATCAAAGAAGAAGGCTAATATTATTGTGTTTATGAACTAAAGACGTTAACACTTCGCTTTTCCTGGTGGATAATAATTCATAAACGGGCGTTCTACGGCCACGTGGTGTACACACACAAAAAAAA
>CABFOW010000566.1:190301-204162 GCA_902141385.1 Timema californicum
GTTACTACTTTGTTCCGAATTTAGTCATGACGTCCTAAACGTCATGAACATTAGTTTTTTTATATTGGGGGCTACTACCAGGATGTCTGTTTTCTTTAAAAACAAGTTTAGGACTTTATATGTAAATGTTGTTGAAAACTGTGAATTAGCTGAGTATTGGCTTAATGGAGCAACCCAAGGAAATTGCCCTAGATTCATTGTGGGGTCCGCGCTAATTATTCTATTTTTATATTTGCCTGTGATTAGGTTTTGATTTAGCATTGATATTAATAGTTATCAACGTACTATATTATGCTGGCAGTACCATAGGGGAATAAGACCAGCAGTAGTACTTTTGTGACACCTGTTTCATAGCCTCCAACTAGCTGGAGTTATCAGCTGTGAATCCATCAAGTTTTATGGATATCTATTAATAAAAATATCTACCAAGTGAGGCTGTGTAATTGTTACATTCTTTATTTGCTCTTTGCTATTTGTTCAATCTTGTGAAACCTGTATTTATGACAATTTATCTTTTGTTTACTATAATAAATCTATTTGTTAAAATGACTCTATATATATATATATATATATATATATCAACACTTTGGTTCAGTAACATCAGAACCTTCACGAGATGTGACCATCCGTTGGTCTTGGTATCCGAAACCACACGGTGTGACTAATTGGTCGGTACGTGTTGGAATTTGCTCTCGTGCTCCCCTTCAGGGTGCATCAGAGCACGGTAATATGCGACTGCAACTGCTAAAAGTGCACTCAACTTTATATTCATTTATCTACGACTAACTCCGCCCGTCGCCAGCCAGAGCCCATGTCTACAACTTAGAAGAGTCATGGTCACGATGATAGCTTCGTCGGACTCTCCCGCTAGACGCCAATATATAAAGTAATATCAACACTAATTGTCGTCTTCAAGGATGCCACTGACTTAGTTTAGTGTAATGTATAATGTTGCCTCAGTTTTAGAGTGAGCGTCATTATCGGGTTAGTTAACTTTATACCTGAGGATGTGTGTTTAGTTTGTTTTGTTCGTTCAATTTAATGATTTAACTCTTGGCTTGGCTATATACCGAGTTATTTATTAATGAATAACCCATGCCTTTCTACTCAGTCCTTATGACTGGTATTTTCAATGGAGTGTATCCCACACTCTGGTCTGTATGACCATGTTTCGGTCTAGTAAACCACCAGTATGGAAATAATGAGTTTAGGATATTCAAGGTCTAATATCTCGACCAAAACGGGTAATTGTATGTTACACCAATGTAAATTTGATTATTGTAGTTCACCCTAATTGGAGTGCGCAACTTGTGGGCATGCCTCTGCCTTGAGTTACGGTCCGCACCTAGTTATATTATACTCGTGTTAAGCCCCCTTCTGGCGTCACTCGATAATGAAACAGAGCTTTGTTCTTGTTTTATAATGTATGGTAGTAGCGACATTCAGTGATTCGGACAGTACTAATTAGTAACACACATGTCTTGATTGTTTAAGGGGCCTAGAAACATAAATGTATTCTTTTTATTAAAAATTCTTCATGTGTTTCAAGAGTAGGGACTGGTTAGCTGTTACCAGTTACTCTTATCAGAGGTAAACTCACTCTGGCTAGCACCGCTAGTACTTATTTGCTCCCACTTCTTAAAATAAGAGTGTATGGTTATCTATATTCGTAATCATTTTATTCAGATCTTTGATAGCCAGTCAGTCTCCTAGCTCTTAGATGTTTGTTGCAGCCAATTCTCTATTGTTGTTTTATTATGTTCACCCTTTAATTCTGCCGATTAGGGTGTAGATGGGATTTGTCTCTTTGACATGCTTTTGTTTTAGAAAATTATCATGTTTCTTCTTTTAAGGGTGGAGTGATAATTTATATATTTCTATCCAAGGACTGTTGTCTTGGTAGATATGGGTTGCTTGGCGCCTCACGCCAAGCTGTTACTTGGAGTAGCTCGGTTGCTTAACTGATAGCTAATGTCAGCTTATGTGAAACTTACTTTCTGCTCATTAGCAGGTATACCATGGAAAGTACGAATGTCCTATTGCTAATAATAGTGTAATTGTTATGCCTTGTTTGGATACTATTAACATTATTTATCAACTTGCATTTTACAATTATGTTTTGCGTGCTTTAAACTTTCCATTAATATTTCTTTGTAGTTGTAGTTGACGCTTCTACTGCTAAATAGGAGCGTCGCTATAAGTTTGTAAAAGATTAGTTTTAATGTTTGATTTAGAACTGGGCATGAGCACTAATGGGATTTGTGGACTGTGAAGTAAATAATATGTGTGTAAATAAATCTTCAAACTTTTACAATAATATTTGTTTTATTGGCATATAAAATATAAACTTAAGTAATTATCTTACCTGTACATTTATTTACAGACTCAAAACAAACAAAATGTGAGAAGGCACATAATCATATTTAACAGGTTTCAATGCACTACAGAAATTACACTTTTATTCAAAGAATTAAGTTATAAAGTTATTTACAATTAATTTTATATTGATAAAACGTTTTTAAAAATCTTTAATAAACCTACAAATAAAGTTATTTAAGTACACATAGGGAATTAAGGTAATAGAATAAGATAATAACAACCCAGTTACTTTACAAAACCGGCCAGAATAACTTGCTTCTGATTACTGTATCTACACAACAAAGAGCTTATTTGTAGATAGATTAAAAAGCGTTGATCAAACTAATACAAGCCCCATTTGATCATCATATTCAATGACACACATTTTGACAAAGGGACAGGTGAAAGGAATAATGAGTCCAATTTGATAACACCTTAAATAATATTTCCAATGAAATTAAATTTACAGTTGACAAGAAAAGTTGTCTAAAATAGAAAGTAGAGGCATTGCAACAAGTCAAACAATATAAATGCATTACAGTATCCTTATTTCTTCCTAAGTTGGATATAATTAGGATTTTATGACATGAAAAATATTAATAATACAATTTTATATTCACAAGTACTGGACAGAAACAACTTAAGATCATGGTGTAAATGTTAATAAAGTAACAAAAATGGCAGTCATTACCCACTTCACAAGTTTTAAAACATTCACACATATATACATACTTATTTATACATTGATTCAATTGTTTTATATTTCAATTGCTGATAGTTTTTAAAAGTCACAATTTGAAATGTTTTATAATTTACATATAAAATTAAGATTCATTAACACTATTTAAAAATATACAGTACTCAATTACAAATATTTAGTGACAGAAGAGATCAAGATGGTTTCATCACTTGCCTTTTGGCCTCCATAGTTTTTTTAGTGATGCCATTTTTGTTGTCTTGTGTTTATCTTGGGGAAAGTTTGTTAATATTTTGTTATAATCTAGGTATGTTATTTAATTCCTTTGCGTTGAAAAACATATAAAACAATTGGCTCTACCATTGGGTTTACATTTTAAAAAAATACTGGGGTACACATATTCTCAATTTCATTTTGTAAAATAACACTACCATAGCTTACTTAGTAAGTTTTCTACATTATAAGGAATACTTTCGGGATTCAATATTTACAACAGTCATAATCACATAAGAAAAAAACAGTCTTTTGGTTCTAAAATAATAACAATAATAACTAAATTAACGCTGGTAAAGCAAAAACTTGTATCAGGCTTATGACACTAAATATAATTATTTATAGAACTTTGTCAGCTACAATAATTTAATTTTCTGACGGTAATTTAAATATTTTCATAAGAAAATATGAGCAAGGCAGTTTAGGTTTTAATATAAACCTACATATGGTGTTTGTTCTATGAGCTGCAGTGGCGGATTTAAAAATGTTGCACCCCTAGGCACAATTTAATATGTGCAGCCCCACCCCCCAATTTTTGTCAACGATTTTAGGAGGTTTCGGAGAAAAGAGGTCTTGAAGAGGGGGCGGGGGTCGGAAGTTAGTATTCGAGAAAAGATTTCAACAAAATAAAATCTGGCATGTACTGTACATGCCCTACAGTAGCTTGAGTTAACATTATGAAGAAAGGAAGACTGACCTCAGTAACAAAGTAATTATTTAAAAAGAAATATTGTCTTTCTGACTTTAACTTTAACTATTTCAATAATGTTAATCAGTAATTTTTAAACGCAATTATTAAAAACCAAATATTAAAATAAAAATAATGCTATCCAAAATGTGCTGGCCCTAGGCCCGAATGGCATGACAGAATTGTATTTGCTTTCTCAAATAATCTATTAAAGTTTATATTAGATCTTAAGGAATTTAGTAACAAGTACGGTAATTTAACCTCAAATGATCTTTATTAAACTATCTCACAAAGACTTCCAAAATCCCAGATACACATTCTAAACAAAATCGTTATGACAATTTTTGAAAATAATAACCTATATCTATAAAAATTACATAACTTGGTCTATCATTATTTGTACAAATTAGCGCCAAACTCCCAGATATGTCTGCCAACAAAGTTTAAGGTCATAGGTTCAATTCTTGACATTGCTGAACAATGAGTCATGTGTGAGATTGAGAATTAATGGGGTTAAATTAAGGCCATTCGTGATTATTGGGCATGGGAAAAAAGATTTATTCAACTATCAATTGGGTTTAAAATAATTTATGCTACCTAAAATGATCACACACAACTTTCATCACTTCGTCAGATTATGACATATTTGCCCCACAAAATCTATGACATGACCCTATTGGCTATGGAATTAAATTAGCCTAGAAATATAACCGGCTCGGTAGCGTAGTTAGCTACCGTAACACGTTAGCTTTGTTTTGAGCTAGACTGCTGAGGATGAGGAGATCGAGGTTCAATCTCAGTCGGGTGAACTGGGGGGGAGGGGGATTCCTAAATGGTTTTCCAATCTCCTTCCACACAAATGCGGGTTAACTTCCTCTAAATTTAACCTACCAAATTCCTAACCCATTAGTGTAATTAGTACTTAAGCGTTCAACACGAACGGGTAGATTGACGTGGTGCCAAATAAAACCTAGAAATACTTTTTTTCATTAGTTAGACATCGCACAAAATAAACAGGATCACGTTAGGTTAGAATGGTTGGCCCTCAAGATCTACCACAGGGTCATGGGTTATGGAATTAAATAAACTCAATTTTTTTCCCATTATTTAGACATCGCACAAAATAAACAGGATCAAAATCGCAAAATGAAATCTACATACATTTATTTATAACTAATTTAACGGGTTAGTTTTCAAGGTCTTGAATAAATGTAAAGCTACTATCACACGACACTTGCTTGTACTAGAAATCAAGTGTGCTTGTTAGCGCCTGGATATCTGTATACTGGCTAGTACAATAGAAACGGGACTAGAGTATTCACACGCTGATAGTTTAGTACTAGGTTCTAGTGCAACTATTTATGGAACGCCAGAGATTAATTTTGGCTGCAGCAGCTGCATTAATTATTAATAATGATATTGAAAATTATGAGAAGGAGCGTAGGAAAAGACTATGAACACGAGAATGGCTGGAAAGACGAAATAATGGTTGCGGGATGCTAGAAATGATACATTCGGAGGTTAGGTAAGATACATTCGTGGTGACACTAACGTTTAGTATCTCCCTAAATTTGTATTCATTTATGTACAATGTTGTCTAAGCCCATGGGTGTTCAAGTACAGTATCCTTGATACCCAATCACCCAAGGTTGGCATGCTATCAAGTTTATTTAGATTAAAATTGGGTCTGGAACACAGTTTGTCGTTTTTAGATAACATGTTTTTAATTAAATATATATTGTCATATTGTGGCAATTTGGTATTATATAAACAAGGATGCTTAGAATAATTTTCTACCAACAACAAAATCACATCCGAAGACCATGTTGGCACCATTTCTACCATTTCTCTACATACAGTCTCATCGCGCATTGATTGGTTGAATTACATAGGCTAGTGTCGGAACTGGTACGAAAATAGCGCCTATTCTATCCTCACAACTAGTATGGTATCACTACCACGAGGCAGAACCAGTATACTTTTTCTGATTCACACGACTCTAGATTATGACGTGCTAGCTAGCACACTGGATTTCAAGATCTGGCCAGATCTGGCTTTTTTACACATGGGGTTTTTATTTGAAAAGCAAGTTGACTCTGTCACAATGTGTTTTTTCAAATAAAGTGTCAGAAGTTTAAACATTTGGTAGAACCCTTTCTCATAATTTAGATTCTCAGGCTTGAGTTCATCCTACAACTCAACTAGCAAGTAAACCACATCCTTCCTTCACTGTCATTTTATTTTCAGAAGCCCACAGTGATTTATTTTCCTAAGGTTATTTGTAAAAGAAACTGGAGCAGGTATCATCAGTATATTGTCTTGTTGCCACTATCCAAAACCTTCTGATGGAATCATATTTCGGTTATTATTCATTTGGGAAAGGTGTAGAGGGGCATTATCTAGAAGCAAAACACCTTATGAAGCAAATTGTTTTCTTTTTAAAAATGTTTTGCTTGGGGCACAAAATATTCATCAAAATATTTACTACAGCAACAAGTTCCATCATAATATGCTTTCTGGGATATTATATCCTCCTAATCATTATAATCATCAGGGTCTATCTCGAATATAAGCCTCTCCATTTACTTGTCCTCCAATCAGCTTTCTCCATCCATGCCGGCCCAATCCACTCACCTCCACACTTCCTATATTCACCTGTCCCTGGGTATTACCCTGGGCCTCCTGCCTCCATCTCCATTTCGAGCATCCTCCTTGGTACCTTCCCCTGTTCCACCCTCTTCACATGTCCATACCATCTCAATCTCGCCTTCTCTATCCTATGCAACTGGGGTTCCTCCTTCACTCTCTCTCCCCCTGTCCATCCTCGTCACTCTCAGCCTATTCCTCAGAAATTTCATCTCGCATGCATGTTTCCTGCTCCAATCCCTTTCCTTTATCACCCAGGTCTCTGATGCATACTGCAATAATGGCACATAGTACACCCCGTACATCACTCGTTTGGACTTTATCGGCGCATCTCTCTCTACTCCAGATATCTAGATACATCGGCTAAAATTAGAGCCGTCATATTTCCTTAATTTTCTTGGGATTACGAGCTGTTATATAACTCTTGAGAAACAAGTATTTTGAAGGGTAGAATTTTATAATTTAGGCCCCTTTCATCACATTATATAGTTCGGTGTTACGCAAACGGTGTTTCGTACCGCCGCGGCGAATTAGGTGTGCCATGCGGCCGCAGCCCATGGCGCCAAGCATCGCTGCTAAATAAGAACACGAATGAAGTTGGTACGAGAGGTGGCCGTTTGTCAGCCGCATTATGCTTAATCGTACTTAATGATTATTTTTAAAAAAAATGACAAAACCGAAAGCTTTCGCCCTAAGTTAGAATTGTGGGATACCCTAATTACCAGTGGTTTGAACGAAATGTTTCCAAATGCTAAAGAAGCAAGCGCAGAAAAAGAAATCCAACCTCTAATCTTATAACATTTTAAGTTGCTTCTGGAACAAATTAGTATATACTTTCCTGATTATATTTTACCGTGCAACCATTGGACTAGGTACGTAATCTATTTTATGCTGTCGCGGCGCGTACCCAAAACAAAAGTGTGCCACAATACAAGGGCAATCTGTCTTACAAGACAACACTCATGCTAAGATATTTTCCCTCTTTATATTTTAAACTAGTTTCTAAAAAAACACACTAAGATAAAACCTTTTCTCGGATCATTGGACCACTGATTTGACTCACTCTTTGCCTTAGTTGGCAAAAACAAAGAAAGTCACACTGGTGATTTCATATTCGCCTCTCTTTATAGATCTTTGACGCTGCGATGCATCTTATAAGAACTTCTGAGAGCAAAACTGATAAGACATTTTACCTGTATCAATCACCTTCGGTTACTCGCTCTTCCCCAAATTTGAAAAATGTTTTGTATTAGCTCATCTTTATCTAGTCTTTTAATTTAGTCTGCAGATTTTCGCTTATTTTTTCCACTCGATCTGATTTAGTATCCATCAAAAACACAAATGACAGCCACACATGAAACACTAACGGTACACTAGGTACACTGCGTGTGGGTGAGGGGGATAAGAGGCGTATTTCTAGTAAGCGCCACTATTAAGTGGTGGGCTCGAATATATACGCCCTTTTGGGGGACTGACTTGAACTATCCGAGTATATAAAAACTCAAAAGACTATAAAGATTCTACTGTATATTATATTATACATAAACTTTTTAACCATTTGTATTGTACTTTTTACTATTCAATTAAGGAAAACACCATGCCTCTACAGTTAAATTTACTGTTCCTACACATAAATGATAAAAAAAAATGAACCAGTTAAAAAAATAATTGAGGTTTCAGATGTTTCATTTGTTTATTTTAATCCAAAACAGTTTAAATCGGTTTTAATATAGTGATATTTTAGGATAACTATTATTGAAGAAAATACATTCTCCCACTTAGGTTTAAGTAGAATTTTGGAGAGTGCTTTGCCGTTTTAATAATTGAATGGCTTCTCCAACCACCTTATACACTATTTTGTATAAAAGACGTGATTACTATCTCATCACTAACTTCCTAGCACTTAGTGAGTTAAAAACACAACTTTGTTTTTGACAAAATAAAGAAACTACAAACAATATTTCCCTGATTGGCCAAGACAGGATAATACGGCTATATTGCAAGACATTCACCTTACAGGTCAAGGCAAGATATTACAGCTGTATCATATGCCAAAATGTATGGACCAGGACAGGATAACATGGCTGTACTATCAAAGTCACACCCTGGTTTCACTACCATGCTTGCGGTGTTTCTTCCTCCTCGGAGGCCTTCCCCTGGGGGTTATTACAGGCAACTGGGGCTGCGGGTAGTACTGGATAGGGTGGCACTTAACAGGGGCAGGTTTGTATGGCCCGACCCTCCTCAGCACTGCCCTCCATGCCTTCACAGTCTTGGGGGACCAGACCCATACGACAGCGGTGACTCCCACCACCAGTGACATAAAGAGGCGAAGTAAGAACACCCAGAGGCTGGGCGCCCCGTGGCCTTGAAGCCATTGTTCACGTGACCAATATTCGTGGGCGAGGCTCACTGACACACAGGACGCGGGGACGGCGTACAGCGCTGCCAGGACCCCGAGTCGGGTCGCTTCATGGGGTCTGCGGGGAGGCACGGGACGCCGCCGAGCCAGCGTAGCTAGCCCCACCACAAGCAGTGTGCAGCCGATCAAGAGGTGGCAGCACTGTGGCACCAGCATGAACAGCAGTAGAGAGCGGGTGCTCTGACGGCCAACCAGACACGCTCCTAGAACACACACTCCTAGAACACACAGATGTACATAACTGTTAGCGTGTCGACCAAGAGATGGCTGCGCCAGCATAAACAGCAGTAGAGAGCGGGTGCTCTGACGGCCAACCAGACACGCTCCCAGAACACACAGACGTACATAACTGTTAGCGTGTTGACCAAGTTATGGCTGCACCAGCATAAACAGCAGCGGAGAGTGGGTGCTCTAACGGCCAGCCAGACACGCTTTGTGGACACATGATAATTGTTGTGTTTATCAAGAGATGGCAGCACCACCCAAAGCCTACTATAGCCTACGAGGCTGCAACTAGGATTGGTTACGTTCAATGATCTCAATAATATAACTGGATGAGCATTTGCGGCTAAAAATTTTCGAGCTGTCATCTGCATCTCTTACACCCATAAAAAGCAATGTGGCATCCTGACATCGCTCATTAATTTGATTGCATATAAAAGATACAGCATTGTGCGATTAGTTGAATGAAATAATTGTGTTAGTAAAAGCTTTGAAGAACATAGCAAAGTTCGAAACTGGTGAGTTTTTCCTTTAAATAAGTTGATGTAGGCTAATATATACGACGATTTTTGAATGAAGCTCGATTGGAAGGCTTTATCTCGTACGAGAATCCTACCTTATAGTAGTGTTTAGGTAGGATAAAAGAGCTTCCTGAAGGAAGTTTCTACTTCCATTCAAAATGGTCGTTCGTCCTACCAAAATACGAATATATGATAGTATTCTGGTATAAAATAAAGCCTTAAAGATTAAGATTCCTACTAAAATCAGGGTTTAGTAAATACCGTACTTTCTACAAGCCTATAAACTAAATTATCGTTTGAACGTAAGACTTCTACACAAAGTATGTCAGTCAAACAAATGAAATAAAGTTTTTAGCTAGCTTGTGTCATTATAGTTATTAAACTTTCAACATAAAATAGTTTCTGAAAGCAATATACAAGCCAGTTTTTAAAAAAAAGAAAAATGTTAATATAATAATACTTTCTGCAAGCCTATAACCTAAGTGATCGTTTGAACGTATGGCAGCTACACAAAGTTTGTCATTCAAACAAATTTAATCAAGTTTTAAGATACCTTATTTATTATATTTATCGAATTTTCAATATAAGTGTAGTCTTGGCAGATTGTAAACAACATGGATAATAATTACATATTTAAATATGTTAAAGATTTTATTCGTATTTGTACAGTTTTTACCTGTACAACTGAACTGTATATCCTTTAATGTAAATGTTTCCTCAAGAAGTGTGGTGTAATAATTCATTATTTTCAAACAATAACACTTTTATTAATCAGAAACATGTTTTCGCATAAGACCATTCATTAAAAGAACCCGTTAAATCTGTCTCTTCACGATGAAGCAGACGGTAAACTTGAGTGTCACGCTTTGGTCCTTGGCAATGCGTATGGCCCGTGTAGTATAATATAGAGATCACTGGTTACGTCACATGTGTTTTCAATACAGGAGCCGGTCATTTGTTGTGACGTCAGAGCAATGGGAATGATCTAGTTCCAGGCAAGGAGTATGTGGTAGGCTTTGTACCAGCACGATCAACAGTGTAGAGTGGAGAATATTATTATATCGTAGTTTGCGTGGGTCAAAATCATTTTAAAAATTAGGCTTAGCTTATGTCGTTGGAGCTTAGCGCCAAATGTGTAATGCATAGTGTGAACGTTTTTGAAAATTTTAGGGTTTGCAAACCGCACGTAGTGGGGCAGGAGGTTCCTAAACGCTGCATATAGTAGAATTCAAGTAGAAGATTTTTTTATATTACATATAAAATACAAAAATATTTTCTTTTGATCAACATTAACTGTATATTGTATTAGTGTAATTTTGAAGGTATTGATACTATATTTCTGAATAACACATGGCTTGACGAAATAATATATTGAAGGAGTTCATTTGTAATTAGCATTGCTGGCCAAAAATAAAGAAGAGTCGAAGGACATTATGGACCAGCTAGTGGCGAGAGGGAGAAGATATGTCGTGGAGATCAACATTGAGAACTCAAAAGTGACGGGGAGTCCCAACAAATGAAGAGCCTATGAAAATCAAAATTGGAAACCAGGGGTCGGGAAACAGAACAGTTCACGTACCTGGGAAGTCTGCTGACAAAGGATGTTTACTGCGACAAGAAAATTAGGTTGAGGATCGCTATGACCAGGGAAGCTTTCAATAAGAAGAGGTTAATGCTGACCAGCAACTTGAGTTTGAAACTGAGGAAGAAACTGATGAAATGCTACATTCGGAGACTCACGCTGTATGGAGACGAAACTTGGACTCAGCGAAAACGACGTCATAGAAGAAAGGGTTGAGATAAAGAGGAACTTAAGGTGGGGTGAAAGAAACGCGAGAAAAGGCCAATGTAATTGTAGTTTTTATAGAAAACATTTTCTTGACCAAAATAAGTAAAATATTGCCCCAGTTGAAAGATAAGAGTTTATTTTTCTTAACATGGTGCTATTAACAAAACTTTAATATCTGTCATAAGTATAATGGCATTAGATGATAAACTTTTTACACGAATAGAAAAAATTGTAATTAAATTCCGGGACACCCTTGACAGATATTCAACAACTGTTGATATTACTATGTAAAGAAAAGTAAACTAGATGTTTGTACTGGAGAATTATTTGATTTCCTTTGAAAAAAAAAAGTTTTGATATGAAAACTGCAAAAAATACTGCCCCTAACTCGCTTTCATTTCCACCCCGCCCCTAAGGAGGAGGCAGAGGACAGGGTGCATTGACGGTCTAAGTTCAGTGACAAAATCTTAGAATGATCAGGTTATGAAAATGGCCTGGGTGTATGAATAGAATAATTTGTTCTTATAATTAATTATCTATCGAGTAATTTCATTTTACATCTCCTTTTTGTGTTTTTCCTTGGAATGTGAATTAATATTCACGCATGCGCATACAATGCGTTATTTCCATGCATATATTGTTTTGTTACTTCTAGTTCCTTGCCACGTGGGTGAAATGTAACAAAGACTATCAATGTAGCGGGGTGTGATGTTTGATACGACAAACTTCCGGCCCTTCCTTCTTCAGTAGCTACTAAATCAAACCAAATCGCTCACTATCTGCTGCTGGTGATGGTGACATTGACGAGGACGAGGACGACTACACAAACACTGACTATAGGACCCCTACAACACCATCTTGGACCTGTACAATGTACACCTTGGAGGATATATAATGGAGAGGAACTTGCATGGAAAACTATTAGGGGATATATGCTGGACTTGAAAAACAAATAAGAGGCATATAAACTTATAAGATAAAGACTGGAGAGGAGCTTGAAAAATAAATATGAATCATGGAAAGCTACAACACGATATAGACTGAAGAGTAACTAAAAATGTCGAAATATTATTTACTTCGGTTTTGCCCCTGCTTCAATTCTACACCCTGCATAGAGAGGTCATCCTGGATCCGATGTATATTTATCTTAGCGCAAATATATTGCCATCTTGGACCCATGCTAGCTGCACGGATAATCTAAACACACTAGTACAATGGTTCCCAAACTGTGAGTCAAGAGCCGATTTTGGTGGGTCACGAAAAGAATTGAAATGTGAACATTTTGTAATTATTTGTGAATATAAAAAATTATGACAAAATAGTAAAAGTGAAAAAAAAAATTAAGGAAGGAGGAAAATATGGCGAATAATATATAAATACGGGAATCGAATTTCATGTTCGTGTTTGTGGCGCCGTCTAAAGCAGGATATGCAACCCAACACATGCCACTAGTGTTGCCATCTAGCGATCACAGTGGTGAGTCCAGCCCGGTAACAACAGTGCGTGTGTCAACTTCAAAGCTATCTAAACCAAAGTGGTTGTAAATTGCGTTAGTCGAAATATAACATCAGTGTTACTCGCGTTGTTTAATTTTGTCTCGTCAGAGTATATCCTCTTTGTTGACACGTAGGACACATTGATTAGTGGTTGACAAAGAATCCGACGACAACGCAGAATGCTGGAATTGAAATAAATAAAAAAGTAACTGCTGCGGACGAAACGGTCAATCAAATAAAAACATTCTATGAAAAAGAACCTTCAGCAACGAGTTTCAAGCAATCAGAACAAGCACAAGTATCGAGACAATATTATTACTATTACTTAAAAATCAGATTTTCAAGGAATGGTGACGAAGAAAATTCACGGCCACAGTACGTTGTTTGCTGCTAATTACTTACAAAAAAAAAGCGTGTGATCGAACAAACTGTGTCGGCATATTGCGAAGGTGCATCTTGATTTGAAAAAACAGGCCACTCGAATTTTTCTAAAGGAAATTGGCAGAGTTCAAAATGGGGAAAAGGGCATTTTCACATTTCACTAAGATCAATGAAAAAGCTATGCATGCCTGACACCAGATTAATTTGCGATTCGTGCAAGCTAGCTGGAGTTATGTTTGATGATAACTGATAAGAACTCGAAAGAAGTCGAAACTATTATGCTCTCCAATAACACGGTTGCACGCACTGTCCCAGTGTACAAAAAAGATAAGCTGACCCAAAGAGTTGCCCCCCCCCCCCCCCCCCCC
>CABFOW010000566.1:204495-244190 GCA_902141385.1 Timema californicum
CCCCCCACTCACTAATTGGGATTTTTTACAATGCCAAAATAAAAGTCCTGTTTTGCACCCTAACAGATTAGCGAGGAAAAAATATTTAACATACAAAAAAATTAAGTCGTTGGACCCCCCCTCCAGCCCCTACATCCTCAAATTAAGAATGTAAATATGCCATCGTTTTCTACATATTTAGCACCGTTTTGCACTTTTATAGTTTTTCAAGAAAAATAAATAAATTTAAAGTTAAAGAATGTTCAGTGGCCAAGTTAAGTGTAAATCCCCCAGTTTTTAAAAAAAGTTTTTTTTTGTAAACTCCAGTTAAGTTTTCCTGGGAAAACAGTCATTTTCTAAGTACAATAAAAACAGTTTTCACAAAAAAATCAAACAATGACCAAACATATTTTTTTAATATTTCAAATATTCAAAAAGTATTTTTTTTGTAAACTACCCTCAAATTATTTATATTTGTTAAAAATAAATATATCTTCTTATTTATCAAGATCAACAATTAACAGACACCCATTTAAATAACATATTAAAACACCTTTTGAAAGATTTCGAATTTTCTAAAATGTATCATATGTAAACTAACCTAAAATTAATATATTTTATAAAAATCAACATGCGTTATTATTAAATCGTGTAAAATAGTCCTCAATTGGCAAAACTGTTAAATATATTTTCAAAAAAGCCACTTCAGAGGCAGAATTGTCCAAGGCGTCAATTTCCTGTTAGACTGGCCTACTGGAGATGGGGAGATCAGTGTTCGAATACCGGTCATGTCTACTGAGGGTATATTTCCCTGAATGGTTTTAGACTCTCCTTCCACCATTAGATTAATTACCATAGATGCGTATAAGCTGAACAGGCAGTAAAACGCCATGATTCAATTTTTTTCTTTTTTAAATTACAATTTTTCAAATATCAGTAATCAACATTACTATTAAATGAATTGTTAAAAAAAACAATAATAATAAAATTATTTTTATTGTAAATAACTTGCCAGATACCCATTTTGAGTCAAATCGTTAAAGCTATTTTTTTTTTAAATATCAGTCTTTGTTAAACTACACTTTAGTGAATTTTCCCCTAAAAAAAACAAGTGTACAATTCTATTTGTCATGTTGAAAACACTCCAGATTTACATATTTAATCAAACCACTAGAGCCATTTTCGAAAATCTTTTGACTTTCCAGAAATGATTCTTCATTAAACTGCACTAAAGTGAATTTTTACTTAAGTGTAGTGTGTTATTTGTCAGACACTAGCTAGATATACAATTTAAACAAAATTGGCAAAGCCTTCTCGAAATATTTGTAATTTTGAAAATTCACTTTTAAATAAACTACCGTTATTTTAAGGTTTAGTGTCAAAATCATTCAAACAATTTAGTATATATGTTCAGAGACAGACAGAATTGTAAAATTCACTTTTTTAATTCAGGGGAAAATAAAACGTAAAGCTCCATCATGATCTCGAGGTTGAAAATGTTCATAAGACACAGGTATAACAGAGTTAAAAATAGAAACTTGTGTAAAAATGTTTCCAAACAAGATATTAAAACAGTATATTTATTTCTACTGTAAAGTAGATTAATTATTATAAAGTGTAAAACATTGCACGAAAATTTGTTTGAAACTAAAACACATTTATAAACTTTGGAAATCCGTGAATATAATATGACAATATAACTTTGTGTTATAATTAATTATTTTTCTGGATAAACTATTAATGTTCAAAACTTCATGTTTGAGTGTAAACAATACATTAATACTATCATAGGAAAAATCACAACCTTTTTTGGGGAAGCAAGGCATACGCTGAGCTTGGCCCATTAATTAATTCTGATCTTATTTGTAGGCCTATTGATTATTTTTTTTGCAAAACTATTAAAGTGCAAAACACCATACTTGGGTGCAAAGTGGTGCAAATAAAAACTTTTAAATTGGCATTAAAAGAACAACATTTTAATATTAGGAAGCTACTCTTAACTTTCCCCACACCCCTAAACAAAACAATCGTACAGTCTCTGGGGATGGTTTGTAAAACTTAGTACTTGGGTGCAAAATGGTGCTAGATAGGTGAAAAACGATGGCATATTTACATTCTTAATTTGAAGGTGTGAGGGCTGGTGGGATAGTGTGGGAGCAATCGGTTGAATATCAGAATCCGTGAGAAATGTGTGATACAATATTGCGTTTTTTTTATTTATTAACTGATGCCTCAAAGATTAAACGTAAACGTAAACGTCTGAAAATTGTGCACGATACTTTCCTGACAGTTCAACTGTTATTAAATATTGTTTCATGCCATCCAAACCTATCCTGGAATTCAAAATTTATCCTGACTTCAGCTCAGATTCTGTAGGCCACCCTAATATTACTGACATGAAGGTATGGTTTATAGGGAAGATATTCCACAAAATCGTAGGTGCTTCCCTGCAAGATGGAACACAATATGTAAGTGAAGACCTGAGTGGAAATTAAAATATTCCAACAAGGGCCACCTTCAATTCTCACATAACCACAGCTTTGCCAATAACTGCAGTTAATATTATCTCACTGATACCTGCACCACCAACAGAATTGTTAACTGTTCTACTTCAATTACAAATTATTAACTATTTAGCAATGAATCCACAAAAAGCCAGTGCTTTGCCAGGATTCCATGCCTTCACTGGCTGTGATACCATGGAATGTTTTTCAGGCAAAGGAAAGTTGGGAGTTTGTTTAAGAGGTAATAGAAAAATGTTTCTGCAAGCTTTACATGCCACTATCTACAGCATCGACAGTGGGAGAAGTAAGAAAGTATATTTAAAAAAAGTCGAATCTGAAAAGATGTCACCAAAGTTGTCTGCTCTAAAATTATCTATATTGAGGGCTATTTTATCAGTGCATAGTTCGGAACAATGATTTTATTGCTCATCCAAATATACCATCTCATCCAAATATACCATCTCCTGAACCAAGCTATGGGAAGCTAGTAATGGTTATTATGTCCCGAAAATTACAGACAAGCCACCAGCACCTCCAGAAATATTAGAGCTCATAAAATTCTCTTGAAAAACAAACTGTCTCTCCAAATTGTACTCCTGTTGCCGTAGTTATCTCCCGTACACCGATATGTGTTTGTGTACAAATGATGAGTCTCAGAAATGTGAAAACAGTAGCACTCTTTATTCCCATGATGATGAAGACGGTGATTGTACGACTTAGAATTATAACACAGCATTTACAAACAATATTCTAACTTACGATAATAATTTTCTATAATTTTTATTGTGTATTTTTACTTTCTCTCTATCTCACAGGTAGAGAAAGTATTGTGATCGTCAAAAAAATTGAACTCGAGATTTTGACAAATCTCGACGTTTCATGACCTCCCGAATCCGAAAAAGTAGTTTTTGAATTTCCGTCTGTCTGTACCCCAACTAGAGCCTAAACTATTTTACTGATCGGGCTAAACTCATCTAGGGTTTTCATAGGGTCTCACAGAGGGATTTTTGGAATTGGATATCCAACCCTAAAATTAAGGGTAGTTTACTGAAGGGCAAAAAGATAAAAAGTCGATTTTGATTAAATTTCATTTCTAAACATTTATAAATACTCCAAACAAAATGGCTACTCTCAATATTTCGACAAAATGACTTTAAGGGCTCCGGTCTGATGCGTAAATTCTCAATTTGTACCATATCTCCGAAACTATTTGAGAAATGAAATTACTTATCATTACAAATATGTAGATCTATTTATAATACAAATATTTTAATCGTAGCATAGTTTTATAAAACCAATAACTTTCAAGCTATACGCATATATATATAAATTTTTCGAAAATTAAAGGTAAAGTATTGCGACCGTAAAAAAACCTAACCTGAAATGATGAAGATATCGACGTCTCATGACCCTCTGAACCCTAAAAAGTGGTCTTTGCAATGCCGTCTGTCTGTGTGTCTGCTTAAACTTAAAATTAAGAGTAGTTTAATAAAGGGCGAAAAGAGAAAAAATATATTTTCTCAAAATCTGCTCAAACGATTTTGATTAAAATTGTATCTAGGCGTGAATTAAGATTATGTAAAGTGGTCAGGGTTTTAGGCCCTTAGCTCTCAACCTTTTCATTTATAAAATTATATTAGTTTTTCTGTTAGTTTACATATTAATACACTCAAGATACTGGGAATACTAAACTGATAAATACATTGTTCTTTTCCATTCATCTAGGCCTAATTTAATTATCTTTATTACTATCAAATGGTTAATTATAAGAAAGTGTGGGGTTTTATGGTAATTATAAGTTATGTAAATCATAACCAAAGTTGTAAGCAATATATGTTTCAAATTTCAATTCATTAACTTCATTTTCAGGCCTTTAAACTTTTAATCTAATAGTTGTTCATTATTTAAAGTCTTTGTTGGAATATTCGAGTCATCCAAATTTATTACTTTTACTTTTCATTTATAAGCATCGTGCTTTGTATCAATAGCTGAACCCGGAAGCTGGGAGACGCACCTGTTCTTGCACGTGCAGTCTTTCTTGGGAGGGGGAGGTTTTGGCGCGGACTCCTGGCCAATCAGTGCCTTTGGTTTAGCGTCTGTGTTTGACCTTATCTGTAAGGAAAGCGTCAGACGCGGACACTGGCCGGTGAGCACGCTAAGAGTAGAAAATATCCTCGGTAATAATATGTAAAAGATTTATTATAATAAAACTTCTACTTCAAATGCTACGATAAACAACATATTTTTAAATCGACTGTATACCTCTACCCCCACCATTATCTAAATAACCCCGAGATGTTCGACCGAAACGGACACCCGTGGATGGACGTCATCGTAAGAAGACTAGAAGTTAAAAACAGATGATGTGGACGACTAGTTACAATTATAAGTAAACTAACTATTTTTATGTTCCAGTGAAAATGAATTTTAGGATACTTTACAGAAGCTGAAATTTACGTATCTCCGCAACTATTTGAGATACTAAATAGATTATCATTGCAAAATTGTAGTACTATTGAAAATAAAAAAACTTTTATATGGAATATATTTTTACAAAACCAACAGTTTCTTAGATATTGGCAAATATATTAATACAATTTTGTGAGCTTTAGTTTCAAAAAATATAATACTTGAGTTTTAGCGCGATAATTCCCCGGTGCCATAGCGTAATTAAATATAAGTTAGTATCTCAAAAATCTTATGTTATTTTTCCTTATATGTATAATATGTTGCAAAAAATATATAAAACTTATTTGAGTGGATATATACATATATATCCACTCAAATATGTTTTATATTTATATATATAAATATCCACTCAAATAAGTTATAAAATTTCAAATTAAATTGTATTTATATTTTGTTTTTGGCAACACGCGTTAAAGTTAGAGAACATTTAAATAGCGCAACGAATCTACAGCCAATGGGACCAATACCCACTGCTACCCACCATACACTGTCCTATAAAAATATGATACGGTCACAGAGATAATGGTCGAGTCAAGCGCAGTCTAGGAGTAATAAGTAGGTATATGGGTATGGGTAGGTAGGAACCATAAAGTTCAGCAATTTTTACAGTTCTATTTTAGCGTTAATCTAAACTATTGTGTCGATGCGTTTCAAAATCACAAACATATTTTTCAAATAATTTAGAATTTTCTTTTGAGACAGTTTGTTCAAGGAATATCCGATCTAATTTAACTTAATCTTGGAGCTGTAATAACTTGCATTAATCTTTGTTAAAAAAATAAGCAAACTGTAGGCCTCCTACATATTTTTGTGTTGCTTGTAAACAAAAAAACCCCTCTAAATGTGAGGTTGTAAATATTATGTAGTCTTATTGAAAACTATCGCTTCATTTTGGCGTGAACTATATTTTAAAATTCAAGCCACTATTTAGATACAACTAGAGGTATGTGATGCATCTTACAGCTCTAGTGGATATAGTGACATTATATTTTGAGCTCGTTTCTCCATAGGGGTACGTCCAGTGACACAGCATGGCTCTCTGATAACGATTATTGATAACATTCTGACCCTGAACTCTCAGATAAGATAAATAACCAATCAATGACGAGATGGACTTTATATTCGCTAAAACATATCAATATTTGAGAACGTTACAAGAATAAATTAAAACAGAAATTAAAATAAGTTGGGGAAAAATATGTACAATACATAATATTTGTTAGAAATGTGCCAGTTTTTGGAAGCCTCTTATGTATACACCCTACAAATTATGTCAAAATTAAGATTTTATTATATTATGATCGTTTGTCATCTTGAAAAGGAGTAAAAATGTTCTACAAATAATTATGGTCATCAAGACATTAGTACCAAATTTGTGTCTTTATACTGGTGTTTGACTAAAAATTATTTTAATTACCACCATCCCAACCTTAAATAGCTGGAATAATTATTCGAAGCTGGTTAGTTTCAAAGTAAATACCCATAATCCCCCCTCTAACCTCTGTTGTAAAATTTCATCTAGCCACCTATCTATAAACAAACAAGGAGGTGAAGTTAAAACTCTGTAAAAATTTACACACCACAAAGCTTCGTAGATTACTTGATTGCATCGGTTTTGACAGCTATGTTTACTAAAAGATTTTAAAAGCAGGAGGGGTAGAGAGAGGAAATAAACGAAGCTCCCCCCCAAGTTATTTAAAAGACGACGTTGTGATCTCCATGGACATTTATAGCGAACAGTTTGTTTACCAAGTGGCGCAGTGTGTGTGGCAATCAAAACTTTGCCCGAGGACTGTACCTTCTAAAACAAGAACAAAACAAACATGAACTAAAACGCTAGCGCTCGGGAGAGAGAGGAAGTTGAATATAAATTGTGAACAAAATCACCACAGGCAGACAGGCTGGGGAATTATGTAGACAGTTAAACAAACATGGCGTGCTGGTTAGTAAAAGAAAGAAGGGGGGGAGTAGAAAAAAAGTAAAAAAATATTGCTGCCAGCTTATTTGCATGATTTTAAAAGAAGGGGAATAAATACACAAAAATTACAGCGTTGTCTTTGGTGCCAAGTATATTTTGCCGCCGGGCGTACAACAATAAGTAATTAAGAGTTTCGTCACAAAGTGTTTCAGTTAAGCTAAAAACTAACAAAGACGCTTATTTTGTTAGTAAGGGGATTTTCTGAATTCAAATTTCAAAAGAAGCCGGGGGATTTGGTTGTTAACTATATCGCTGAGGGATTTACATGGTTGTGTTACCTGATAGCGATAAAAAGACGATTCCCTTTGAGAAGGAAAACATTTTATTGTGTGTGTATGAGCTTTATTGTGACTACTTGTTTTGTTTTGAATTTGACATTAAAACTGCATACTTTTTATGTGTATTTAATTTGGATGTAACGTATCTCCCAACTCAAAACAAGGTTATTATGTTTCATGTCCTAACATTGTTACTTAAATACGAAGCAAGGTTCTGTGTTGTAAATGTTTTATTTGTGTATTTTATTTAAAATTGTATTAAGATTTATCATATAATCAAAATCTGTGGCAAACACTTTCTAAATGTCTGTTGGTCTCAAGGTTATATATTAAATGGTACGACACACTCATACTTATTTTCCCAAAAGGTATATTAAATTTTGAAAGAAAATTATTAAAAATCAGTCTTCAATAAAACTACCCTTAAATATATATTTGGAAAACAAGTAACCAGTGTTATTTATCACATAAAACACTCCACAAATCCCTATTTTGAACAAAATCGCTATAGCCATTTTTGAAAAGGTTTTAACTTTCAAAAATCAGTAATCAGTTAAATATCTTTAATTTTAGAACTAGACAATTTTAAATCAGATTTCGCCCACAGGTATGAGCAATAAACAAATATATATAGATGAACGAATCTCATGAAATCCGTTTCGACTGTAGGCTCAGGTACAAATAAACGTAAATTAACAGGAACAAATAAAACGTCGAGATTCATCATTATCTCAACACCAAAAACTCACACGATAAAAAAATACTTGCTCTTGAAGACAGTAACTACAAAGCTTTAATAAGGGTGCTACGTGGGAGAGAAATGATAAGCGTTGCAAACTTGTAGAAAGCCTGAATTATTCACTTACTGGTTTGATATTTTTAAATATATTTTCACCAAGATGCAGGCAAAATTTTTGACCTGTAAAAAAGTTTAAATCTTAAGCTTAGTGTGCTTTAAAATAATGTGTGATAACTTAACTAAAACAAGCTAAAACAATCCCAGACTATCATAAAAATGTTTGTTGTGACCTTATCAAAACAATACTTTATTTGATAGAGGAACTCGACGCTAGATCTAGGTCTATAACCTTTTGTTTTAATTTCAGAAGTATTTACAAATTTTAGCGTAGAGTGTCAAAGATTTTTTTTAAACTTTAAACTTAAAATTTAAATTTTTCAACTGCTCATAAACCTCCTGATAATTTTCGCCTATACTCGTATTTAGTTGAAAACTACATTAAAATGAATACCAAACAACTTCTTAAATAATGAGGGGTCTCTAAACGTCTGCAAAGCGTCTCAGTGCCGCACCATGTAGCAGCACCCTTAGTTTAGGTTTTATTAATAAAGAAAATGTATGAAAATATAACATTATAGCATTTTTAACGACTTTTCAAGTATCTTTGTGGAGCTATGAGACTAGGATTGATGAAAAAGGACTCTACATTTAGCCTTCCTCTAACCAATAAAGTAATTTTTTGATAAGCTTCCAACAGAAAAT
This sequence comes from Timema californicum, assembly GCA_902141385.1. Taxonomy (NCBI): domain Eukaryota; kingdom Metazoa; phylum Arthropoda; class Insecta; order Phasmatodea; family Timematidae; genus Timema; species Timema californicum. The sequence continues at coordinate 213,205 of CABFOW010000566.1, forward strand.
GTTAAGGTGCGGCAGAAGGGCGCACGAGTAATTTTACAGTTTTTATAGCATTACATTTGTTTGGCCAAAATAAATCAAATATTTCTCCAGTAGCAGCATAGAGTTTAGTTTTCTGCACATGCTAATATCAACAGATCTTGAATATCTGTCAAGGATGTCCTGAAATGTTGTAAAAACTTGTTCTCTTTATTTAAAATGTTTTGACAACATTCCAGGACACCCTTGACAGATATTAAAGATATGTTGATATTAGAATGTGCAGAAAACTAAACTTTTATGTCGCTACTGAAGAAATATTTGATTAATTTTTGCCAACAAATTTATATTCTATAAAAACTGAAAAATACTTGCACTCCCTTCTGCCGCACCTTAAAGGTATTTGAGAACTATGAAGCGAGCTTTCCTCTTTACCTTGAGATAAGACGTTTCATTGTTTTCTATCTCCTCTTTATTATTGACATGACAAAATGTGGTTGTAGGTAAAGGGCGAAAAGGAACATAAGCTTAGACAGAATAGAGAAATAATTCCAGAAAAGTCAATGACCATTGTATTTTAAGCCGTGTGATCTGAAAGCGATTTATACTTTCTCGTTGACCAAGCCAACCAACCGCCTTAAGTTTTAAGTCCATATTGCCCGGAAAAGAGGCGCTCCAAATTAGGGAAAGTCCGATAGCCTCCACCAATATAAGTTCTAAGCGGACTCCGCAAACCTAGTAGCTCAAAGGTAATTTACACGTAGACAAATCAAACTGTTTTCAAAAATGTTGTCGATTTTCAAAATGTATGAATGACGGCAAGGATAATAAAATCATGAACGGTAGTCTGAGACTTTTATGGGAGGAAAATGTGAACATTGATTTGAGGGAAGGTGTGTGTCAGATTAAGGATGGATGGAGGCAGTGCCATCTTAAGCAATTTACAGGCAATGGGCCCTCGCTTCTATGAGACACTCTTTTAGCAGCTCCCTTATATTTTAATAAGATTATCGCATCAATTTTAATTTTTTGAAACGGTCGCATAAACTATTTAGGGGATGCGTGATTGAGGGCATAAAGAACTTCTGAAACAGTTAAAATACTAAATAAATCTAAATATACAGTAAACTCATGACTTTATAGAATCCATAAAGAAAATCAATATTTATCTTTCCTCTCTCTTTCTGTAAGGACGCGTGAGGTTTGAATATTTTAACCCAAGGTCGACAACGGGTCAATCTCGCGACAATTTTCATTCAATCGCGTAAGAAAACTTCATCGTCATTAAATAGAGCTTTGAGATTTCTAAACATACAACATTTATATCTGTTTGGGTCTACTTTCAAATAATATTTGAGTGTGGCCAAAATTACCTGGATCACTCATGATCTGTAATGTTATAGGAAGACCAAAGAGTTTAGTATGAAACATTGAATTTATTTTTATTAATTTTTTTTCCTAGGAAGGTGTGGGATACACACCAACACACGTCATTATTTTATGAAATAATGAATTTAAAATATATAATTAAGATTTATAGACAAAAATACATAGCAAAAGAAGAGTGGAGAGCCCTACTTTGATGGCCGCATGATCTAAGGCGCTACTCTCGCAGTAGACTAGGCTGCTGTTTTTCCTCCACGAAATGTAGGTACACTTCCTCTGAATTCAATCTTCTTCATCCCTAACACATCAGAGTAATTAGTACATAGACGTACAGGAGCCCGAATGAGAATAAGACGCGGTGCTAATAACAAAAAAGTGGAGAAATGATGGATGACCGTGAAACCATTGATAATTTTATAAGTCAATCGATGTCCAAAAGGTTTGCTGACCCCTGTTCTAGCCTATTAAACCGCACACGGTGTATTCTCACTGGACGTTCCTGGTTCGGAAACTGACCGGCTCAATATACGCCTTGACACCTCTAGATAAAAACTTTTTTACTTACTTTAACTTAAATTGTTACAGTTCAAGCTTGATCTATTCATTTAAAAATTAAATCCATTCTTCTTGTTTTAATTTGCGCAAAAAGTTCAATAATTTTCTCCTTGGTCTCTGGATAACAATTGAGGAAATTTTTCTCCATTGAAAGTACTGCAAGCGCATTTAGTCTTTCCGAAATCATAGGGCTTCTTAAAAAAGTTTTTATTCTTTTCAATGTTGAAAAGCAGTGCTCTGCCTCTGATATAGTCATGGGAACTGTCAAGAGGATTTTTATAAGTTTCGTAATTTCACTAAAAACATTATCTAGATTATTTTACAAGATACATTTCAGCAGCTCAACTAATTTGCAATATTCATGAATATCAGACCTATAATAGACTATTTTTATTTCAGTTTCAAGCTTTTCTTTGTAAATCATGGGATAAGCTTCAGTGGTCAGTACTATCTCTTTTGTGGGATGTTCATTCCTAAATCTAGTGAAGTAATTCTTGTTGAACAATTTAGCATCTTCTAAGTGTTTAGTGGAAGAATATCTGTCCATTATATCAACACATATATAGTCACACACTTCCTTAGTTACAGTCACAGAACTTATTTCTTGGGGATGCAAGGCCATGGTTAAAGTTTTCTGTTAAATAAAAGAACCGAAAAAAAAAATCAAATAGAATAGCTGGAAGCATAATAGTAATATAATTCTACACTCTTCTACACTTTATCACATTCAAGAATAGGGTACATGGTTTTTAAGCCCAACACAGACTGAGTAAAAAAAACTTTATTCCACCATCACGCCAGAGCCGGTACTGCGAGAGCAACAGTGCTCTATTTACCTGGAAGTCCCCCCTTCCTCCTCACCGCCTCCTATTTGCGCATGCGCACAACAGTCAAACACCACGTCGCTGGCACTGTGAAGCGCACAGTTCCATACAAGATTTTGTATCTTTTTCATAAACTGGGGGATGGCTACTGACATTAAGCTTAAGAAATATGTAGTGTACAGCAAAAATGAAGAAAGAATTAAAGAAAAAAGGACTAATTATATTAAATGTTGTTGATAATATCGAGTGGAAATAGGAGGTGCTGCAGTTCCACAGTGCCTATACACGAGCTGCCACTGGAGTCTAGAGCCTTCCGTGGGCATCTGGGTAACTAACTGCAAGAGAGTGTGACGTCATTCCCAGCTACATAGAGTAGCAAGAGGAGAATGTACCATAATTTCCCTTTACCACGTAATTACTCTTGTAAACCCCCCTCCCTCTTCTTGGGCTGTGCCTGTATAAATAACCGCAAAGTGGTTTTAAAAGACACTCTTGGCTGTGCAATGGGGATAGAGGTGCTAGCTTCCCAATATCTCATAATGTAAGAACTGCATTATTTTTATTCAGTGTAGTATACGTATTTGTATCCATCTTTCAAAATTACTTTTAGGTTGATGTCATATCTTAACCTTGACGATTGATTTAACAATCAATTTTGTACGCCTAATTTGAAACTTGAATATTTCAAATCGCAACAAATTGCCCTTACGGAATTTGTAGTTATTAGTCATATATTTATATTACTCATATAGGTATGTACCTAAATTTTGACTGTAAGAAGTGACAGCTGCTAAACACATGTTTTTGCAGATCATATGGTTCGGCAAATGGATACATAATTTGATTTGATAACTTTTCAAAGCCATCGGCTGTCAGCTGTGAGCTGTCAGTAAGCACCAAAGAAGCCATGGGGCTACTGTACTATATTTAACCTGGGGTAGACAGAGGCGTAACTAATCAGTAATATGGGCCCATGGCAAAACTTTCATACTCTACAAGTAAAGAAAGCCCGCCCCTCCCCTCCTCCAAAAATCGTATGTGTTATTGTAGATTATAATATATTAAATTAGCATTAAGTATGATATTGGACTTTTTTTTATGAATTTCATAATACAGATCTACATTTGTCTAATAAAATTGCTACTGTAGATTGAACACATGTAATGTAATTTTTTTTTATCTGAATTGACTCAGACTACATTAAAAAGTATTAAAAGCAACGTTATAATCAATATAAACACTTATGAAGGCTAAACAAACATCGACATTTAAAATTCCTTTCTACCTGATTTTATCTCTGCGAAGTTATTTGTAATTTCTTCCAAGTTATTTTTATGAAGATTTGTTTATATTTGGTTAAATATTGATTTAAAAAAAATATTTACAAATCTATGTTAAATAGTATGACTTTATGCACAGTAAAGTGGATATTGCGTGATTTTGTTGTTGTTAAGTTGTTAAGATCTTATTATTCAAAAACAGCACTTTCATCTCTTGCCAAATTAATTTTGAGTGGGTGGGCCCGGTAGCATTTTGCCACCTACACCAACCTATAGTTACGCCACTGGCCAAAGATAATCATATCGATTAAAATGAATATTTGTCTTTTGCGTTCGGCATTTCTCGAAATAAATGTAGCCCTTTTTCTAATAGAACTTTAAGGATGAAAAAAATATCGTTGAAAATTTTCACATTAAAATGACTGTGAGATTTAATTGGTTCTTGAACTTTACGTATGCATAGATTTTGTGTGTGTGAGAATTTGGGCTCCACCGTTTATTACGTAAAATTTAAATTACTTTTCGGCGATATTATGAAAATATGGAAATGTATTTTTCGGTGAGCTTTTCTCAATAATTTTTCTTAGAGTATTCTAAGAGTAGACTTTTCGCGTTATAAATAATATGCATTGGGGATCTTTTTACCCCTGCTGGAAGTTAGTATATCTTTACCCAACAATCCAAGTTTAATGCGGACTCATGCTGAGCACAATTAATGTCGTATCGGAAAGGTAACGAGAACGTGTCTAGTATAAAATCAAATGATCTATTCTATGACGAATAGATAGATATCTTTCTCACACGTATATATGGTACCTTATGGACGAGCTTGACCACTTTATGGTATTATTGGTTCATCCTAACCTGCTTGATTGGTGAAACACGAGTAAAATATTTTAAACGGACGCGACCATGTATAGGCATTTTAATAGCAAAATAAGGTCACTGAAAATTTGTGTATTTTTTAAATCATTTTAAATTTCCTGTCTTATACTTAACAAAACTCGGACCAGACTCAGTAAACGCTATAAATAGACGGGAAGCGCTCAACACTCACATCGAATAGCGCTTGAAAAAGGTTTAAGTTTCATTTCTAAATCAAATTAAGGGAAAATTTTAGTTATAATTTTCTAACGTTATTTTAAAACAAGTTTAATACAAAATCAAGTAGGAACTATTTAGTGAAAGGATACCATTAAAGTCCGTTCAGTAACAAATCAGAGCATAGACTTCCACGTGGCTTTGTTTACATCAGGTCCCAGCTTAAGGTTAGTCAATAAATAGCTTTTGTCATGGTATAAGTTAGTGCTTTTTTTTTACTTATAAAATTACGTGATTATGATTGATTTCGTGATTAGTTGCTTATTTGGCAGAGATAAACTAAGAACGTTTGTTAGGTTGCATGGCTAGTAGTACTCAGTGTGGCAACGATGAACTTTTGTGGTTATTTATTGAATAAACCATATTTACATAATCAAGTTGTGTGTTTTCTCCAATCTTTGGGGAACCCTGTCCTTAACAAAAAGTGATCTATTACTCAAACTGCCCCTCTGTCATTCCATTCCTTGGTTATTTATTCTAATTGCTAGTATGTCACCTTTATTCAATATCTAATGAAAAGGGCTGCTTCAGCTGGTTCTCAAACGAATAGTTAATGTATATTCCATTCACGGTAGGAATTACTCTCTGAAAGGTCTTTTTTCCTACCAATATTCTACTATATAGTAGATTTATGGTAGGGAAAAAGGCCTTTCAGAAGTCAATTCCTACCGTGAATGGAATATAGATACACTCTGTTTACTTTGATGGATTACACTATGTATGATATTATCTTATAAGTTACATAATAGTGGACTACAAGACAAGCTTGCCACCATATAGCACAAGGCCGTACAAGGTGAACAAGCTCTTATTTACTTTCATGTATAAAGAGAAAATATTGTAATAGTGACAATTTTCAACCTCGAGACTGGGATGAATATCTAAGTTTTGTTTGACCACTCATAAAAAAAAAGTGGATTTACAATTATGTATGTCTGTTCGTCCGCCTCTGGACCTATATCCAAAAGGGTTTACTGGATTTTGTTCAAACTTGATCTTTAAATGTTATATTATGTCAGAACAGTTTTATATTTATAACCCTAGTCCTTGAATTAAGGGTAGTGAAGGGTTTATAAAAATAACATTTTACAAAAAAATGGCTTTAACGATTTTGTTTAAAATATTGATATCTAACTGACCTGACAAATAACATTGAGTAGATATTTGTTTTTTGTTGGAAAACTCGTTTAAGGGTGGTTAATTTGATACACCTAGTTTACCATTAGCTGAATTTTTGAAAACAACTATACTATTTTATTCAAAATTGGTATCATTGGGAACAATTCTACATGATAAATAATTATGTATGTTTATTTTTTAAATTATTATTTGTTTACTTATCTCAAATTTTAGAATTTTTTCTTTCTTTCGAAAATGCCTAAAGATTTAGTTCAAAATGGGTATCTGAAAATGATTTTTCATGATAAATAAAAAAAAAAGGGATAGGTTACAAATAACTTATTTTGGAAAATTATATCTTTTTTTTAAATTAATGAAGTGTTTGTTTGTTTATTGTCTGACTCACATTAAATTTTTACTTTTTTAGCTTTTGGAAGGAGATGAAATTAATTTAAAATAAATAAGGTGTGAATATGGGGTAAAAAGTTTGGGAACTTCTGAATTGATAAATTACATTTTAGAAAACATTATAGACAATATGAAATTTAAGTAAGGAGCGTTATTTAATATTAGATAAGACTTGGATAAGAAATATTTAAATTCAAAGGATGTTCAATTTACAAAAGATATAAATTATTGAACTATATAAATTGTAATACATTAGAAAAAGATGTATTAGTAAAAAAAATAGATACAGTAAAATGATAAGGAAAGAATTAATTTTTTTTTTTAGTACCGCATCTAACTACCCGTTCGGGTTATATGCTTATGTACTAATTACACTAATGATTTTAGAGATTATGAAATTTATATTTAGAGGGAGTGTACCCGCATTTTTGGGGCAGGAGAATGGAAAATTAGTTTGGAAAAACCACTCCCAGTACACCCGACCGAGACTCAAACTTCGATCTCCCCGTCATCGGCAGTCTAGTCTAACACGAGAGTAGCGCGTTAGACCATGCAGCCACCGAATCTGGCGAAATAATTTTTTTTAATAATGATTAAATGAAAAGCCTGATAGAATACATATGAAAAATAAACAGAAAATAGTTATATTCTAACATAGAAAAGATATTTTTTAAATATAAAGCAATTTCATTACATCCCACAGGATAAGCATCAGTGAGCCAATATTTTTGGTTTGTTTTTTTCATCACCGTATCTTACTTACAGCCCTCTCAAGTTATAGGCATATATGACCAATTACTCTATTCGGGGTAGGGATGAGGGAGGAAACATTTTAGGGGCAATTTCCCCGCATTTGCCTGGGAGGAGCGTGGGAACAAACCATCCTCAGTAGACCAAATCGGGATTTGAACCTCTATCTCTCCGTCATCAGCAGGCCAGTCTAACACGAGATTGACGTCTTGGAACGTTCGACCCCTGAAGCGGGTAATTTGTCAGTTAACAAGTAAAAGGAGCAATGGACTCTATTCAGAAGTTAAGACTCTGGAATATCTGTCAGACTTTTTTCATAATATTTCAATGAAATTGGATTAACAAAATATTTGATTATCTTATCACCGCTGGTTAGAACTAATTTTTAATGTGACTTATTTAATATTTTATATATCAAGTAATTTTGTTTTATTTCCTTAAATCACTTTAACACTTATTTATTATGTGAGTTACTAGGTCTTGTCATGGTTTATATCACCAATACTTGCTAACCACAACTGATAAATTATATTGACTCACAAAGCCTTATCTTGTGTGAACTAATAAGATTGCTTTATATTTAAAAAAAATATTTTCTATGTTATAATATAATCATGCTATGTCTTTTTCATATATGTTTTATGAGGTTTTTCATTTAACTATTATCTAAACCGTTTTTCATTGTCCTTATGCCTTAGCAATTTTAACTATCCCCTTTCATTTTACTGTGTTTATTTGACTATTTCTTTTACTAATCAATCTTTTTTTTAAATGTATTCCAATTTATATAGTTCAGTAATTAATACCTTTTGTAACTTGAACATCTTTTAAATTAAATATTTCTTATCCAAGTCTCAGCTAATATTTATAAATAATAGGTATAATATTTGAATACTCACTCCCTACTTTTTTTAAAAAATAATCTGCTAAATTACACATCCAAAGTTTTCAAGAATCGCGATCCTCTTTCTTACCTGTGAGTTCATCGGCGTCGACATCCCTGAGTACTAGGACGGCGATGGTTTGTGCAGCGGGCAGCCCCCACCCGGCCAGATGGAATAGGGAGGAGTGTTGTTGAACCCTGTCATGAGTCCAGCGCAATCCTGAACACAGGCACCAGGAGAGCGTCACTAGGACCCACCTGTTAACAACAAATACGAACTGGGGTCAAGACTAGAATTGTATCAGGAGTACAAGAGAAGCAAGGAGGTAACGTCTTTCCAGTGTAGGAGTGGTGGTAGCTTACAGCTAACTAGAGTTACTAGATCTACTCTCATGTATCCATAAGCTAAACCATTTGATCTGCAAGACCATGTGTGAGTTGCTGTCACCTTTGTTAGTCAAAACTTTCACAACCGACAATTTAATTTTAATTATCTTTTCCTTTAGCCGTTTTTTACACTATTAAAACAAGAACTCTCGAAAATAGCCATGTGGATGTTTATTTTTTGGAAGAGGAGTCTGTGGTTTACTCAAATATAATTTACTTCTAAAATGCTAAATACTCTTATTTCTTTATAATCTAAGATGACAAACTAGACGAAATAAGGACGGTCGATGGCATCATACAAACCGTATTCAGCTGTATTCATGTGCATATGTTTACAAAATTAAAAGTTTTATTTTGAGACTAATATTTTTTAAGTCTCTTTCTTTAAGTTATGGCGACCAGTTACACTACAACCACGAAACAAAAAATAACATTTTTGTTTTATTAATATTTTCTCTTCTTTCAATTAGTTAAGAAAAAGCCAATAATACTATACCAATGTAGGTATAATCATGGAGAGTATTATTAGGAGCATTTGATAACACTTTTGATTGATAATATAGTACTATATTCTTGGGTTTTTAACCCGAGGGTTGGTTTGAAGCAATATAATAGTTATAAGTTATAAAATAATAATTTTTTCAACATAGGTTAACAATAGGGACCTTCAACAACTAATGTTTACAAATTACAATATCAATCTTCTTAAGAAATTATCATAAGCGCCAACAATAAATATGTGGTTGGATAATAACTAGAACTAATGAGCATAGGAGAAACAAAGTGGTAGCTAGTTCTCAAGTACAAAATATTTGTCATTGGCCGGATTAGGATTTCCCCTTTCACACTGGATGCCGTCCGTGTCTGTTCTAAAACTAAGTGTTTTTTTTTAGTATCACGTCTTACTACCCGTTCGGGTTATACGCTCATGTACTAATACGCTAATGGTTTTAGGGATTAGGAAGGTTATATCTAGAGAAAGTGTACCCGCATTTTTGTAAAGGGAGAGTTAAAACCCATTTTGGAAAACCACCCTCAGTACACCCGACCTACATTCGAGCCCCGAGAGTAACGCGTTATACCATTAATGGGGTCACCGAAGCGGGTTAGAGCTAAGTTAATTTGTAAGTTGTCTGCTGATACATTAGTTGATTCAGAGAATATATGGTAAACCACCTTGGTAAAAATGTAGGGACTTTTCATCCACTATTAGCCTTATCTGGCTATTAAGGGCGCACTCATGTTATTTGCCTGAAGAAAATCTTAGGTCATACAATCCAAACTCGATCTAAACAGGTGCATGTAAACATATAAAAATAAAACTTTAATTAGTTTGAAAGTGTGAAATATATTTCTCCTTCAATGTCCACTAAAAAAGTAACCTATCCGCCAAGTGGTCTAAAGTATGAAGGAATTCTCACTCCTCGAGAATGTCGACGATGTGTGTTCAAACAAAATAACAACTATCGTACTTCAGTCCGCTCGGTCAGTCACGTCGGACTCATTTGCAGACGAGGAATTTTTACAAGATCGTGTTCAAGTGTAAGCGCAGATCTCATCCAAGGAGTTGGGATTTCGTGGAAGGCAGTTTATTCGGGAGGAATGAAGAAATGTTGATTTCATGCAACTGCAGGTACTCGTAGCCAAAGTATTTAATATATATTCGTCACCAACAAAGATGATAAATTAAATAATACGAAATATTAGGAGGAAATAGTGCATTTGGTCAACAATGAGTAAGTGCCAAATGGAAAAGTTTTGCATCGAGGAACAGGCAAGTAGAAGAGTTGGTGCATCGAAGAACAGGCAAGTAGAAGAATTGGTGCATTGAGGAGCAGGCAAGTAGAAGAATTGGTGCATTGAGGAACAGGCAAGTAGAAGAATTGGTGCATTGAGGAACAGGCAAGTAGAAGAATTAGGTGCATCGAATAACAGGCAAGTAGAATAGTTGGTGCATTGAGGAACAGGCAAGTAGAATAGTTGGTGCATTGAAGAACAGGCAAGTAGAAGAGTTGGTGCATCGAGGAACAAGCAAGTAGAAGAGTTGGTGCATTGAAGAACAGGCAAGTAGAAGAGTTGGTGCATTGAAGAACAGGCAAGTAGAAGAGTTGGTGCGTCGAAGAACAAGCAAGTAGAAGCTTTAAAGTGGGATAAAAGAGGACGCGATAAAAGGTCGGTGTTTCTTCAGTTTTTATGGCAAACATATTTTTGGGCAAATAAATAACATATTGCTCCAGTACAAATATTGAGTTTAATTTTCTTCCAAGGTGATATCAACAATATCAACAATTGTTGAATATATGTCATGAGCATAGTGGCATTATCTAACAAACTTTTTAAATGAATAAAAAAAAGTTGTCATAAAATTCCAGGACACCTAAGACAAACAGTCAATACATTTTGAATTCACGATGTGAAAAAAATTAAATTATAAGTTTGTACTGGAGCAATATTTTTAAAAAATTAATTTTAAAAAAGTGTTGCCAAAAAAACTCCAAAATAACTTGCCTTTTCTTGCGTCTCCTTCCATCACACCTTAAATCCCGCCGGTCTGCTACGTTGTTTGATCCGACCTCACACAATCGCCTTACACCTTGGAATGTTGGAAAGAGTAGGGAGGGAAGGGGAGGAGGGGGCAGGGCAGCAGACGTAATATTTGAAGGAGGAACGAGGTATACATAATAAATAAAAAAGAAGGGAAGAAGTAAAAAACGCCGTGTCATGTTTGTTGGGATGGAGGCAGTGACAAGGTAATTTATTTGTTTAGTGTCCAACATTTTTTTCTGAGGGGGTGGGAGGGAAGATAGAAGAGGAGAGGGTTAGAGGGGAGGGGGGTAGGAGTTGTTAGGCGTCTTTGGAAAGTGACAGGCGGGTAAGACTGGACACTCCACGACAACCAAAAGGAGTCATTGGTCGCTCCTAACATAATAAACTAAAACTGTGCGTTCTAAACAAGTAAAGGAACAAGCCATCTTAAATGAATGAATATCAACACACAGGTTGCAAATAATTGCAATTTCTGGAATGTCCGTATGAAGAAAACAGCACTTTTTTTTTAAGCACCGCGTCTTCTACCCATTCGGGTTATACACCCATGTACTAATAAAGCTAATGATTTTGGGGATTAGGAAGGCTATATTTAGAAGAAATGTACCCGCATTTGCGTAAAAAAGCTAGTGGGGAAACAATTTGGGAAAACCACCCCTAGTTCACCGGAACGAGATTCTAACCTCCATATCCCCGTCATTGGCAGTCTAAACTAATGCGAGAGTGACGCCTTGGACCATGTGGCCCCCAAATCAGGTAAAACCACAATTCAATTAATTTAAATTAGTTGAAAAATGACATCTAGACATAGGAATTGAACCCAGAATTTTTAGATTAGCGTTAAGCCAAAGGTTCTGATTAGACTCCCGTGTCCAGGTGTCATTTTTCAACTAACCATTGGGAATCGAACCCAGAACCTTTGTCTTAGCGTTCAGTTAAAGGTCCCGGGTTTGATTCGCGTGTCCGGGAGTCATTTTTTAACTAATCTAAATTAATATCGAATTAATTATTTCAAGCAGTTAATTTTAGTTTAGAATGTACCATCACAGGTTTTAGAATAAGAGTTATAAATCAAAGAGTCACACTAAACTTTCCAAATCAAGCAGTTAATTTTAGTTTAAGAATGTAGCATCACAGGTTTTAGAATAAGAATTATAATTAAAAGAGTCATACTATACTTTCCAAATTTGTTCTGAAAGTTGAAAAATGACACCTGGACACGGGAATCGAACCCGGGACCTTTGGCTTAGTACGCCAATGCTCTTACCACTTAGCTATCCAGGATTCGTCCCGTGCCCATGTTCATTCTTCACTCATATTTTAAGGCAGAGACTATGACGGACATGCGAGAATCGTCGGCTATAAATGTGTGATTTTATTAAGATCACGAGCTATCAGATAACGCAGCCACCTTAGCATAAATAATAGCTTTGGCTATTTTATTCATTTCTAAATCTGGCTCAGATAATGTATTGCCTTGAAAACAATTTGGACAACACAAATGGTAAGTTATGATTGCTATGCCCCAATAGGAATTGAAGAATAGTGTCAGGGCATAAGGAAGGAAACTAAACAGTTCACTAAGTTCAGCCTTCCAAAATACACAAGCTGTAGTGAACCTTTGTTAAGCTACCAGAGTTTACTTAGGTACTGGTTGTAGTAAGCCTTGGTTACGCTACGAGAGTATACTTTGTGTGGTGCACCTTAGTTCAGCTACAACAGTATGTAGCTGTAGGAAACCATAGTTCAACTACTAGAGTATATACTTACTGGCTGTGGTGAGCCTTAGTTTAGGTACCAAAGTATATTAGTTGTCATGGATGTTAGTTCAGTTACTAGAGTATACACCAGAGTATACTAGTTGTGATGGAGCTTAGTTTAGTTACCATAGTATATACGACAGTATAATAGTTGTGATGGACCTTAGTAATTACCAGACTATACTATTTGTGGTGAGTCTTAGTTCCACTACCAGAGTATACTAATTGTGGCGAGTCTTAGTTCCACTACCAGAGTATACTAATTGTGGCGAGTCTTAGTTCCACTACCAGAGTATACTAATTGTGGCGAGTCTTAGTTCCACTACCAGAGTATACTAATTGTGGCGAGTCTTAGTTCCACTACCAGAGTATACTAGCTGGGGTGAGCCTAAGGCTACGGCCAGACGTGCTGTAAAATACTGCCAGAATCCGCAGTAAAATAAATCATAAAAATGCATCCAATAGATTCAAATGTAGCCAGCTATACAATGTTGTAAATTACTGCTTGGTTAGAAAGTGGAACTAATTTCAAGGTCGTGTTGTAGATGAATAGGCCTGGACCTCAGACAAATTATATACCTAGATACCCAACCTCCAGGTTAAAATGGCTGAGCTTCTTTTGACAGCTTGAGTCCTTCCACACTTGGATCGCTGCAGTTCCATCAGCACCCAGCAGTGACACTAGCGAAACCCAGTGTTGAAGGACTCAAGCTGCCAAAAGGAGCGCAGCAAAACCTCCGTAAGGTTGAGAGTCTGTCTCTTTCTTGTCTGTGGCCTGGGTCCATAATTCTGGCGACAGTTTACAGCGAAAGAGTGGCCACACGTGCAATATTGTGTGGCGGAGTCATATTCCTGCCTCGTGTGTTCTCTTTATTTTATTTACCATTTTGTTCCAAAATGGCGAACACCTCATTATTTAGTTACAAAAATATCCATGTCGGTATGACGTAAAGTGTGGAGAGCACAAAAACAGCGATTTGATGTTGCAGTTGGTCTAGCGTAATGGAATTTCTAGCAGGAGATGCTTGGGATGGATTCCTTTATCTTTTTAGACGGTGCCGACGTCGGACAAGTAGCACGCAAAACGCAATTTGGCATTAGGATTTATCACCTTTATTTAATTTTCACATCTGCACACAAAAGCTACTTGTTGCTAGTGTATCGTGAAGAAGCAGCACTACAGCCGTCTTCTGGCCGCCCACAATTTGTAGCAGCTTTATTTTACTGACGTTTTTGGCAGTATTTTACAGCTCGTCTGGTCGTAACCTTAGTTCGGCCACCAAAACACATTAGCTCTAGTGAACCTTTGCTAAGCTACCAGAGTACAATTACTGGCTGTGCTGCTCCTGTAGCCACTATCAGCAGAAGGGTGGGAGGAAGGATGTATTTAAACAGTGGTGCATGTTATCAGCCCCGGAGAGGCTCCGTTGTTTGCCAACTCTGCTACTGTTACAGACAGATAGCATGGCGAGGTCCTCTCTAGCTACAAGTCTACAACCCAATACACGCAGTTGTAGTGGCGTAATAAAAGGTAGAGATGACAACCGTACCGTACATTTTCAATCCTATGGGACGGAGCTGTATTTGCACAGGCTTTGCTCATCCAATTAAAATAGTAACATATTTGGCCCCTAAGTTAGTGACAAATTCAACCACCAAGCATTGTAGTCAAAACATGAGTGTGAGAAGAGAAGTGGAATGAAATCGCTCTTATTTCTTAACTGGCACTCATCTGATTGTGTTTATTATGTTATTAGCTAGCGTCCTTAATGCCATTTCACAAGGCTGTTTTCAAAACGTGCGTCAAGTCTACGGTGCGTTTTGTCAAAATCATTGTTCAAAGTGGGTCTTTTAAAACAATGAACACACGTTATTCATAAGGGGAGTGATGCATCAGAACATTTTAGAGTGAACAGATTTTTTTTCCAACATGATTCATTTCAAAAAGTTTATTTTTCTCTAAAGGATGTTTTAACTGTTGGAATTATATCTATATGATTTTTTTTTTAATTATTAACTTTGAGTTAAATGTTCGATTTGGGGGACCGGAAAAAATCGGAAACGATAAAAGCAAACATGAAAATTCCATACAGAAAAAACCCCACGGTCATAAATACTCACAGGAAAAAAGCTCAAACGGCAAAATGCCCACATGGAAAAATGCCCACAAGGAAAAATGCCCACACGGAAAAAAGCACACACGAAAAAGAGCCCACACGAAAAAAACAAGGTTAAATGCCCACACAAAAAAATTGCTCACACAAAAAATTCTCACATGGAAAAATGCCCACACGAAAAAAATTATGAATCAAGGTTAATTTTTAACGGAATGCTAGTTTGATTGGAGTTTAGCATTACTAACTTTTTAGCTTCCACTTGTAAAGTGCGCGTTTGATTTATTCTTGTGCATTAATAGAGTTTGCATTCACTTTTTTTTTAGGTTTTTATGTTAATTTAAAGATTTTTTTTTTAATTTTTAGTTTCATTTTATGGATAAATTTTGACACATTTTAGGTCATCAAAATTCTGACCGTGGTACAACAACATAACCAATGTTTACAAGTGCTTAGGGTTCAAAAAATATATCAAAATTGAGTTTTATTTAATGGTTATTATACATTTAAGTTGGATCTACATGTTGGTTTAGTTTAATAAGTAGGTTACATATTTCATGAAATAAAGATTATTACTCTAAAAAATTTAAACTAGAAGTCGACATTTTAATACGAAGTGTTGACCCTTGAGGACCCAATATCAATATTTTTACTTTCTCGCTACCTCACAGTTAGAGCAAGTATTGTGATCGTAAAAAAAATCGAACTCAAGATTTTGATGAATGTCGCCATTTCACGATCCTCCGAATCCGAAAAAGTTGTTTTCGCAATGCCGTCTGTCTGTCTGTCTGTCCATTTGTCTTTCAGTCTGTACCTCAGGCTAGAGCCTAAACTATACTACCGATTGGGCTGACTCGGTATCTAGGGTTTTCATACGGTTATCCCGAGGAAATTTTGGAATTGGATATCCAACCCTAAAATTAAGGGTAGTTTCCTTAAGAGAAAAATAAATCTATTTTATCACAATTGGCTTAAGCGATTTTGATTAAATTTCATTTTTAAACTATGATCAATATTACAAACTAAATGGATAACCTCAATTTGTCGTCAAAATTACTTTAAGAATACCGGTCTGGTTCGTAAATTATAATTGAGAAACATTCAGTTTTCTCAGAATCGACTAAAACGATTTAGATTTAAGTTCGCACGAAGGCGTTGATTAAGATTATAAGCAAAATTTATTTTTTCATTTTCCCATGAAAATTACTTTTATGTTTCATATCTCCGCAACTCTTTGAGATACTAAATAACTTATCACTGTAAAATTTTAGTACGATTAAAAGTGAAAAAAAAAAATATTTGTAATATATTTTTATAAAACCAATAGTTTTTGATATATTGGCAAATATATCAATATCATTTTGTGAGCTTTAGTTGTGAATAGATCCTTAAGTTCAAACACAAAAATTATCTAATGCCATAAAGTAAGCAAATAAGTAAGTCTATCAAGAAGTTGATGTTTTTTCTTAAACCTCTTATGTAAGTGCTTGTACAGCACAGGGGCGAATACAGGATTTTCGTGAATGTAGGAGGGACGCGGGTGCTCCCATCGGGATCGAGTCGGGGGGTGGGGACTTGAAGAAATGTTGACATAAAAATACTTCAAACTTTGAGAGGAAATCTTTTGAGTAATTTTTCAGTGTAACGCTAAACGCGAGAATAATCCTCTAATGAAGGGTATAACACGAAATTTGCGATTAGTATTGAAAATTATTAAAAGAAAATAATAAGAACATATTTAGTGATTATTAAGAGGGAAATAAGTTTAAACATTATAACAATTAAAACGTTATGTGTGTGGTATTATCCAAATATTTCGTTTAAAGCACGTTATTTAAAAATAAATTATTTTAAAGATATTTATTTATTACTAATCATTGAAATAGTGATAATAAAAATTATAAAATAAATGTAAACCTAAGTAAGGTTTGTGCAACAAAGTTAGACGCATACAAATTAAATTTGGGTAGTTTAATTAATGCCCATTTTCACCATTTTAATACTTAATGCGATTGTTTTAAGTATTAATAATGATTACCGTATATTAATCATTTAATAATATTACCAATAACAATTTTAAAAATGAAATCTGGTTAATGAGATAGTATTACGTGACAATGAAACTAGTAGTAACTTTAACATTGATTTAATTGGTTTAGTTTCTTGAAGGGGGCGCGCACCGGCCCCTCCCCCACGCTCCTCTCCTAATCCATATATGTTACAGCAATGATTTATCTATCTCATTTTATACTAAATAGTCAATAATTACCTATTTTATTGGTCAAAATTTATAAAAGAGAAATTTAATAGCTATGCGATAACCATAAGATGTGAATCCCCTAATAAAATGTCAAAATTTTAATACAAAGTATTGACTCTTGGAGACCAAGTATCGATATTTTTTATTGATTCATATGTACAAATGAAGAAGTTAATTCTTTAGAAATAAAATTATAAAAATTAAAACCGTGAAAAATTGTTTGTAATTATAATACAATTTGTTCTCGGGTTCGCTAGTGTATTTTATATGACTAATTTTGAGTAAATATCTACATTTTTAAACACCTGAGCGAGAAAGCCCGTGCAGAATTCCGTATCATTTATTTTTGTAGTGACATACATACCACAGATACCAATTTGGAACCAAATCATTAGAGCTGCTTTCAAAATATTTCGAATTTTCTAAAATTACTCATCAGCCCTTCAATTAATTTTAACCCAAAAACCAAATATAAGGTATTATCTCACTTATTTGGGATGTCAAACATATTCTATACATCAATTTCAATTAAAATCGTTAAAGCCATTTTCAAAAGTGGAGTTTAAAAAAAGCATTCATCATCTTTAATTTGAGGGATAGGGTAAAAAAAAATCTGGAGGTATAAAATTGTAAAAATTAAATATCAAGTTTGAGCACATACATAGAGAGACAAACAAGGAGATGGACAGAATTGTAAAATTCAATTTTTTTTCTTGTCTAAATTTTTTATTTCGATTTCGATTTTTTTTCACGGTTTCAATACTTTCTCTTTAGATGAGAAAGTAAAAATGAATGGGGACATTTGTCTCTATGGACATTTTCCCGAGTGCGCACTTTTAGTGCGAGCTTTTTTCACATGAGCATGTTTCGTTTGAACAATTTTCATGTGGGCATATTTCCATGTGAGCATTTTTGCTTGTAGTTTTTTTTCGTGTGCACTTCTTTCACTTGCGCTTTTTTTCCAGAATCTTTGATTTGCTATTGTATGTTAACAACTTAATTGACTAAAGCATTCTATTTAATAAGGATCAACAAAAGTTTTATTAATATAGATTGTACTAATGGTATTTAGCACCGCGTCTTACTACCCGTTCGGGTTATATGCTTTAAGTACTAATTACGCTAATGGATTAGGAATTGGGAAGGTTTTACTAAAGGAAGTGAACCCGCATTTGCGTGAAGAAAGAGTGGAACACCCTTTAGGAAAAACCACCCCCAGTTCACACGACCGAGATTCGAACCTCGATCTCCCCGTCCTCAGCAGTCGAGCTCAACACGACAAGCGCGNCCTCGATCTCCCCGTCCTCAGCAGTCGAGCTCAACACGACAAGCGCGTTAGCCAACTACGCCACCGAGGCGGGTTATAAATTGTACTAATCAATCAAAATAATATTTTTACTTATTCTCAACCTCAACTAACAAATTTTTGCTTTCCATACAATTATTATTCTGAATTTTTTTTAAAAGAGTACATTTAACTTCGATAAGTTACTATTAAGAGTATGCTGTTTTACCTCCTCAAAAAGAGTACATACATGCACTCTTATAAGAGCACAGTTGGTAACTCTACCCTAAGTACATATGCACATTTAAATTGTTCTAGGCATCTCTGTTTAGGAACAAATTAAATAAATAATACCCGCCGCGGTGGCGTGGTTAGTTAACGCGCTTGTTTCGTGTTGAGTTAGACAGTTGAGGACGGGGAGATCGAGGTTTGAATCTCGGTCGGATGAACTGGGGGTGGGTTCCTAAATGGTTTTCCACTCTCCCTTCACTCAAATGTGGGTTCACTTACTCTTTATTCAACCTTGCCAATTCCTAATCCATTAGCGTAATTAATACTTAAAGCATATAACCCGAACGGGTAGTAAGACAGGGTGCTAAATAAAAAATTAACTAAACAACTTTATAGTATTCATCAGTTTATTTTAGTATATTACAAGGATTATTTTCAGCACAAACTTAACCAAACCTCAAATAATACTTGATCGCCAGTTTGTGAACTAGTCGAATACCATGAAGATAATATTTTGTGAATTTTCCAGTACCATGTTTATCCAAATTTTCGGTGATGGAGGACCACCAAATGAAAGTTATGCGCATTGGGGGACCGCCTGGGAGTAGAGGGGTAGTGGGGTTAAAATGTATACAGGAAAAACATTATTTATAGGCAATTCAATTTTACGACTGTAAATACAAGACAGGAATAAATTGATTAAATTATATGATGATCAAAAATATCATATGAATACATAAATATATAATACATGAATTGGTAAGTCATAGTTTTTTGATTATTTTTAACATTCTAAAGCTCATAATTTCTTACAATTAATTGTTCAGATTTGTTGACTAAAGTTGGAACAAACTGCCTTTACTATGTGACTTGTGTCTACCGATCAAAGAAATAAAGCGTGGTATGGATATTTTATCTTTTTCGTTTCACATAAGGAGCAATGTGATACTTTTCTTATGTTATGTTACATAAGAACAGGTGTATTTGACCCCCCACCGCCCCTACTAGTCATAAGAGTATCAATTCAACTTTAGTGTGTCGACACTTTGAACAAATTTGAAAAATACTGTTTTAAACTCAATAGATAACAAAAAACAACAACAGAGAGCTACGCTTATGAATTGTGAAATATTTTTAAAAGGGGCTTTACAGTATTTAAAAAAATGTAATAAATACATATTATTTTATTCAATAACCATGCAAAAACTTCGAAAATGAATTGATTTTATTTAATCTAGAATATACTTAATTTTCATCATAACGTCCACACCATTAACAGAATTTTGAGTTCAATCTACTAAAAATAAAATACTCTATTACCTTAATAATATGAAAGTTCGAATCCCGCAGCTTACACTGGGGGTGATGTATTTACTGTGTGGGTTTCTACTCTTTCTTCAGGTAAATGCTGGGGCATTCCCTTTTAATTTAACTCATCATTCCTGTCACATTAGGGGTAGTTGTTAACATAATCTGTGTTAAGTATAGTATTAAAATACTAATATTATTTGACCTGAGAATCTTATCTTTACCTAAACAAATTAAACAAATGCAAGTAATTAAATTATGTTAAATAATGGAACTTAAAAAAAATTAAGAAGCAAGAGTGACATTGAGAGAAATTCAATAGAACAAAGGTTAAGTGAAGTGACAGAAGCGAATATAAGTGTAGAAAGAAAGTGAAATAGTGTTAAGAATATTTTTATGAAGGCGCTAAATTACAATGTTGGAAAAGTGAAGAGGACTGTATGAAAGCCCTGGGTAACAACAGAAATGCTTCAGAGAATGGAAGAAAGAACGAAATAGAAAAATGTCAACAAAGAAGAATATACGAGGCTAAATAACGAGTTAAGGAGAGAAACAGACAAAGCGAGGAAATACTATATAGAGAAGACATGCGATGAGATTATTGAAATGCTAAGAAAAGGAAGGTATGCCCCATGTACCAGAAAGCAAAGCAACTGGTAGGGAATGAAAACAAAGGTGTGGGGGGAAAAAGAAATAGAAAACCCTAAAGGTCATAAGGTGATGGATCATAAAGAGGCTCTTACGATTTGGAGAAGATATATAGAAGAACTGTACAACAAGAAAAATAGACCAGGGAACCTAAAGATTAAAGCCAAAGAAGAGGTAGAGGAAGATGAAAAAGGACCCAACATTTTAAAGAGTGAATTGGCGAGAGCCAAAAAGGAAATGCGACGAAGGAAAGCTGCTGGAGATGATGACATCATACCACTTGATCTTCTGAGGGAACTGGGAAACAAAGTATAATGGCTCTGACAACTTATAAATAGAATCTACGAAACAAAAGAATGGTCCAAAGATTTTCTAGACGTAACCATGGTGGCTCTAGAGGAGAAGTAAGCCAAGAAATGCAGTAGCCAGAGGATCATCAGCCTCATCTCTCATGTGGGAAAGATTGTGGAAAGAATACTTAAACAGGTTAATGGAACAGAAAATAGAAAGTGTGATAGAAGAAGACCAATTTGTATTCAGAAAAGAAAAGAGGTGCCATCGGTAAGCTGAGAATAATTTCAAAAAGAGTGCTTGAAGTCAAGGAAGAAGTCTACATTGGTTTTATTGACTGGCAGAAGGCTTTATGTAGAGTTAAATGGAAGAAACTGATGGAAATACTCAAGAATATCGGCATCAACTGGAGGGACAGAAGGCTGATTGAAAATCTGTACCTGGGACAGCGAGTGAACGTGATACTAAATTATGCAGATACCAACAGCGTAGATATAGGAAGAAGAGTGAGACAGGAATGCTGTTTGTTACCAAGTCTGTTCAACTTGTAAGGATCACCATGGCTATGGAAGCTTTCAACAAGAAGAGGTTACTGCTGACCAGAAAGTTGAATTTGGAACTGAGGAAGAAACTGATGAAATGCTGCATTTGGAGCATCACAATGTATGGCGCAGAAACTTGGACTCATAGGAAGATGAAAAATAAATACTTGGAGAGCTTTGAAAGTGGTGTTGAAGAGGACTTGAAAATATCAGGTGGACAGACAGGGTGACAGATGAAGAAGTCCTAAGAAGAGAGGGTGAGGAGAGATCCATTTTGGATGTGATTTTTCAGCGCAAATCAAACTGTTTCGGACACATCCTTAGGAGAAACTGTCTTCTGCACGACGTTATATAGGGAAAGGTTGAGGTAAAGAGGAGCTTAGGAAGGAGAATTCAAATACTAGAGGACGTGAAGGAAATAAGAAAATTCTAGTAGTTGAAGGAGGAGGCAGAGGACAGGGTGCTTTGGAGGTCTAAGTTTCTTTTCCAAAAGGAATGGAACTGTCATAAGACAAAATACTTAATAATAAAGACTAGTCATGTATAAAGTAATGACCTATATAACTAGCAATATTATACAATATTATTTTTTAATATTTAAAGCGCCATATATACTTCGCTTCCACCGACATATATGTTTACAAAGAGTGAAATTATTAGGTCAACGTAAACAAAATATTAACCTGAAATCAAATTTTACTGTCTCTTCACTTTTTCATTCTTATTTTTAATAATAGGACTTATAATGCAAGGTTTTTATTCTTATCGGGTCATGTTGGTATCTTTCATTTCCATTTTGATAAGAGCCATAACGATTTTTAAATGGTAACGTCTTGTTACTGCTGAGATTCAAACCCCGATTTATTTATGACCATAAATCTAGTCTCGTGCCAATTTTAAATATCAATAACCCCAGTAGGTTACTTTCAGTGTTTCACAACAAGCAACGCCAGTGTCCTTTCCCATTAGTGGGCGGTTTACTCGTCTCAATAATATTGGAGGGCCGTTTCGGCATCACAACGAGCCTAGAGCTTTATCGAGTTTACTACAGCCGGTTGAGTCAATGGCGTGTGTTACTCGTGTGTTTATGATCCAATCATCAATCAGACGTTTCACAACACAGGAGAGTGGATGGTGCGTATAAACACGTCATCAGTATAGGGACCACTTAGGGTGGTATGCAAGAACGTATAGTGAATGCTTAGTGGACCAAGAGTGTGGTCCCAAGCACACTATCGCTCCACCTTTTAACCTATAATGATGCAAACAAACCCACGCTAGTGTCCACAAGGCATTCACTTAATCAAGTTCTTGCATACGGCCCTTAGTGCTCTTTCACATGAAAAATATTTTATCGCGAGATGTTTTTGTCGCGCAATTTTTATCCACTGAGATGCATTGCTTTAAATGGGAGCGTTCACACAGGGAGGGAAAATTTCGCGCGGTAAAATTCCCGCACAACCAGTTTAGAACAATCGCTTGTATCTAGCGACAAAATTATTGGTCGTGCGGGAAAATATCACACATAGATCTTGAGATACATTTGAGTAAAATATATACTCTCAGACGAGAGGGAATAAATCGTGCGGTTAGTATGCTGTTAGATCTCTTTCGAGGTAGAACGTATCGTATAACAATAATTTGTGATACAAATTTAGCCTTCAATGTACTGTACATTGTTGGGTACATGATTGAGATACAATAGTGTTTTATGCACTTTTCAATAATTATATGTATTAAGTTGGCATGCAAAGTTCTTTACCTTAACGTAGCTACCACTTTTTCAGATGGTGTAATTGCATTTCTCATAATTTATCAGCTTTTAAGTAAGTTTGGTGACAAACAATGCCGCAATTCATAAAATGTTGAAATAGACATGCGACAATACTTGAAAAACTTACTGTCATACTGGCATAGTCCACCAAAATTTAAACTAAAATCACCTTCAACGTTTCAAATATGGTTATGAACTTGAAAAACATTAGCTGTTTATTGACTCTTAAACCTTTCAGAGGGGTATCTTTAGAGGTGTCAGAGAGAGCTTTCTTACATTTTATAGTGGATAAATTGTCAACCTCGTTACCAACGTTACACGAAGAGCTAGGTATTATATATATTTATATATAATACTTGTTTAATTAATCGTTCGAGACATTCATAGTTTGCATCATGTCTACAAAGGTTGCAGAGGATATGTCAAAGCGAGTAAAGACATTAAACGAAAATACAAACAGTTATGAGATGCGTGACACGAGTAAGATATCAAGGCGAGGAAACCTTTAAACAGATCCCTAACAATGAACATGACAGAGAACAGTGAAAATGACTGAGGAGGTGAAAGAAGAGATGGCAGAACCAACATTTATTTCATACCTATCTTCATACACCTCAAGCACACTCTGATAAACTTATGGTATACGTTACTATGCGTACACGACTAAGATCGGGGATACACATGTTATGTTTGATAAGAGTGACAGTATTGTAATTCTCAATAATATCGTAGCTTCTTACACACGGGGAATTTAGGAATTACTTTTCAGAAAAGAGTCTATGAATTACACCAAGGAGGATCTAAAGGTGTACATGTCTATGCTTGAAGGAACTAACGCACAACGAATCAGGAATGAACCTTACAGCCGTTTAAAGTTAAGAACGGGATTGAAATATAAAAGTATCATAGAACCCATGTTCTAGGATTAGCTTGAGGGAGGTCTATACAAAACGGAAAGAGGAAGAGGGGTAGATTATACCTATTGGTATTTAACCGACCAGAGCAGATGATTGAGCACATGATAGCGAAATTGTTTCCATCATCGAAGAATTACGCGTGGCTGGAATCATTGTCTAATCATGTCTGCCAAGGAGGATATTGCACGTGAACTTCATCGTCCCGCAATAGTTGGTTTTTGTCAGAAGACATGTTAGTGTACGAAGATTGAACGAGTTACTACAAGCTGATCTGGTAGAGATGATACTTTACTCTAGATCGAATAAGAAATACGAGTACATTTTCACCATCATTGATGTTTATTCCAAATGGGCTTGGGATGTACTCATCAAGGCTAAGCCAGAGGAGATCGTCACTAAAGCTATGGTGTGCGTCCTTATACAAGATATTGCGTCATCTGTAGACAGATAATAAAAGCGAGTTTTATATCGCGGATTTCAAATCTATCGTGACACACAGTAACGTCAAATCAAGTGTCGTAGAACGATTCAATCGAACGCTCAAGAGCATGATTTGGACGAGATTCACGTCAAAAGGATCGTCTCGATGGATCAATATGACCGATTTTTTACTCGAAAAGTATAATCAAATAGTACGCTTGACTATCAATATGAGACCAATATACGTAAAGGACTATAGTCGTTTACATAAGGTCCTACACCCTAGCTCAGTTAGTAGTATATATGTCTATTGAGCTTAAGGTCCCGGGTTCGATTCCCAGCATGGTCAATAAACTTATAATTGGTGAAATGTGGGTTTCCCCTTACAAAGTTACGAATTAACGGCCGAAGTATGGGTGTTGTATCTGTTATATATTTAATATAGTTTATAAATCATGTGCTGATATAATCAGCTGGTTCAGAAAGTGAGCGTTAAATACCTCAAATAAGTTAAATGTTATGTACCGTATATTTGCAAGCTAAAACGATCGATCCTACACCTAACAATTTTAAAGTCGGAGATATTGTTCGTATCAGTAAACACGAAGACGTTTTTGCAAAAGGATATGCCGCAAACTGGTTGGTAGAACTGTTCAAGATACGTAAAGTTGTCGAGACGAATCCTAAGACATTTCTACTAGAAGATATGAGAGTTTAACCTATAACTGGAGGGTTCTACGCCAATAGTCTTGAAAAAACATCACATCTGGACGTATTTCTTGTAGATAAGCTTATTAGACGTGCTAAAAATAAAGCCAACGTCAAGTGGCTAGGTTTCAAATCGTCCCACAATTTGTAGATCGATGCGGCCAACAATGTCTGGGAAGGGGTGAACCACTTCCACTACCACTCTCACTGAACATATAAAAGAGCGCGTGGGTGGAGTGTTTCACCATATTCGAAATGTTCAAACAATTGGGGTAATGCTTGCAAGATTTTTCAGGAGTATATATTTGTGACGATGAAATGGCGTATTTCCTAGAAAAGGATGAGCGCGGGTAAAGAATCGTGTAAAGGGTCACTCCACTGGCTGGGAATCCATTATCCAGGTATGTGGGAGCCTAGCCAGTCCATCGAGAGCTGCAACGATAGCTGCCCCATATCAAAATTGAAAAGAGGAGAGAGGCCTGAAATTCTGCGTGTCACGTCGAGGATCACGAGAAGGACCTTCTGGATTAAGACAAGCTGTGCGCGTCATTGGTCCATGTCGAGGAGGAGTAAGATGGGGTCAAGAACTTGCGGGAGCTTGATAAGTAATAGGGTTATAACGTGCTTCGTTTTGAAGGGGAGGAGAACCCAACTTTGTCGAGCTCGAACTTGTGGGGAGAGTGATCCTGCCACGGAAAAACTTTGTCGTACGTTTAACGCCTCGCAACGAGGACTTACATATCTGGGAGGGGGCGAGTATGAGTTTTTAAATAGTGAAGTGGAAACAGACTGTACCATAATAGAATTAAAGGCTATATGTGTCAAGAGAAAGAGCTAAGCCCATCTTTTCTGTGTGTATGTTAATCCCTTTAATTCTATTATGGTACAGTCTGTTTCCACTTCACTATTTAAAAACTCGTACTTGTAATACTTCTTTTTTTTGCCATTCCAGGAATTGAACCCTAGACCCTTAGCTCAGTAGAATTATCCCACTAAACAATATTATTACTCTACAATCTACATTGTTGTCACACTTTTCCTGGACGTCCAATTCTTTTCCCTAGAAGTTCCAGGATGTCTGTTAACCACAGACCACCATTCCGTCTTCTTGACGGGGTGATCCCTGCCCACAAATTCCCATCATCATCACATGTTACCAAGTGGGGTTGGCCATTATTGCGGCGGGATGAGATTAGGAAGGGTGAATCATTCTAGAGGTAGTTTTACCCATATTTACTTGAAGGAATAGTGAGAAAACATTAGCGATAATTAAACTCATTAGGCCAACACCCATCCAGAATTTTTACATCGACCTCCTTGGCACCTACAAACCATACTAGATGATGCGGACATCTAGTCCACGTGCCCACCAGTGCGGAGCCCATTAGTGTGAATATGCCAAAATATTCAGAGCAAAAATAGAAACAAAATATTGTAGTTTAACCAAGAGCAAACCAAGGTCCCTATTTTAAACGACCCAAGAGTCGGAATACCTAACGTCCTAACCCCTTGGACACGGAGCCGAACCAACACGTAATCAATTAAACTAAAACCTTTTCATTTCAAGATGAAATGTAGAATTAACGACTTGTATACCTGTATTTGTGCAACAAGGTCCTGGTATTTAAACAAAGCTGGACATCTCGGGCAATAATTCAACAGTTCCCACCTTGTATAAAGTCGAATTGGTACCACTGCATGTGTCAGCCGACCCAAAGACACCCCTTAACCGTGATAACATCGCAACACACGAACAGAGGAGTTGCTGGGGCGACACGACCACGGCAAGTCTAGAACTGGACTCGCGGAGCTGAGTAATAGTCATGGTAGCACTGTCGTACCTAAATATTTCCCTGGCTCGGTACCATGGCACCATTAGTCTCCCCTCGTGGCCTGCCTCAATAATTTATTTAGAGTGATTCTCATCTGATTTTTGTTTATTAGATGCCTATAGAAGTTATTTGAAATTTTTTAATTGTAGCTAAAGTTAAATGCATTCTTCTCTCAACAAATAATTAAATTTCTTACATTATTTGTGTCCGTGCCTGCCTCATTGACAACAATATTTTAATAAACATCGTGGGGGGGGAGGGGTGGAGAGGCAATGATATGCATGGTATAGATGGGTGAAGGAAAGTATGCCTTAAATTGTTTTCGGGAAATGTTAGTACTCTTTATTTGATACGAATGCATTCAAGATACCCCAAGTTATAAAGTTTCTTAATCTTTCCTAAGGATGTTAACATCAGATACATTATAAAAAAAAGTTACCGTAAATCAAGAAAAGCTATATCAGTTCGCTTGTTACACTCATGTATCGACTAAAGCGCTTTGTGGTTGAATGTGTTACTAAGGTTAAACCACAAATCATATTAGGTTAATACTCCAATATAAGAAA
Source organism: Timema californicum (assembly GCA_902141385.1). NCBI lineage: Eukaryota > Metazoa > Arthropoda > Insecta > Phasmatodea > Timematidae > Timema > Timema californicum. The sequence continues at coordinate 241,077 of CABFOW010000566.1, forward strand.
AGCCTTTACGAACCTTATGCCTTTCCTTTGAGATTCAACCATCCTACATTTTTACCGATAAGTTTTCTGATTGAAAATTTACAGCAAAGTTTTAATATTTGGTTGTTGGTAGGTATGCACCCTAAAACGGTATATTCAACCCTGGTAAATATACTCGCTTTGACCCGGGTGCTTTAATGACCTGGCTTTGACGAAAATTGACCACTTGTAATCTAGAAAATTGTGTTTAATAACTAATAATTTCACAAATGGGTGGAAAATAACGTTCGTAAGTATGTATGTGTGTGGGTATACATCTTTTAATTAAATTCGATCCTCGTGACCAGCTGTCAGTTTTTAACTAGTTTTATTTTATTTTATTGTGTTAATAACAATTGTTTTGAGTCCCACGTCTAACTGCCACGTTTAATAACAATAATAGGCTAGAGTTGAGGAAGGTAGAATTTATAGAAAATGTACTCACATTTACGTGGATGTAGGGTGGGGAAACCATTTGGTAAAACAACATCCTCAATACACCCATGCGGGTTTAGAACTCCGATCTCCCCGTCAGTACTAAACCTGACTAGACGAATCAGAGGTATTTTTCAGATTGCCCACATACACGTGCATGTTAGTGTTGTTTTAAAAATCATAATAATTATAATACAATTTGGAAATAATTTTTATAAAAAAATTGTGTTAATTTCATTTTAGCACAAGAATATCTGTTGGTTGTACAGTTTACACCTGTTTATTATTTTACTCTAAACTTGAGCCAAATATAAACACGACAAAAGAGTAGGCCTATAATCCAAATAATTACATATCCATGCATCGTGTTCTACGAGAAAGCTAACGAAAGTTGTTTTTACTTGAATAATCGTTCTAACTTACCGCGGACATGCTGTCGAGCAAGAAATGCTGCGCTAACAGTTTCAATTAACCTGGCCGGACCTCGACATACAACGTGGCTCTAGGGTTGTAAATCATGGCCAACTTAACAACGCTATAAATCTCCTTCTCCCAACAGGGGTGGCATCTGGCAACACCGCCCAAACACTCGTTCACCGAAAGAAGGGGGGAGGGGGAAGAGGCAGCACAGAATTCATCCTGTGCTAGTCAGCCAGCGGTGGGAATCTGCTTGGTTAGTTTCGTAGAGAAGCAATATGAAATTACCTGTTCTTTCTTACTCGTTCTTTGTGTTAAGAAAGCCAATGTCTACGTTAAAATAATCGTTATCCAATCTAGTTGATGTATATTCTCAACTACGGGACTCGGTTCCATTCCAGTTGATGTATTTATTTTAAAATTAATAGTTGGCCCTACGTTCAACACTCAAGTTATTCTAAAAGGTAGCGTTTGGAAAAGTAACTTGGAGTGGGGGAGGGTGTGTGTGTGAAAAATTACTTTCGAGGACCACTCCAAATAGTTTCTTGGGGCATCTATTTTCAAAATATCATCCGGGCAATTAATAAGTATTCTAAAAAGCTTGTGTTTCTATAACCTTTCTAAATAAGGGATTTCTTGATAAGCGTTCGATACAAATGCGGACCACCCATCTTAATATATGAAGCCGGAAATTATATTTATGTACGTATTTATCAGGAACTAAAAACTGCAGTTTTAATTTTACTTTGTTTCTAATGCACATTCTATAAGTCTTGTCTACTTCTTAGCGGGTTTAACCTAGTGTCGGTCTTGTACTCTTTAGCTCTTCCACATAAATGTTATTTTAGAGCACCTGAAACACCTCCGCGGATCACAGTTTGTGAAAGAATGCTCATAGGGCATCAAATTTTCCAACATTTGCTGGGGGAGGGGGTCAATACTCCTTTTTTACTTTCTCATATTAAGAGAAAATATTGTAGTCGTGAGATTTTAGGCCTCAAGATTGTGATAAATCTTTTAGTTTTATGTGTTCGAACCCAAGAAAGTGAATGTTATCATTCTGTCTGTCTGTCCCTGGCTACAGATTTTAAAACGATTTGATGTATTTTGTTCAAACTTGATATCTAGATGTTATAGGCCAATACCTCAGTGTTTTTTTTTTAAAAAGCCTATCCCTCGAATTAATAGTAGTTCACTGATGGGCGTAGGCGTAGAAGCCATCACTTTAAAAAAAATTCTGGTGGAAGACCATTACAAATAGCTTCTTGAGGCATCGAATTTTTGAGGAGGAAAAAATCAGGCGAAGAACACTTTAAATAGCTTTAAGGACATTCCAATATTAAAAATCAGGCGAAGAACACTTTAAATAGCTTTAAAGACATTCCGATATTTTTTTAGTGCTGGTGGGCCCTTCTTAAAATAGCCTTTAGAGGCATAAAAAAATTTAGAAGATGTTTAAGGAGGACTACACCAAATAGTCTCTAGAAATATCCTATTCCAAAAAGATTCTGAGGAGCACTTTTCTAAATAACTGTTAAAAGAGTATAACTTCAAAAATTCTTCAAACAAGAACCACTACAAAAAGCATCTAGGTGCAGCCAATTTTCTTAACATTAACTGGGGGAAAGGAGGGTAGAAAGTTCCTAAAAAAACTTTTTTGTTACTTGCCCTCTCCCCGCTACACAAAAAGTTTCACCAGTACTGTAGAAAATAGCAGTGTTCTTATTTCTTAGGGTTAACATCATGCAATAGACCTACGATTTTGAACCACTTTCTCTCACAACAAAATAATTCTCCCTACGTCCATGTGTTTACTCAAGAGGTTTTTTTAAATTACAAAGTTTTCGAAATTGTTATAACGTTTTTTTTTAAATGGATATGTAAGGACGTATTTGACCTCCCAAATAACAATGGATATCTTACTTGGTTTTTGGATGAAAATTCATTTAAGGGTAGTGATTCTAAAATTCAAAATATTTATAAAATGGATCTAACGATTTTGTTTAATTGAAGGCCAGCGGTTCTCAAACTGGGTTACGCGAACACCTTTCAGGAGCTAAGCGAGTAGCTCTCAAGGGAAAGTTGGCAAAATGACAAAGGATTTCTGGAAAACCCTAATTGTTGGCTTTTACCGTTATCTGGTAATTTCCACCCATCTTTTCACGTACATCAAGTTGGCCCGCCACTTTCTCCAAATGAATTGAAATACATACAGTCCTTTGTGCTACGTTCGTGCTCATATGT
>CABFOW010000567.1:0-21060 GCA_902141385.1 Timema californicum
GGCCTCCACCGTGGTTAGGATTCCACGTTAAACTGTAGGTCCTCCATTTCATCTCACAATCACCCTACCATTACACGTTAGCTTACGTGCGTATAACTTGAACGGGTAGTAAGACGCGGTGCTAATAATAATAATAATAATTAGTAGCCGATGATATACGCACGTCCCTCACAAACTCTGCCTTAAAATATGAGTGAAGAATAGCCACAGACACGGGACGATTCCTGGATGGATCAGTGGTTAGAGCATTGGCGTACTTAGCCAAAGGTCCCGGGTTCGATTCCCGTGTCCAGGTGTCATTTTTCAATTTTCAGAACATTCTATTTTGGTTTGGCTGTGAATGGGAGTTGAGGTTTAATCCAGGCTAGTACTAAATGTTTATTCGCTCTCCTCCCAACCACATTCTCTGCCTTTCTCGTCTCTAACAAATTATGAGTAGCAAACTCGCAGTAAAATATACATTTAAAAACAAAAGCTTTTCATTCATTTACTCTAGAGAATGAAACAATATTACATCCGCTTCAGTGACCACGTGGTCTAACACAACGACACACTCGCGGTTGACAAGACTAGAGATGACGGGGAGATCGAGGATTCGTATCTCTGTCAGGTGTACTGAGGGGGATTTTTCCAGAATTTGTTTTTTTCCCATTCTTCCTCTACGCAAATGGGGTACACTTCCTATAAATATAGCCTCCCTCATCTCTAAAACCAGTAGAGTATTATTAGTAAACCCGTGCGAAACTTATGCAGATACCCAAAAAAAAAATTTGGCCTATATATTATTCTTTCAGATATTAAGCATGCCTGACAACAGAAAATAAAAAAAATAAAGATAAATTAAAACATCATACATTTTTATTTTAACTTAAATTTTAGATAAACCATGTGTTTTGACGTAAAATGAGTATGCTATGTCAGAAGTCGGTAAAAAATCCTCTCCGCTGATACTTTATTCATCGCTGTAGGCTTAGTATTATTTGAGAAGGCGGGATGTTGACAACAGAAATAATAAATAGGATAGGCATATAACCTAAACGGGTATTAAGAAGAAGTGCTAAAAAAAATGAAATATTTTAAATAATCTACGATCATTTCACATTTGCCCCACATATTCTTTTGTAAAGATCGTAACAAAAACATTTTAATTTAATTAATTATTGACACACTTTTAAATTAAACAATGTACCTGCTTTATCAAAAGTATTTGCGAATTGTGTAAATTTATAGGAAATATATCTAGTGTCCTCGTATCTTGATCAAATAGAATTATTTATGAAAATAAATGAAGTGCAAATATGAATTATTTTCCTCCATGTTTGTGTAAACAACCCTTGGCGAAAACGGTTGGTTTAGATTTAATCAAGCTATCTATCTATTATACAATTTGATTTTAATTGTGTACGTACTGAATATCAAACAATTTGTTCTGATGCATGGGTCGAGAGTTGAGTGAACTCATCTTTTCGAAAAATTTAAAACATACTTTGGAATTATCACATGGAAAATAATTATGGTTTATAACTACTCATTTATTATAGTGTAAATAAATAGACTTTAATTAATTTAACTCGAGTTATACACATACATTAATTAAGCTACAATAAATCCCAGCAAGGTATATTTTGAGAATAAATGTTGGCAACCTGGCGGTCTACGGGTAAAGTGTCAAGACTTCTGTGCTGGCGGCCGGGGTTCAATCCTCAGTCATGGCACAGATTTATCTGATTACCAAACCCCTCCTTCACCTCTGACAAGACATCTTGTGAATGTGGGGAATGCCAGGCCTCCACCGTGGTTCGGATTCCACGTTAAGCTGTAGGTCCTTCATTTCATCTCACCATCACCGTACCATTACACATTAGCGTAAGTGCGTATAACCCGAACGGGTAGTAAGACGCGGTGCTAATAATAATAATAATAATGATAGTAATAATAATAATAATAGAATAAATGTTCCGAAGTTTGTGTGCAGGAAGAGTAGGAAGCCATTCAGGAAAAATAAACCTTTCTGTACAACTGACCAGGTTTAGAAACTCAACCTCCTCGTCATCGATATGCATGCGTTAGATCATGCAATTATCGATACGAGAATGTATAATTGTAAACAGTAAATTTTAATATTATTATATAGCGCCGCATCTTACTAACCCTTCGCTTAAGAAGTAATTACGCTAATGGATTAGAAATGAGGAAGGTTGAATTTAGAGGAAGCAAACCCGTGTTTGTGTGGGGGGATAGGGGAAAACCATTTCGGAAAAACCGCCGCCAGTTCACCCGACCGAGACTCTAACCTCGATCTCCCCGTCCTAGGCAATCTAGCTCAACATGTAACTAGCGCGTTAACCAATTACACCACGGAGGCGGGCTAACCATAAATCACAATTAACATAATTGAAGACACTCTCTAGAATGGGCCCCTACGTGTGCGTATTAATAATCGCCACCCAAAAGAGCAACTTTTTATACCCGTTGGTGGAAATGGGAGTGTAAAATATACTTTTGGTTTATCAACATTTTGAAGCAAAGACAATATATTGACATGTTTGTTGGTTAGACTGAAGAGGAATATATTAGCGCGACAGCCACCACGTACTTTCTGGTTATAAATTTGCCCAGACAAATTCTTAAAAATATGCCTCAAAATTGAAATTTAAATCAACAAAAATATAATATTGTAAACTATTACCATTAAATTTTGCTTGGTTCTCTTTCTTTAATAATCGACACAAAAAAATTGTAAAGTTTTAACATTCAGATTATATTAATCAAAATATGTATTTTTAATTGAAACGACCCGCCTCGGTGGCGTAGTTGGCTAACGCGCTAGTCGTGTTGAGCTCGACTGCTGAGGACGGGGAGATCGAGGTTAGAATATCCTAATCCATTAGAGTAATTAGTACTTAAAGCGTATAACCCGAACGGGTAGTAAGACGCGGTGCTAAATATTATTATATTTATTAATTGAAACGATTGATTAATTTTTATTTATTTTTTGCTGTACAGATATACATTTTTTTAAACGTTACGTCTTACCTCCTGTCAGTGCTGTAAGCACTTTAATTATACTAATAGGTTAAGAAATATAAGTTAAGACTTAAATATTTTTATCTAGAAATTATGAAGATACGAGTTCAGATTAAAGAATTTAAAAATTAAGCCAAATAAGACATAATAAGACAATTAATCCCCCAGATTTCTCCAACCAATCTGGAGTAATGGAACGTTAATGCAGATAAGACTTAGACATGATTAAACTTTTTCATAAATATAGTTAACTCTCAACTCGTACGCATTTTAAACAAAACTTTTAGCTGATGGTGTTAACTGTGTTTTAACTTATTTTAAATACATTTTTAATTTTTTTTCCATTTTTTACTCTTATATTTAACTAATATTATACTTAAATTTTGAAATGGTATGAATGTTTATTCGGCCATTAGACCCAATGTCTAGTTATTGACTAAATGGAATATTTAAATATTACGATAACTATGTTTAAGGAAATTGCTTTTCCAAGAGTATAAATAATATTTATTGTCCTTATTTTATACAGTAATATATTTTTTAAATTCTTTAATCTGAACTCATATCTTCATAATTTCTAAATAATAATATCTAAGTCTTAACTTATATTTATTTATCTTTTCCTTACTAAAGTTTTATTTAGAATGTTTTCTAAAATGTTGTTTAATAGGTTAAGGATTAGGGACACATAATTTAATGGAAATGTACCTGAGCTCACACAGAGGACAGGTGAAAAAACAATTAGGAAACATCAACGCACCCAACAGGTATTCGATACATGTTCTTGTAATCACCGTAAAAAAAAATATAGATGAACCTAACATTTAAAAAAATTTTTTTAGAGGTATTTAAAGTGCTCTTTCTGAACAGACTTACATCAACACATGACTTATTAACTAACTTAACTGTGGAACAGACACAACACCCATTCCCCCGTCCATTAATTCATCACTGTGAAAGGGGAAATCTATATTTCACCAATGATGAATGTTTCGGCCATGGTTATAATCGAACCCGCGACCTTTACCTCAGTAGACAGACACGCTACCGACTGAGCACCCCGTAATTCTTTTTTCTTACTTTCTTTTTATCCACCCTATCTTTCTTCATAAATATATTAGAGCTCCCACCCTCCTTTCTTAAAAACAGTGATACGTGATTTATAGATGACCTCCCTTCATCACTATACTATATTATTATTATTAGCACCGCGTCTTACTACCCGTTCGGGTTATACGCACTTACGCTAATGTGTAATGGTAGGGTGAAAATGGTAGGGTGATTGTGAGATGAAATGGAGGACCTACAGTTTAACGTGGAATCCGAACCACGGTGGAGGTCCTGGCATTCCTCACATTCACAAGATATCGTGTCAGAGGTGAAGGAAGGGTTTGGTAATCAGATAAATCTGTGCCGGGACCGGGAATTGAACCCCGGACCCCCAGCACAGGAGTCCGACACCTTACCCTTAGACCACCAGGTCACCCTAACGCTGGAATAACATTAGTTTACACCCACTGGGGGTTTGAGGGAGCCCACAACGAGCAAAGCGAGTTACTTCCATATTCTCTTACTGTTCACGTCGAAAACTAGCGTCACACGAAATGTTGGCTCAAATTACGTACACCTGGTTGAGGGTCCCTCCCAGTGCGACCAATAGCAAACCAACACAAGACAAATGTTTAATTTACAGACCACGGTTTTTATTTTCAACTTGACTCCTCCGGCAGAAGGGTCGGGAGACTATAAAGAGATTTGAAGGTAAGTCGAGCGAACAAAGCGGCCTTCAGGTGTAAGTCTCGCTTGAATTCTACACAACCCCCCCCCCTTTTTTTTTAATGAGACCCACGTTTTTTATTCATTTGTTTTTATAATAACTTGGAGGTGTAAATAAAAGCAATTTCAAGAACTTAACTTCACCTCTTCAGATAATATTTCTCTGTAGGTTGTTATGAAACGAAGCAAAAAGCATGATATTAGATATGAACTATACTAGCGTTGTACTTTGTTAGGTAGCACGTTAAATGTCGAGCTATTATCGGCGTAGTTTAAGGAAGATAAGGAGAGAGCACGAGTTCAATCAGCTGTTACCATTATTCGCACACAAGTTTGAGGAAACACTAATTATTTGCGGGATTTAACGTGCACTTTATGAAACGAATGATTTTATCAGCAAACGATAACTTCTAAGGGTGACCTGGCGGTCTAGGGGTAAGGTGTCGGACTTCTGTGCTGGGGGTGCGTGGTTTCAATCCTCGGTCCCGGCACAGGTGTATCCGATTACCAAACCCTTCCTTCATCTCTGACAAGACGTGTATTAATCACAACTTGTGAATGTGTGGAATGTAAGGCCTCCACCGTGGTTCGGATCCAACGTTAAACTGTAGGTCCTCCATTTCATCTCGTAATCACCCTACCATTACACATTAGCGTAAGTGCGTATAATCCGAACGGGTAGTAAGACGCGGTGCTAATAATAATAATAAATGATAACTTCTATGAGCTAGAGCGAAAAGCCCTACCAATTTTGCCGGTAAAGGTATTTACACATACCTTCCATGGTTCTTTTACACACCCCAATCGACGCTTTACTTCCCGTCTGAAGTAAGTTGTGATACGTATTTTTGTATTGATCAAGAAAAATCCATCAACTCCGACTGGGTTTGAACACGGGAACATCAAGTCCGAGGCAAGAAACTTAGTACCTAGATCAACGTGGAAACATAGTAGTAAAACCAAAATTAATATACGAAATCTATTGACTCAAAAAGTCAGGCAAGCTATCCGTGACACCAACCCTGCAGTTATATTATCAAAGTGAGCTCCACTGTAAAAAGTGAACTCACTAGATATGCTCCTTAGGTTGCTTTGAGTAACACTCGGATAACCTCTTAGATGACCGTGTGGTTTACCGCGCTACTCTCGTGGTAGATTAGACTGCCTATGACTGGGAGATTCAAGGTTCGAATATAGGTCGTGTGTACTGAGAGTTTTTTTAACCTAAAATGTTGTCCACTCTCCCTACACGCAAATGCGGGTACACTTCCTATAAATATTACCTTCCTAATCCCGAAAAACATTAGTGAAATTAGTAAATTACCGTACAATCAAACGGGTAGTAAGACGTGGTGCTAAAAAAAAAACCACACTAAAACATAGATAACTTTTTATTTTATCTCGAACCCTATGAGAAAGAAGAATTGTGTGAGCGCCAGAAAAAATAGGTCTCTTGATTTTGATAAATGTCGACGTTTCATTATCTCAAACGGAAAAAAATTGTTTTCAGGATGCCACCTGTCTGTCTGTCTGTTACTGGGACTAGAGCTGAAACCAATTTACCAATCGAGCTCAAACTTGGTATCTAGGGTTTTCATAAGGTTCTATATAGAGGTTTTTATTATTTAATCAGGTAATCTAACCTTAAGATTAATTTTTGTTTACTTAAGAGGCAAAATGATAAAAAAAATCTATTTTCTAAAAATCCGCTCTTAAACATTTTTACTAAATTTTGTATCCAGGCATTGTTTAACATTACAAACAAAATGGTAATTCTCGTTTTTTCAATTGACGTTTTAAGGCATTTTACATAAAAAATAAATTTCCAAATTTGATCACATCTTCGAAACTATTTGAGATACGAAATAATTTATCACTGTAAAGATGTAGTACAATTAAAAAATATTAGTACTATTTCTACATTATAGTTTCCGTAGATAATTAAAGTGAATTGAACTATGTAGTCTAAAGATACATTGTGATAAATTTGAACTATAAGGAACTGAACCAATGTTTATTTCGGAAAAGGTTAATAATTATTAAGAAACAACAATCTCCAATTCAGTAAATATTCAGGAGTAAATTTACCTTTTTATTTATTTTTGTAACTTGTTAATATTGTTTTAGTCAGTTCTGTAACTCTCATATGATTAATTCATCGTATATTGGGTTATTTATATTACATAATATATTTCCGCACTGATTAGGTGTTTCTAAGCTATCTAAATTTTTTAAAAAAGCATTGTACCTTAGTACCCATTCATATTACACGAATATGTACTAATTACGCTAATGTGTCAAGGAAGAGGAAGTTTGAATTTAAAGGAAATGTATCCATATTTGCGTGGAGGAATAGAGTGGGAAAAATCACTCTCAGTACACCCAACCGGGATTCGAACCCCGATCTCCCCTTCATCGGCAGCTTAGTCTATTGCGATAGTGACGCCTTCAGACCGCTATAAAAGCGGTATTAAATTAATTCACCCTTGAAAATCCGCAAAGCGAAGGTAAAGATTAAATCGCTTCCTCCAGGCACCGTTATTTAACTTATTTGAGAAACCGCGGTATATTTGCGATTGAGGTAATTGAGTTTGAAGTACAGATTAACCTACAACAAAAGATTTATACTCGACATTGATCGTTATAAATCCGTTGAATATATCTTCAAGAGGTGGATATAGTTCATCAGGAAGGTCCTGATTTTGAGGAACTAAAAATTATTTTTAAAAATCTATAAAATGAAAATGACCTAAAGATTCTAGAAAATTGGTTCGAATTAAAAAAAAACACCTATAAATATGAACAAAGAGGTGTAATAAATGCACACGACTAAATTAAACACGTGCTTTTTGTTTAAATGTAAATATCTAACAACCAATTTATTTCATTCTGCCAAGTATAATATTATTTACAAATATCTGCTTCAGAAGTAATAGCTACCCCGTCCAAACGCAACCCTCTACAGCCTATTTACAATATATCGCCAGGAATGTGTATTTTACAACCAAACAATCAGAGATATACAAAGTTAATTATCTACATTATTTTCTCATTCCGACAACTGAGCGTTTATGCATTAATAAAATATTGATAGTGTTAACAATATACCTAATCAACGAGCACACCTTAAAATGACTAAAAATTATTATAAATGTCTAAAAAAGACTTTAAAAAACGAGAAAACTAGAAACAAATTACCTAAAATTCCAAAATGACAAAACATGACCTATAAAATATACATTTCCGCAACCATGAACATTTTATGTACTTATGATCATTATCTGTGATGAACCAATAAATGATGACATTTAATTAAAATCTTAAACCTCACATCAGGATCTAAGGTATTTCCATGCATCAACAGCAGGATTTTATTTTGTTTCTGACGCTTGGTTAAACATACAATTTGTTTATTTTTAATTGACCTAACGAAACGAAAGCCCTATCCCATTTTTTTTAACGTGACCATTTGGCATTTCTTCTTTAAATTTATTTGTTCCGTGATTACTGCTAAATGTGTTGTCCATTTTTTAAAGAAATTTAGCAGGAATGTTATTTAAACCTAGGCTGAGTGACCTAGGTTTTTATTAGTTTGCATCTATTGCTAAACTGACGTCTTAAACCAAGAGAGCAACGGATGTTCTAATAATATAATATTGATTATAGTGTTAATTATCGATTTTCTCTCTAACTTGATCAGCAAAGAGAAATATCTACTTATAATCCAACGAGAAATTATAGGAGATATTTCAACTTTAAATACCCACTTAGGTGACCGCATGGTCTAAGGCGCTACACTCGCAATATGTTAGACTGCCAATGACGGGGATATTGAGGTTCGAATCTTGATCGGGTGTACTGAGGGTGGTTTTTCACACTCCCTCCACGCAAATGTGGGTACGCCTCCTATAAATATAACCTTCCTCACCCCTAAAACCACTATAGTAATTAATACATAAGCTCATAGCCCAAAGGGGTAGTAAGATGCGGCGCTGAAAAAAAATAGAAAGACGTATATAGTAACGATAATAATATGAATGGAGCGAAATCTACTGTTCACAGAATTACTGAACGGGCGTCTAAATTAGTCATAATTGTTTTAATTGATATTTTATTTCCGTCATACTACCAATCTGGGATATACGTGTTTTAATCCCACTAATGGGATAAAGACGGGGAAGATATAATTTCGAGGAAATGTATACGAATTTGTGTGGTGGAAGAGTGGGAAATCATTTAGGAAGAAAAATTCTCAATACACTCGGCTGGGATTCAAACCTAGTTTCTTCCATCCGCGTAAATTTAGTTAATCTCAAGAATGACGGCTTTTACCACGTAATGTGCAATCTTAGTACTAAAAACAACAATAAATAAAAACGGACAGTGCCTTATTAAATATCGGTGTCGGCCTGCCAGAGCGTAGACGATTCCAATATTGGGTGCGGTGTCATTTTTAAAAAAAACATACAATCGAACCTTGGATGAAACCTTTCGTCGTCTTGGTATTTTTTCTGTAAGTGGAACTCAACTGTGTGAATGAATAACTGACCATGCCATAAAATATGAAATTTAAGATAAATTTAGCTAAAATAAACAGAATAAATTATATTAGTAGGTTCACAGTTCAATTTGAGTAGGAAGAACTATTTTGTGGCCAACTTAGAAAACATTTTACTAAATGATTGATGATATTTTATAGGTATTGATAATTTAGATATATTTCAAATGTGAAAACTGCAGATCATATGACTTGGCGTATTAATAAGTGAAAGCATAACTGTTAACTTTTTTTTAGATTTTCTATGAAAATCGAAATGTAGTTAAAATAAGTTTAGTTTTCCGTTCATTCAAAAACAATATTACACAGAATTTTTTTCCTTTGCTTAGTTAAAAAAAAGTTTGAATTTTCCCTTGATGTATTGTTTTAGAATATAATTCAGTACTAGTTAAAACTAAACTTAAATTAAAATCTTTTACACGATAACTTTTATCCCTTTCTAAGAGGTGGGAAAGCCTTTACTATAAATCTGGCTGCTTACCTTACGCCTTGGGGGTAAAAATCCTTGTGGTGATGTTGTCGAGATGGTTGCCTTCTCGCAAGGGGTATATTGTGGTCACTGGTTGCCCGCCTAACCCTGCCCGCTGGTTTTATAAAACTGGCTTTCTCCTCGTCAACCTCTCCCCCCCCCCTCCCCCTTAACCCTTCTTAGACCACACACACCACAGCGCGGGCGTCGCGCCACGTGGGTAGAAAGGAGAGGGGGAGCGTGGACCACGCGAGGAGGGGGAGGTAACCCCCCCTCCCCATTCACCTCCTCTTTCTCTGGTAGCGTCAACAATACGCTGCCACCAGTAGTTTACAAGATATATCAGCAGTTTTTTTTTTTTCAAACTGTGCTTCACGGAGCCCAGGTTCCGTGAGGTTATTTGTTTTTCACGCGCATCAGTACCCGCTCCGGTGGCCGCATGGCCTAAGGCGCTACTATCGCAATAGACTAGACCACGGATGATGGGAAGATCGAGATTAGAATCTGGGTTGGGTGTACTGAGGGTGGTTTTTCCAAAAAATATTTTCCACTCTCCCTCTGTGAAAATGTCGGTACTCTTCCTATAAATATAGCCTTACTAATCCCGAAAACCATTAGCGAAATTAGTACATAATCGTATAACCCTAACGGTTAGTAAAACGCGGTGCTAAAAATATTTTTTAAGAAAAAAGAGATTTGAACAGCTTAGCTCAATATTTTTTTCATACCAGATCATATTTAAAAAAAAATTTAAACCCATACGTCCAATTAAACATAAAGGTTGCCGATCTCTCCCTTAAACCACACATCCATCAAAGTGGGCTAGTTTTAGTTAGTTTCAGTGGCGGCTCATGTATAGGCACTCCACATTATATTATCGATAACATTGAATATAATGAGTCCTTTTTTCTTTAAGTCTTTCTTTATTTTTGTAGTACAATATATATTCCTTAAGCGTTATGTCAGTACTTCAGTAGCCATCCCCCAATTTATGAAAAAGATACAAAACTCTTTGTATAAAACTGTGCGCTTCGCAGTGCCAGTAACGTGGTGTATGATTGTTGTGCGCATGCGCACAAAGGAAGAGGGTAGGAAGGAAGGTGGCACTGCCAGATAGAGAGAGCACTGTTGCTCTCGCAGTGCCGGCTTTGGCGTGATGGTGGAAGGAATTTTTTTTACTCGGCGTGTGTTGTGCTTAAAAACCGTCTACCATATTCTTGAATGTGATAAAGTGTAGAATTAGATTATTATTTTGCTTCCAGCTATTCTATTTGATTAATATTTTTTTTCGGTTCTTTTATTTAACAGAAAGACTAAATGCGAAATGGTGAGAAAAATTTCCTCAATTGTCATCCAGAGATAAAGGAGAAAATTATTGAACTTTCTGCGCAAATTAAAACAAGAATAATGGATTTAATTTTTAAATGAATAGATCAAGCTTGAACTATAACAATTTAAGCACCTCTGACAAGACATCTTGTGAATGTGGGGAATGCCAGGTCTCCACCGTGGTTCGGATTCCACGTTAAACTGTAGGTCCTCCATTTCATCTCACAATCACCCTACCATTTACACATGAGCGTAAGTGCGTATAACCCGAACGGGTAGTAAGACGCGGTGCTAATAATAATAATAATAATAACAATTTAAGTTAAAGTAAGTAAAAAAGTTGGTTTTTTTGTTAAAGTTTTATCAAGTTCCTAAATAAATTTTCTTTTTATACATGTTTTTTTCGATTTACACAATTTTAAAACAAAGGTTAAAAAATTTCTGAAGAATCACCCCCACTATTTTTAACTACGAGCCGCCACTGGTTAGTTTTTAAGTAGATTACTTATATTATAATCTATGCGTTAAAACATATTGTTAGATAAATACCCCATATATAAATAATATTTTAATGTATTCATGCACCACGAGATGTATTCTACATCTAATCTAGTGTAACTGGAAGCGTCTGTTAGCTTAGTTCGAGAATCGAGGGGGTTGGGGGGGGGGCGAGTGGAGTTGTAAGGGAAGCAAGCCGAAGGGCTACCTTAGCGCCCACGAGCCGGGAGGTCACAAATAGGATTGGTTGTCGGTCAACCGCACCGCGGTGGGGTGTTTGTTAGAAATGGGGGTGGAGATTACAATGTCACTATTTACTCTTTCAAGGTGATTCTTGGTGCGTCTAATGAAAACTCACCTTCCTCATACTTTTGTGATGCTATCGTATTATCTAAGCTTTTAAATTAATATATATTAGAAATAGTGAAGAAAAACTCTGGGTATGGGATGACTGCTGGATACCTCAGTGGTTATAGCATTGGCGTACTAAGCCAAGGGTCTCGGTTTCGATTCTCATACCCAGTTGTCATTTCTCAATTTAAGTAATGTGATGTTTAGATACGGACAGATTAAATAAGTGTGTTGACGTTTCTCGCAATATGATTGGTTGACTAAAACACGTGTCCTTCATTTAACGTGAAACTTCTTCCCTGTACAACTATTTAAGTTTATTGAACGTTAAGTTCCCTGCAATTTGAACTCTTCCATTTAAAAACAAGAGGGTAACTTTGACATTATGTTACGTTAAGTGAACATTAAGTGAATTGTACGTGGATGTTAAATTATTTTTTAACACCGCATCCTGCTACTCGTTCGGGCTATACGCTTATGTACTAATTGGGCAAAGGGTTTTAAAAATTAAGAAGGTTATATTTAGATGAAGTGTACCAGCATTTGCGAAGAGGTAGAGTAGAAAATCATTGAGGGAAAACCACCCTTAGTGCACCCAACTACGATTCGAACCCCGATACCCTCGTCATTGGCAGTCATGTCTACTGTGGGAGTTAGACCATGTGGCCACCGAAGCGGGTGACAGACATGTTAATCACACGCAAGTGTGAAGTGTCACCATGATTCGAACCAAGCTCTCAACAAATGATCCAATCCGCTACACAGCTTTAGTTTATTTGTTACCACTCTTGAGCAAACCAGGCTAACCTCTATATCCCTGCGGTCAAATGGGAACTAATCGCAGAAAACAACAAGTTATTGATTTAATCCGTTCTAAGCAAGAGGAAGTACTATCAACGAACGGGAATAATAGCACAAATCCTCAGAGTTACGACAGATGTAAAAAAAAATGTATATATCTCATAAATAAGGACAACATACATTTATTTTACATCCCATTGGGTCAATATGTAATATTCCAAACATGGAGATTGTTCTTAATATAAAAAAAGTTAAATAGAAAATGCAAAAAAACTCACCTTTTACCTTTACACAAAGTGCAAGTTTGAAAGTTATAAATATGTACAAATAAAATTACCTCTAAATAATAAAATTACTTCTAATTAGGAGTAAAAGTAAGCGAGATAATTATTGTAGAACACGATTTTTTTTTCATGAATTCGTTTTTATAGCTTTCAAATAACACACATATATATACTACTTTATTTATTTATAGTTCTAGTTTTTAGCGCCATGTTTCACCACCCATTCAGGCTAGATACATATGTAATAATTACGCTAATGCGGGCAGAGACGAACTGTACCCAAATTTGAGTGAAGTGATTGTGGAAAACCTTTTTTAGGATAAAAACACCCTCAATACACCTGACCAGGATTTGAACTACGATCTCGATCGTTAGCCCAGCCTATTGTGAGAGTGATGCCTTAGACTATGTGGCCACCAAAGCAGGTTATTTTAATACATTTGAATTAACTATATGATGAAAATTGCATATATTTGCATAGTAATAACATTAAAAATTAGTTCTAGTGAAATAAAGATCTGTTATAAATATAAATCATTAGTTTCTTGAGATTACAACGTTTACCACTATGCATAACTTAGATCAATTAACTACACTATTACACTTTTAACGTTCATTAGTTAAAGATTGTTAAAATTATCATATTATCATGACAAAAAATTATATAAAACTTGATTACACCTCCCAATACCCAATTAATTGTTATCGGAATCTGAGCAATGTCATATTAATGTATAACACAATTATATTAATATTCTTTATATACATTACCTATATAAATCTATATAATATTATACTTTAGGAGGGTTTATAAAAACTTTTATTTTTTAAAAGCAAATATAATTTAAAATACCAAGGTAACCGAGAACTTTTTGTTTAAAGTAACCTTGTTTTTTTTATATGAATACATTCATTAATTTCACTGAACTTATTTACATTAAATATATGTGGGTTAACTTACTTGCAATAATAATATCTTAACATTATAAATAAAAAGCTAGATCTTGAACTGTAGCTGAAAATATATTTTAATTGGGGGTCGTGTCTTTCTCCAGCCTTTTAGTTGAAAGCCCCCGAGGGGTATTTTATTATTATATTTATATTCAAGTTGTTTTTTTCTTGTAAAGGTATATTTAATGTTTAATAATCAGCTCTGGTGAATATATTGAACGTTCTTGTTTTCCTGACGAATCCAAAATGTTTCTCTGCGATCTTTGTATAAAGTATTTTTTTTTAAATCAGAGAAATAAACTTTGACAGTTTGTTCCTTCAAACCTACAATTTTCCCTCAACTCATCACCAAAACAACCCCCTGTGGCTTGTTCTTGAAGGTTTACATTTAGGGACATGTTTTGTTAAATATGATCTTAAGTTTAACAAATTTGGAATATATACTGTATATTTACTTTAAGGTTATTGACCCTTTTGGGTGACCTGGTGGTCTAGGGGTAAGGTGTCAGACTTGTGTGCTGGCGGCCGGGATTCAAACCCCGGTCCCGGCACAGATTTATCTGATTACCAAACCCTTCCTTCACCTCTGACAAGACATCTTGTGAATGTGGGGAATGCCAGGCCTCCACCGTGGTTCGGATTCCACGTTAAACTGTAGGTCCTTCATTTCATCTCACAATCACCCTACCATTACACATTAGCGTAAGTGCGTATAACCCGAACGGGTAGTAAGACGTGGTGCTAATAATAATATTAACCCTTTTCATTTGGCATGAAAATGCAGTCATGGGAACAAACAGTCCTCTTAAAGATTTTTTATTGTTTCACAAATACATACACCTCCTTTATAATTTTAACAGTGATCAACTATCAATAAAATTTATATCATTCAATAGAAAACTGCCGGCTTCATAACAAAAAATAATAAAATATAACAATCAATAAACATTGATGCACTATCTTAGAAGGGGTGTTGAAAATATTAACATAAAAATTTCATTCGTTCTCGAGAAAACTGATATTTCCAAACGTATGGTTTTTTCCCGCAAGACCGGTAGCTAGCACCATCTACTGTTTCCGTGATACATCTATTCTTGTTGGCGCGGAAGGATACTTTGGTCGGTTGTGAAGCCACGCCACGCCTTTCACCCTCCCGCCCACCATTCCACAAAATAGGTTTTATACTTGAATTTGACAGTGCCGAGGGCCTTGTGGGCCTTTATGATAGGAATAAGTTATTCAGCAATCCAATCAAAGTTGCGTTGTTGGCTCCTGGTTCAATTCAAAGTGTGGGTCAAAGCAATTATTTACCATACATGAATTTATCAAGTTGGCCAGATGGTAATCTGGTAAACTCTAAAAACGAAGCTGAGTGGCCCAGTAGTTTGAGTAAAACATTAGTAGCGTTGATTTTCCTGCTAAGCGCGGTGATTAACTGTATGAGAACTAGCGGAATGATGTGATTGGGCCCAGTGGTGCAGTCCCGAGCTCACGACTGGCCCAATCACAATATTTTGTCCCTACTTATTCCTTTACAGTCACCCTCGGTGGTCTTGGGGTAACATGATCTCCGTAGGACCCGATGTTTGTGAGTTCAAACCCAGCCGATGTTAACGGATTTTTCTTGAGCGATAAAAATCGTTAGTACAACTTCCTTTGGAGGAAAAGTAAAGCCGTTGGTCCCGTGCAGATTGTGGAATGTAAAAAAGGCCTAGAAGGTAAATGAAAATTACTTTCTCTTCATAACTAATGGACCCTTTTGCGCTCACTCGTATAAATTCAGTGCGGAGCCATTACACTTCCTTTACTCGTCTACAGGGTGGCTCACGGAAAAGTAGCCCGCCTCCTCTACCCAGCAGACGCCTCACTCTGAATTGGAGGAGGTGAATCCCCTTACACCCATATTGTGACATGAATAATGAGCAAGTGAACTGCTTGTCTGAAGCTTTATTGACTCATTTTTCATTCTTGCGTGCTCATCTCCGAACCCGTTCGCGGCCGGTCAAATCTGACCACCTAATGATATGCAACTTGCTATACACGTACGTACTTAGAGCTGCGTACTCCAGGCGTTGTTGCACTAGCTTCAACTTTAATTTAGTTGTACAAGATTACTTTCCCGGACAATTTTTTGACTAAGTTTTCTGTTTCTCTTTGCTTACAGATGATATTTAAGTTTTGACGGAATGTTTGGAAATATCCTGTATATAAATTATGCAAATGAGATATAGACGATAAAGATAGAATTAAGAGGAAACCAACCCGTATTTATATGGCTGGTGATCGGGAAATAAAGCAATAAAAATCACTACCAGATCATTTGACAGGAATATGAACCCTGACCTACATATCACTGGCAACATATACTAGTTGAGCTTGATACTTATACAGCGTGTCCACCAGCGCAGTGTTTTGGGCAGACAAAGGAGTTCTAATCAATTTCAGTGGTCGGATTGTCTAGAGGACGTCCCTTTTGGAATAGACTGTACTGCCGATGATGATGAGATCGGGGTTTTAATCCTGGTTTGAGGACTTGAGGATGGTTTTACCCCCCTCTCTCTCCACGAAAATGTGAGTACAAATTCAACTAAGGTTGAAAGTGTTTCATACCTAGCTAACTGTCGTAATTATTGCATATTGTGTGAATAATATGTGGTAGCAAAATAAAATACGTTCTATATATATATATATATATATATATATTTAGTCATCTGTTAATCACATTATAACACGCAAACGATTTCAATAGAATATTACTTTACTCTTTTTCTTAAACAAAACCTGGATATCTCGATGTTCAATTTGTAAATATTAATTAATAGGGACCTTTTTAGCTTGGTCACGTGGGCTAATGCGTGGGAAGAGACCATTGGGAATACTTAAACGGACATGGGAGAATAACATTAGAATTGACCTGAAATAGATAGGGTGTAATGAGGTGGACTGGATAGAACTAGTTTAAGATATATACAGGTGGTGTACTTCTGTATGTGCGGCAATAGAATATAGAGTTACTAATTCCATGGAGTAAGTAAGTTTTATACTTGGACATTATTAAGTTGTATATATTATAATGTTTGTATTATAATTTGCTATACGCAGATAATATAACATTGTTTTAAAGTGTTGTCTTTAAATAGCTAGATTTTCTTTCCTTCTAGAAATGTTGGGCCCATGCTTAGATTACAAAAATTTTAATTAACTCTGTTAATATGCACATCTTGAAAAACTAGCCCTTGTATACTTCAATTATTTTCTTAATATTGTGGTTTTTGTAAGGAGGAGTAAGAATGACAGCTGTAGGAAGAGAATGGGAATACAAGAAAAATATTACAAAAAAGTAAGACTAATATTCTCAGAAGTTTTAGAAAACTTAAAGTATTATTTAAATGTGTGAA
Organism: Timema californicum; assembly: GCA_902141385.1. NCBI lineage: Eukaryota > Metazoa > Arthropoda > Insecta > Phasmatodea > Timematidae > Timema > Timema californicum. The sequence continues at coordinate 17,443 of CABFOW010000567.1, forward strand.
ATAATTAGTTTGAAATAATTTTTTATTGAATTAATGTTACAAAACAGGTAATACATTATACACAAACATATAATGTATTATATTATTTTCAATAAATTAATAAATTCCGAATGTCTCCTTGGCATTTGAGAAACCAAATAAGTTATATTTTTGGTGAAATTGTAATGTGAATTGCCCATTTCGGCTATAAATTATGAAACATAACTATGTGCCCAATAAAAAAATAATTTAAAAGGTTTAAAAGTGAAAAGGTTAAACAATTGAGACCTAGAAATGTATGACCTTTTGAAAACAAAAATCCAGTCAATTACTTTTTTTAAATAAGTCCTTTTATCAAATTCCGTTTATATTGGATTAAATGTTGCTATTGATATATATTTTTAAATTTAGGAATCTAAACATACATTTCACATCAAACCAAAAGCAAACACAAAATTATACGAGTTAAATCAACTTCAGCATAGTAAGGACCTAAATTCTCTCAAGATAAATTATTGACACCTTGAAAATATATATACATATATACACGCACATTATATGTGATACAGTTGTGTATTGCACGTTGACTAAATGCAAACTTCAATGCGTCAATTTAATTGACGAGAACTCTTTAAAAACAAAATTTAATATTATTTACTCAGTCTTGACTAAAATAAATAGGCTTACTGGGAAAAAACTTTATGCTTTCAGAACTGTTCAAATTCCACTAGATAATTATATATTAAATTATATAATCGGATTAAAAATGTTATACTATTCCAAAAGTATTCCAATTAGAAGTCTTATATGGGGATTTCCCTAACGGAAAATAGGATGTGGTGCTAAAAAAAAAAATATATATCACTTAAAAACTCACAATTTGAAGGAAGTATGTATTATAAAACTCGTTCCATAGTTAAATTGAAATATAAGTTTATACAAATTCTTATCACGTGCTACGTGAAACAATGGACAATTTGGACATGAACTCTAAACTCTTTTCACCCTCTAAACCAAAGTTTTGTGTGTGGGGACTAGTTTCCGGGGGTAAATGTGACACCGCGCCACTTCTTGGAGGATATATGTTCGAGGAAATGCTGTGTGAAACAAGAGACGGCCGCGAAGCGAGACATTCATTTTCTAACAGGGTCAACAGAAGATGAGGTTATATCCACCTCTTCGTGCATCATAGACTCCTGGTCTTCTCTTGTTTTAGGCAGAAGCGGAGGCAAATGGATTAATCTGTGTCTGTCTCTCTTTCTCTATCTGTCTAAAGTAGAACTTTCTTAGAAAAATGCAGACATATTTTTTGCTGCCAAAATTGATAACAACTCTACTGTACATGTGTCCGAAAATTATTTTTACAAATTTTATTTAATATTATCGCATTGACTATTTGTAATCACTTACTAATTTTTAAAGATACATTTCAGGCATGTGTTATTAGTGTTATTTTATAAGTATTGATAATATATATCAAAAGTGACAACTGCAGATCGCGTTATTTGACGTGTGATTGCGGGAAAGTAGACCTAGTAACTTTTTATAGTTGTCAGAGGTCCGTCCTATGAAAAATTGGATGGTGGTCTAGGGGTAAGGTGTCAGACTTCTGTGCTGGGGGTCCGGGGTTCAACCCTCGGTCCCGACACAGATTTATCTGATTGCCCAAACCCTTCCTTCACCTCTGACAAGACGTGTATTAATCACAACTTTTGAATGTGTGGAATGCCAGGCCTCCACCGTGGTTACGGATCCCACGTTAAACTGTAGGTCTTCCATTTAATCTCACAATCACCCTATCATTACACATTATCGTAAGTGTGTATAACCCGAACGGGTAGTAAGACGCGGTGATGATGATAATAATAATAATAATAATAATAATAACTTTGAAGGCACATGATTCAACCCTGATAAATTTCACCAACTTCTCTAAGGAAGGTTGTATTTTTCACCTTGAGAATCTCTATCTACTTGCAAAACAAATGACGGTGAATGTTTTGTTTCTTAAGCCCTTTTTATTCGCTACCGTCTTATTATAAAATAGCTAAACCCGTTTCAGTGGTTGCATGACCTAAGCCATCACTTTCGCGATAGTCTGGTCTGCCGAAGACTGGTGTTTGAATCCTGGTTGTGCCCCATTGAGGATGATTCTATTTTAAATGGTTTCCCGCTCTAGATCGACGAAAATGGGGGTATGTTTCCCCTAAATTCTACCTTATGCATTGATAGCTTGAATGAATAGTAAAATGTAGTGTACAAAAAACTTAAGTTGAGATCCAGCTACCATAAACTAAGGCAGAATCTCAACATATCAGTTCAATTGTTAGCACGTCTACCTACAGACTCCAAAGATACGGGGTTATATTCCAGGCCAGGGGAAAATGTATCGTTGTTAAAAATAGTGTTTCAGTTTTCTAAATAGTAAAAAAAAAAGTTTCAGGTGTGTGTGTGTGTGTGTGTGCGCGCCCTTAAATCAAGCCACTAATAGCGTTGTATGGGCATCATCTATATGAAAAACAAAAAAACAAAAAAATACTATCGTTATATGCCCTGTATTATTTCTTATCTAAAACCAAACGAAACCATTTAGTTTTCTTATTTTACTATTTACTCCACTTGACAAAACTTTTCATTGGAATTATATCATATTTAGATCAATTGTTATTAACAACTAAATATAAGGTGGTAGTTAAAATTAAATGAGTAATTAATAACCTTGTTTTAGGATTAAAAAAGAGCATTTGATTGTACGCAATCAGGATACTATTCTTTCGAACCAAGAATTCTTGAGTCAGAGATAAGTATCTAAATCTTTTTCTTGTTTTATTGGGTAAAAATAACAAGATTAAAATCTTAGTTTTAGCCCTCAAACATCATGAAAAGCCTCGTTTAAAAATATATATATTTACAAACGTGTACCTTCTGTTTAACCAACTAGTTATATCAGGACACAACTTACACACTAACTTCAAACTAGAACATAAACAGCATCCAGTTTCTCGGCTAACATTGTCCCAATAATACATATTTCAGTCCTGCCTGTAAATCGAACACAGGACCCCTAGCTCAGCACGCATACGCTGTCGAGCTACCGTGTAGCCGCTCTGTGAATGCATAGCTTGTTCCGAGCAACATCTCTCAACGCGTTAAGTAATGTGACCTTTATCTTTGAGCAAAATGACTTCTGCTCCAAACGCTGCTAATACAAACGAGCCTGGAAACATTGAAGACGCTATCGGGATAAACAATCAAATTACTTGGCATAAGAATTAAATTTCAAATCGAATAAGAGGCGGGCATATACTATATATCTCTTGATCATAGAATGTTTATTTGTTTAATGGTTTTGTAAAGTCGATACAAAGTTAATTTTGATTTAGTTAGTTTATATTGTTTCGTTTAGCTTTTAGATACACCAACTTGAACTAAGGAGGCGAGTGCGTGAAATCTCGACAATTTTCAAGACACTGGTATTAACTTTTATTGGGATTAAATGTATACGTGGTGAGCTGGTGGTCTAGGGGTAATGTGTCGGACTTCTGTGCTGGCGGCTGGGGTTCAATCCTCGGTCCCGGCACAGATTTATCTGATTACCAAACCCTTCCTTCACCTCTGACAAGACATCTTGTGAATGTG
>CABFOW010000567.1:48865-127174 GCA_902141385.1 Timema californicum
CCCCCCCCCCCCTTTTCCCTTTTCAATAAACAACAAAATTAATACATCCATTCTTTTATTATATTTTTGTCGACACGTTTTAATACTCATTTGGGTTGTATATATATTATATATGTGTGTGAACAAGATGAAAAAAACTTCCTTTGAAAAGTACAAAAATGTATATTACAAAATAATAAAAGTTACAATGAATATCACTTATAATTTAATTTTGTAATGTAACAGCTTAAAATTTTTAAGTTTGATATTGAAAAACAATATTTATAACCAAAACATTTCTTAATGAAAGCTGTTTTTAGGAGACAAGTGTGGTCTATTCTAGGGTCTGCATGGCATTATTATAGATAATATATTCTCCGTTTGGTTTGTAGATTTCTTAAGGCCGTTAATTGCAATTTTTTTTTTTTAATTTCTTCAATTTTCGAGATTTATTTTTTACTTTCGAGACTAGATTGAGATATTTTTTCCTCATCTGATCAAAGATATTTTCAAGTCTTGCACATCTCTAATATTTATATTATTTTATATATAGTATATTGTATTTTAGTTTATGATGCATTATAATTTATATAAATGTTTATTTCTTACTCTATGTTTCTTCACCAAAATTATTTCTAGATTAAATATTTTAGTGCTTGTTAATTTCACTTAATAAATCTGCCACTTTATTAACTGTTTAATTTATAAATTAATTTATCTATTTTTCTAGATCATCTTATGTAAGTCTTAACTTTCATGATAACCACTCCTTACTTTCAACCATTTTTTAGAATGTTTTCTAAAATGTTTTACTACAAGATATTACTTTTATAAGAAACGTCTTGGGTTGCAATAAAAGGGATCGGGGGCCGCCAGTTGGAAACCCCTGCCTCAGAATATTTGACCACCAAAGTGGGTAAAAGATAAACAATACCTAATATAACACTAGTTCGTAGGTGACCTGCAGGTCCGGGGTTCAATCCTCAGTCCCGGCACAGATTTATCTGATTACCAAACCCTTCCTTCACCTCTGACAAGACATCTTGTGAATGTGGGGAATGCCAGGCATCAACTGTGGTTCGGATTCCACGTTAAGCTGTAGGTCCACCATTTCATCTCACAATCACCCTACCATTACACATTAGCGTAAGTGCGTATAACCCGAACGGGTAGTAAGACGCAGTGCTAATAATAATAATAATAATAATAATAATAAACACTAATGCATATCCTATACCAACATCCCATATACATTTCTTGGCAAATACAAGGTTAAAAATATACGATCAATGATGCCAACTGACCTAGAAGATTTTCGTCAGGTTCTGAAGTCTGTACCAGCCTGGAAAGAAGTTTGAACAAGAGAGCAAAGACATCCAGGTTCTCGGCGCTGCGGACAAACACGGGCAAGCAGCTCTGGCGCAGTAGACCCCAGATCCGAATAATGACCAACAGCTCCCGCAATGTATTGATGGCCTTGTAGTCTCGCAGCAAGTCATACTAGAAAGACATATTCATACCAAGGATATAAAGAGAAAAAAAACTTTTTGACAATAGGTACATCACATTGGTAGAAATCACTGATAATATGATGAAGTTTGTTTGTCTCTAGAGATGGTGATAAAATGATAATGATAAAAAGATATAAAAGTGTGTCAAACCTAGAGAACCTTTAAGGGGTACCAAACCTAAAGAAAATTGAATGGGTCTCAAAACTAAAGCGCATTTAAAGAGATATCAAACATTATATTCTTTAGTAAGGGTGTGTGAAACTTCGAAACTTTGACTTGGCTTCCAAACTAACATTAGCTTTGACTTCGCTTCAAGACAAATTTCGGTTTCGAAGCGTTAGCAATAAAAATATTGACAGCTAAAATACTCCATTTACAGCCATTCCGAGGTATTTTGTACATTACAAATTAATGTTTATATGGAAAAAATCTGAAGAAATTGAAATGTAATTTATGATAATAATTTGATTTGTCATAGTAAAACAAAATATCACAAACAATTGTGCAATAAAACATTTTACAAGTAATTTTAGTGCATAACTAAAAGAAAATATTAAAACTTCGATTCGACTTCGAGAAAATTTCATATATTTGATTTGACTGTTTCGAATTGAAAAATTGGACTTCGCACACCCCTATCATTTGGTATTGTTTATAGCTCTGCCAATAGTTAAATATAAAATACCATTTTCAAAAGTAATTTATTAAATTTAATATTAATAATTTCTATCAAAAATGTAATGAAATTAACTATTCGATTTGTATTGTTTGAATGGTCGCTATTCAATTCAATAAAAAATGCTGTTTTTACAACCCTAGTAAATAAGGATAAAGTGAGCATTTAACAATGGGTTGACCAAGGAATTTGATATGAAACTAAGCTCAGAAGATGTGTCTACTAAAAGTAAAACTTTTTGTAAATTCGAATTAGTTAAATAGACTACAAAAAAACATCACTACAATGTGGTACTTGGTCTAAGCTGTATAAACTATATAACTTAACTATGGAATGAAACATGCTCTTAAGAATCTAACATAGGAAGGCTGGTACCTTTCTTTCCCCAAAGAACCCTTCTTTACCCCTTATTATGTCTTAATTAGTGTAATAATTACTTGAAAATCTTTGTCTAAAATTGCAAAAATTTTGCTTTCGGCAGGTTTATTTTTTACAGATTTCCCAAGGGCTAAAGTCAGAGGAAACATAATATGGTGCTGAAAAGCTGACATTCTATGGTCAAACTGTGTGTTTCCTATAACTTACCGCAGAGCTCTTGCCAGCCTGCCTCTGTTCTGGAAGTCGAGAGAGAAGGTTTAGGGCCAGATCAGCCACCCATTGAATCAACTGTTGCAAGGACTGCAGCGTGCTTGGTTCCACTGTGAACTCCTTGGCTTCTAAGTGAAACAACACTTTATCCACGTCTGTCGGTGACTCGCTCATCACCGCTGCAAGAGACACATTTTATTGACCCCGACATAACCAACAGAAAATTATAATGCAAGTTTCAAATGTTACAAAAGCTTTAGATAAAATATGTTATTGTTTACTCACAATTAATATGTGATTGACCTATTGACCATATTAATCATTGTCAATAACAATAACTTAAAAATACTTGTTTAAAAATGATTTTATTAAAAGTTTAACTAGACTAATTTCAAGAAGTTCTTGAAAAAATTGTGAATAAATAAGAAAGACTAGGCAAATTATTTTATGCAGAAGTTTATTTTTATATCGATACATTGAGCACAATAACTATCGGTGGAATTAAGTAGAATCAAAGGGAGTGATATAATAATTATCTGATAACGTGTTTGTGACTTTATCTATTATAGAAGCCAGAAGAAAGAAGAAGGTCACTTTATTTTTTTGCTTCTTTCATTAGGTAAGTTTAGAGTCTTTCCGTGGAAATAAGCAAGGTTAGATTGCTACCTTGAAAGGCAAGTAAATTACAAAATCCAAATCAACTAAGTCAACTTTCTGTGGCCAGCAATGAACAATCGCAACAGCTTGTTCTGTACAGAAATTGAAAATTTGCCGACACTCTTAGGCCGACATGACAATAAAGACCTTACCTGCCAGGCTTTCCGCGGGTCCCTTGTCATGACTCGACATGTCTGACGGCCGTAATAGAGACTTGAACGCTGTCGCTACAGAGTGAAGCATCATCAAGGAGGTGAGGTCATTTGCCCTGGATTGATTGTTTATGGTGAGTCTGAAAATATTAATATAGGTACATAAACATGTAGGAAATGTTAAGCAATAGAACCGCAAGACTCGTCAAATTTATTGACACCCTCATTGCAGTTTTTTTTTATCTTTTGATCTCTTCTGGTTATTATAATGTAAACACGAACAATATTAAAATTCATGAATTTTCACAACAGTAAAATATATGAGCCTGTAGGATGAAGAATAATTTTTAAATGTTAATTAATGTGTATGAAATAAAGTGCATTAATCAAAATATAACATAAAATAACTAAGATTAAAGAATTTTATGAAAACAAAGCACAAATAAAAGTAAAAACAATAATATATTCACACACTCTTCAATATTTTGTTGCTCACATTGCATCTTCTTCAGGAAGTGGTGGTAAAAATTAACATGAAAGTCTATTATTTTATTTATTTTGTATAAATATTAACTAAGTAAATCAGTCAAACTTTATTTTGCAACACGTTTTGATACATTTGTGTGGCTGTGTGCATACATTCACTAATTGGTTACAGATGAGGAGGGTTTAATTTAGAGTAATTGTATCTACATTTATGTAGACAACGAGTAGGAAACTATTTAGGTAATATCACCCTCAATACACCTGACCAGATTCAAACATCGATCCAGTCTTTTATCAAGAGTGATGTCTTAAAACGTACAACCACCTGAGAGCGTAAATTGGCCAAACTAATAAAGTGAATGCATAGAACAACACTTTATCTAGTAATTACCTTAATCAAGTTGTTCAAAATAATTTTACCTTTTACTTCCACGTCTTACTAATTATTTGGGTTATACACCCAAGTATTAATCACGCTAACACATAAGGTTGAATTTTGAAGAAATGTGCCTGTATTTGTGTGGAGATTGAGTGTAAATTAATTTAGAGAAAAATATCCTCAATGCACCTGCCTGACCTAGATTCAAACCCCTATCTCCACGTCATCAGCAGTCCAGACTATTTCGAGAATCATACCTTAGATCACTCAGCCTCCAAAGCGGGTTAATTTTTAGTGAATTTATAGAATGTATTAATAAAAGCCTAAGATAATCCTAACCAGAATCTCACAAGATACCAATGATTTCTCCGCACCTATATAGTAAGGTCCTGATGCTAAGGAACTGGATATAATAGAACTGCTGTACAGCAGGGAGCTGTCTGTTGAAACTATCGATGAAACGTTCACTAACGGAGTCCATCATGGAGGGACGGAGTGAAACCAGAAGGTCCCAGCAGTCGAGGCCGGTCACAAGACAGTACTCCAGCAGGGTGCAAGCATAAGGAACCGTCAAAGGGCCCCCCACCACGCACACTGCAATCACAGGAAATTATTATAAGGTGTACAATGCTTCAAAGACGATAACGTGAAAGTTAGAAATATACCTCGCCCCCCCCCNCCCCCATGGTACTTATACCAATATATAAAGGGGAAATGTGTTCTTTAAATCCTTAAAACCATATTGTGCCAGACATAAAAAAGAAATTCTCTCTGTCTAATACTTTTAAAATGTTGTCTGGTGAGGGTAAGTTAAATAAGTTTTTTTTAGTAAAATTAATAAACCTAATTTAAAAAATAAACAAGGCATATTGTTCCGTTTTATATGTTTCTATCCACCTTTCTTCTACCTTATCTATATTAATAAAATGGAAAGATTATTTGCCTGTCCGTCATGAGTGTTGCGCAATACCTGCCGCATGCAGACATTTTAAAATTGGTAGCTAATGTGCATCTCGGAGCTAGAATTTTATATGTATATAATTTTTTATGCAAATAAAGGGAAAATGGCACCAGACAGCTATGTTAAATTGAACAATGGAAGGGAGAATAGAAGGGCGAGGTCTACACAGGGATTAATGTACCCCAAAAACTAAATAATTATGTGTTTTGTGAACTTAGAGGCCTATAGTTTTCTGGTATCCTCCTATCCTTTTTTCAATGTTTAATTCAATTAGATTTAGTTTTTTTATTAAAAATTGGGTTAAAATAAATAAGATGAAGAGGTTTTTTTAAACTTCTTTTTGTATGTTTGAAGCAAAGAAAGGGGTAGCTTGCCCTGGGTAGCCAAGCAATTCATTGTGTGGCTACCCCATGCAACACCCACAACTTTAAAATATAACAAAATACCTTAAAAAAAATGAAACGCATGCACCCTTAAAGAGAGAAACCTAATTTAATTGAGTTTAAATTTTTACAAAGTTATTTGTTTAGTCAATAAACTATTAAAATTCGGCGGGTTTTGTTAAAATGGGATTGATTGTATTCCTTTTGATTCAATCAAGTTATATTTAAGGATAAAACAATATTTGCTTTGAGAGAGAATATGAAATCGTATCATACATCATTACAGTGTATTTATTTTTAAGCCCGAAGCTCGTGGCTAGCATCAAAAACATGTGTTTAGGGTAAAAAATGTCACCTGGCTCCGCTACTGGTAGCAGGCGATACAGATAGAGCTGCCCCTGTGTGTCGATGGCCAGCAAGACACTACCCAGCCAACTCATGTCTAAGTGGGAGATACGAGGGGACAGTTTGTGCTGCTTCACCGCCGGGGGCTCCTCTTGTCTCCAAGACAAGTTCAGGGACGTGCTGGAAATCTCAACAACACCAACCACTCAAATTAGACATCTGTAAGTATCGAGACTCTTCTTGATTCCTCAAGTTTAGGACTGTATCAGCAGTCTGAATCATAACAGACATACACGCCTTTATAAGAAGTCCATTTTTTTTTCAATTCAAAGCAAGACCAAATCAGATATATTAAATACAGTATACTATAAACCAGATCAAAGTTTGAGTATGTTTTGTTAGTTGGGTTATGCTTGAAAAAATATTATATTGTGCTTATTTATATAATTTAAACTAAAGTTGGGTCAACTCCACTATTTTACTAATCCGAATATCGAATCTGAATCTCTTACTTTACCTTCAAATCCTGAATATCGAATTCAAATCTTGGGAAAAATGATGAACATAATAGGAAATATAAATATAATGGTATTCTATAATAGAGAAATAGTAGCTAAATGTTAACATAATTTCCTGTAATCCATTCAGTTAAGTGTTAAATTACTGTTCTGGAGCCTGGTTGTTAAGTTCAGCCTATAATTATGATTCATTCTAATCCACCAATAAGCAGTATTAAGGGTTTTAAAGGAAATTTCAATTTAAAAATTGAAAAAAAAAAATTCAAGGATTTGAGTCTTGAATTCAATACCTTGAATATACTCAAGGATTCAAGGGTCACATTCTGCATCATAGTGGAATAAAGCAAAATATACTTACTATCTTACAGGATTAATAAAGAGTATATATAGCTTGGAATGGTGATAATTGAACATAAATAAATATTTCAGCTGTTAATATTTTTAATGACTAAGCTTCATAGCTGTTGAAGACAAAATAAATTTCAAACGGATTTGATTCTGATATCTTTTCGAAGCATTCATACACCTGTACAGTGTACACCCTTATATTAAACACAATGAAACTGGAGATAAACCTACAACATCATTATATTAAGGATCATACTAGATATATCAACCAAATCCTTAGGAGTATACACTTGGAAATATGGAATTTAGCTTCCACACTAAGCTAATAGTTTCACTTGTATTTTCAATCATCTATATAAATCAAGTTTCAAAATTTCTCAACATTTTCTACAAGAAATTTATGATAAAAGTTACATATTTTTATAACAACTTTTTATTTTTCAACTTGGAATGTAAGTTAACTCTAAAATGTTGTGATAAACACTCCCCCCTCTCCCCCTTTTTTTTGTTTTTGTTTAAAGTAAACCTATACACTATATAGAATCACTTTTAAAATTTGGAAACAATATTTAATCAGACAAACTCACAATCATCATCTATTTTCCACACGTGGCAGGATCAGTTGGGTAAAATCCCTATATCTACTTCTTTAATTCCACCACTATTCTCCTCTCACTCACACGCTTGCTGTTATCTGTTCCTCCCATCTATTTCTTAGTGTCCCGTGGTATTTTCTCTACATACATTATCTCCATCATCCTCCTTGGGATTTATTCCTTTTACATCCTCTTTACATGACCGTACCATCTCAGTCTTGCTTCCTCTACTATCGCATATACTCTCTGTACTCCAACTCTTTCTGGACAACTTCATTCCTACTCCTCATGAAAGCTAGCATACTCCTCACAAACTTCATTCCCACTCGTCATGAAGGCTAGCATACTCCTCACAAACTTCATTCCACTCCTCATGAAAGCTAGCATACTCCTCACAAACTTCATTCCTACTCCTCATGAAAGCTAGCATACGCCTCACAAACTTCATTCCTACTCCTCATGAAAGCTAGCATACTCCTCACAAACTTCATTCCTACTCCTCATGAAAGCTAGCATACTCCTCACAAAATTCATTCCTACCCCTCGTGGAAGATGGCATACTCCTCACAAACTCCATTCCTACTCCTCATGGAAGATAGCATACTCCTCACAAACTTCATTCCTACTCCTCATGGAAGATAGCATACTCCCCACAAACTCTATTCCTACTCCTCATGAAAGATAGCATACTCCTCACAAACCTCATTCCTACTCCTCATGGAAGATAGCATACTCCTCACAAACTTCATTCCTACTCCTCATGGAAGATAGCATACTCCTCACAAACTCCATTCCTACTCCTCATGGAAGATAGCATACTCCTCCCAAACTTCATTCCCATGGCCTCCCATTTTCCTTGACTTTCTTACATTCACTGTCCATGTTTCTGCTGCAAATGTGACAATGAGTACAAAGTATACCTTATTCAGCACTGCTGTACATTTCAAGGGCACTTCTCTCTTTGAGATTACTAAGTGTAGAGATTTAAACTAAATGTATCAACTTAAGAAATATTTTATTTTGGCCAAAAACTTTTTTTTCTGCTATAAAAACTATAAAGAAATACTTACCTTGAGGTGGGATGGTGGGGATTGTAAGTCGAGGGCAGTATTTTTCATATTTTTTTTATGGAAACAAATTTTTTCGACAAAATAAATCAAATATTTCTCTAGTAGAAACATAATAGTTGTATTTTTCTTCACATGGTGAGATCGACAGTTCTTAAATATCTTCAAGAATCTTATAATATGAGAGTTTTTCCTTATCATTTAAAAAAAGTTTCTTGTCAAATGACAAATATGTGTAGAAAATTAAACAACAAAATCACAGGGCCTTTTCTCGCATCATCTAAAGTCTGTTTAGCGTAGGAATGGTTTTCTGAAAAGTCTTTTTCCTTACCAGAAATATATTGTATAGTAAGATATTGGTAGTAAAAAAGACCTTTCAGAGAGTAATCGCTACCGTTAATGGAGTATACCATCACACCCTTATCCTAAATAGTTAAAAAAGTAAACGAGGGAGTCTTTTCACCTGTTTGAGGGCATCTCTGTAGAGCCCATGGATCGTCCCATCAGCCAAGGCCACCATGACATAGCAGGAAGGAGGCATTGTGGTGGTTATGGAGATTTTCGATGTAGTCACACATACCACAGGAGACTGGGCGATGAAATGTGACTGGTGCTGCCACAACTGTATGGATAATGTGTTGAAAACTTACACCGTTAAATAAGATTTGCGACACAATGATATCTATTGTAAATTTAGTCCTACTGCATATTTATGATTCATAAGTCTGTTTTGCATCTACCTGCCTCTTTTTATTTTCCAAGCCAAATAATATAATTAGCTTTCTTATGAAATTAAAAGCACGTTATAAATGTTTTGAAAAATTTTTTATTATCAAATAAAAATGAGAGCATTGTAAATAACTAAACCTAATAAAATTAAAACTAGTATGTTTACAAATATTTCATATTTTAATGATAGAAGAAAGAAAAATTCTGTGTAGTTTTGAGACATCGAATTAATAATGTATGTGGGTTATTCGTTAGTGTTTAAATTTTATTTTTATTTTCTACAATTTTACTATGCTTATTTAAGAAAATAAATATAGTGCATAAGGCTCTTTATTTTATTATCGTAAAATGTGTTAAAATTCAGGTCACCCATTTGATTTTAAAAAAAAAATTTTTAACACTGGGCCTTAGTACTTGTTCAGATTATGCACAATTACATCAACTTAATATAGGCCTACAAAAAACAATTACTTCCAATCCTTATATATGAAATGTATTTTAGTTGGTCGAATCTTTAAAAGTGTAATACCAAGAATAGGTTTATTAATCTCCCAAAAATTTACTATGAAATATGAAAGCACACAAACTTTCACAAAACAATTTAGCAATATAAATATATTAATACATATTTCATTGATCAAATAAATTTATCTTAAAATTCAATCGTGAGAATAGTTTTATTTGAATTGTTGTCTGTTTCCCATATACCACCGAGGGTTTTCCTTTAATTTTACTCCAGGATAATGTGAGGACCACATTTTCAGTTAGCGCAGGCCTGTTTGGCCCACGAGCCGCCAGTTGGACAACGATGACCTAAATACTAAGATAGATTTTTTCCCCCATTTAAATATTTCTAAAAACGAGGTGTGTCTTTAAATTATTATTATTGTTGTTGTTGTTGTTATTAGCACCGCGTCTTACTACTCGTTCAGATTATACGCACTTACGTTAATGTGTAATGGTAGGGTGATTGTGAGATGAAATGGAGGACCTACAGTTTAACGTGGAATCTGAACCACAGTGGAGGCCTGGCATTCCCCACATTCACAAGATGTCTTGTCAGAGGTGAAGGAAGGGTTTGGTAATCAGATAAATTTGTGCCGGTACCGAGGATTGAACCCCGACAGGTCTTTAAATTAGAGAAATATGCTGGTATATAGCTAAGTTTACTAATATCAGTGTACATGATTTGACATAATAACAATGAAAATCATACCACAGTCTTCATCTCCAGCTGCGAAACGTGAGGTTTGGGTTGGAACAACTTGTGTATTGGTAAAGGTTTCTCGCGTAGCTCCCAAATCTCCACTAAGCAACCAGTGTCGCCATTGGCCGCCACCACAAGTGAGTCTGCATCCTCTCTCACCACAAACTTGAGCTGCACCAAATGGCGACCTAAACAAAATTCTGTGTCACTGACAAATTTTTACTCTACTCTATAGAGTCATATTTGTGAACCCTGGCAAGAATAATTAAACAGATTCTTTTTTGTTAGCATCACATGTTACTATTTGGTGGGGTTATATGAATATGCAATGATTACAACTACACTAATATGTTAGGGATGAGCGAGGATGAATTTAGACAAACTTTTTATTTTGAATGGCTTTTTTCTCTAAGTTACAAAAAAAAAGTATTTATAAGAAGACAAAAATGTGAATATTATACTTTTTAATACATTATTTCACACACTATAATATCTTTTGTTGCCACGACCAAGAAACAAAAAGCATATTGGTTTTATTAATATTTTTCTTTCAATTATTCAAGAAAAAGTCAAGTTAATTATACAGTAATACTTAATCAGGTATTAATATAAACTTTTGATTGTTGTATAAATGTGAAGCATGGATTTGTCAAGACAAACAAAAGACCAAGGTGAATGTAGTTGGAATGAGATATCTAAGAAATGTAAGTGGAAAAACTCGCGTGGACAGAGTCAGTAATAAATGGGTGCTGAAGACGTATGGTTTGAAAGGACAACTCAATAGATCAATGTGAAAGAAAAATCTTATTATTAGCACCGCATCTTACTACCCATTCGGGTTGTAATCACTTATGCTTATGTGTAATGTTAGGGTGATTGTGAGATGAAATGGAGGACCTACAGTTTAATGTGGGATCCGAATCACGGTGGAGGCCTGGCATTCCACATATTCACAAGTTGAAATTAATACACGTCTTGTCAGAGGTGAAGGGAGGGTTTAGCAATCAGTTGGT
The DNA here is from genome assembly GCA_902141385.1 of Timema californicum. Taxonomy (NCBI): domain Eukaryota; kingdom Metazoa; phylum Arthropoda; class Insecta; order Phasmatodea; family Timematidae; genus Timema; species Timema californicum. Next base: position 60,461 of record CABFOW010000567.1, read on the forward strand.
TTGGGCATGTTGAGAGAATGAGTGTGTAGATCAAAAGGAATGGATAGGTCATGTAAGATGTAGATAAATGTTGTGAAAGAATGTGTGAAAAGAAGAAACTTGAACCGTTTTAAGAATAAAATAGCATGTATGACTCAGTGTATGGATGTTGTTGAAGCGAAGGAAGTATGCAAGGATAGGGAAGTGTGGAGAAAGTTAGTGAGAATGGATTAAGTAAGGAGTTTTTTTTTCAGCTATATGCAAATTTTCTTGCCTACCCCATCAAACAACAAAATGAAACTAAAAAATATTATAATAATTCTCTTATACTTACATTGGTTCTCCTTGATGAGGTTCGACTGTAGGAAGAAACTGGGTAGAGCCTGTGACATTATGATACACTTGTCTTCGCCTGGCGACTGTGTCACAGATACTCGGAAACATTGGATCGGAAGACTAACACTGCCGCTGCTCACAGCAACCAAAAAGTGGCCATCTTAAAAGCAATATAAAATAATTATAAAACTACAAATGCTAATGTTAAGGAAATAATAGAGCATGTTGGTACATTTTCTTAATCCAGGAAGTGTTTTTTTCATATAATGTTTGAAAAATAAATATAAATGGTGTAGTTATAAAATTAGATTAGATCTATTTATTAGAGTGTGTTTGTAGATTACAAATGACTTGGGAGCAACAATTTACCTCCTAGGTATGAGTATTTAAATAATATTTTTGTCTTAAAAAATAATTACTTTCATCCTTGGTTTACTCTTTTAGGAAGTTGCGTTGCGCGTTTCACACTCCTCCCTGACGAGTTCTGATAGAATGAAACCTAGGTCGGGGGATTGGGCGGTGGTGATCAACCATTACCTCTTTTCCGATGGCAGCAATGTAAAGTGTGAACTGTGTTCTTTTCATTGTAAAGGCCATATTATGTTTGTTCCTTTTATGTGTTTCTATCCACTTTTCCTATACCTTCTTCCAAATATAATATAATTCAAATTTAGTTTTTGTAATAGATTCATCCATAGGTACAAACAAGATTTTTTTTGAGTTATCATAAAAAAAATATTTTTTAAATAAATCTTATAGAGTTATTCAAGTTGTATTTTTGTAAATCAGACATAAGTAAATATTAAGTGACTATATTTGTTATGAAATAATATCTTAAAATTCAACCAATTTAATTAAACTCACAATCTTTGAAATGTATAGGTATGTATGAATAGTAGTCAACCTGAAGGTTTGTTGTATCCTCAACAGTTCCTCCATAATCTGTAGAGCTCAGGCAGTACTGAAGAGGCATATTAGAGGCATGAAGAGCGAGGTATTTTCCTATTGTGTTCCTTACTGAGCCAGAATTAATTTAATAAAACTCCAAATTTTTAAATTAAAATCAAACATTTCAAGTAATACTATTTTTCAATTAATTTGTTTTTAAATCTTGTATTTGAGTTTTAACAACTATCAAAATTTAAGTCGAATTCTTGAGTTATAATTATTCCTAAATAACACAGTGACATTTCACTTTATTTTCTTAACCCGTACTTTTCCCATAGCAGATGTCGACGGCCGAAACCCTTTGCCTTGTAGTGGCCAAACTGTCAGAGGTGGTGATGAGCTGAGCGGGGCCGAGCCCTTCTATGGAAACCACCACCACACCTATCATGGAAGTGGTGCTGATCACGATACAACCCACCGTGGGCCGGTTGCCGAAATGGCGCACCGATGGAGCGAACCGAAGGTGGCTAAACTTCTCGTTGTACAAGACGTTGTCTTTCTTCTCCGACACCAAGCTGATCTGCAAGACAATCGCAAAGATGCTACATTGATATCACAGCCACCAGTGACTCGGTTGTGACTTTATGCTACTAATAGTTCAAATGCATTGTACAGTCAAAGTACTTAATTGTATTTTTTTTCCCCCATTTTAATGTCTTTTTTTCAAATCCCAGTGGAAAAATCAAGTGGGGAGCATGCAAGATAAGGCTAGTTGAGTTCAATATTTGTGTAGGGGGATGGGGGAAGAAGCTAACATGCGCACACTTAGTAGTTAAATACCAACATTACACCTATAAATACATTTTTAAGAAATTTTAATATCAATAGAATTGTATAAAAACAGCACACGGTCAAAGTTAGAACACTTTGACTTTCACGTCTACCCCAACATTTGCATGAAGCAACTTGAACAATTTAATATAGCGTGTGAAAAAAATAATCGACATTTAAAAGTTAGTTTGAAAATGTTATTGTTCTGTGAAATATAACTAATTTAATGATATTCATTCAAATTCAAGTTCAATAGTTATATAGGCATGTGGTCTAGACAGTGGTATTCAACCTTGGGTTTGTGACTATATCTTAGAGGGTACATAAAATGTGTGTATATATATATATATATATATACACATATATATATAAATATTGAAAATTTGTGACTTTTTGTGACTTTCGTGACCCAGTAGGCACCATAGATATATATACACACATTTTGTGTGTTATTTTAGGTGTCTACTGAGTTTGAGAAGCAAAAATTATTGACTGTTTGGTGACCTCTTTTGACCACAAATCACTTCGGTAAATGGTCGAACATTATATAAAGCTTATATAGGCATAATGCACTCACACGCAACATTAACCTTTAACTAGAGGGTGAACGTTAACCTTGTCCTCGGTATCATGGTAAAAACAATCGGACAACTTGCGGCTAGCGAATGGTATCATGGGTAATTGATGGCCTGACATTTGATGCGTTCACGTTGTTATGATGCGCGGGAAAATCAAGAAAAAATATTTTCGTGACTTTATGACCAAAATATTGAAAATTTGTTGACATTTTGTGACTTTCATTAACTAGTAGATACCTTGAATGTATATTATTTACTGATAAGCACAGAATAACCAGGTTTATATAGGGCTCACAACAAGAGACCTGGACGTATGGACATGCAATATTAGTGCATCATTTTTCTTTTTTCTCTATCTCTTTCTCAGATGTAGAATAAAGAATGTGTATATTGCATTTTGAACCAACAACTTTGGGGGTACAAAGATAAAAGATTTTATCTGTGGGTACACAAACAAAAAAAGACCACTGGTTTAAGGAGTCACTCTCACAATAGAGTGCTCTGCCGATGACGAGATCAGGGCTGCCAAAGTGTCAATTACTGGCTCACCTTTCTGCCATTGTGGAAGAAGGCTCCAGCCAATATGTGCTCTCCCGCGAAGGTGGTTGTGCCAAGACAGTGCCAGTCGTTAAGAACGTGGTCCTTGAACGTCCAGATCTGCACATTGCCTGAAGCGTCTGCAAGCAATAGCTTCTCCCCAGGCAGGTCCCACTCTAGTACAGTTACGGCAGCCCTTTTTGATGCAATTCTACAACAGAACAGAGGAAAATTATTTTTTCCCCCCCATGATGTCACACACCAAAATTTAACTTATGATGAAAGTAAGAAAAGCAGAGTAGAAAAAAGAAAACATGGTGCAAATAATTTAAATTATGAGTAATGCATTTTTTTCCAGCTATATTAATTATGTAGGCTAAAATAAATGTTTTATTTAATGCATTTAAGATAACAAACAAAATTAATTCTCGCAAATAAACTAATAGTACCATCACTCATTTTTATCTAGTTGGCTCTTTGACTGACTCTACCAAGCAGTATAACTCTTTTTCGTTTCTCTTTTAATATAATAACCAAGACTTAAGGAGTTTAAAAAAATTAAAATTAAAGATTAGAAAAAAATAAATTAATAATTTTTAGAGCTATTAAGTTTGGTGGTTTATTCATGTATAATTAAAGGAAAAATCTAACAACTATACCCCAGACCATATATTTATCACTTAATTCAATGTGAATTTACATTAGGCTTAGCCTTTAGCAACAATGTTAACATTGTTTGGATTTTTTTTTTGTGTTCTTTTTCAACTAGAGAATTAATATAAACAGAATCAGAAATGAATATTAAAAAATATATATATCAATGTGAGATGATAAAGTAAAATTATTATTTGAATACAACAAAAGTGGACTAAATAATGTAGTTAGTAAACAAAAATGCCTGATTTTTGGGACCAAATCCCTACCCTCGACTCATTTTGTTTGTTAATGCCATGAATCAGGCCTTAAAATATTGCAAGAGGTGTTTTATGAACTTTTACTTAGCTTATTAAAATTAACATAAAAATATTTTTATTTAATAAAATTGATATAAAAATATTTTTAAGGTTCAATGCAGTAATTATGAATATATTATACGCACATGAAATAAAACTAAATTATTTCATGAAATTGATTACACTGCCTTTTATGAGAGAATAATAGTCAATTATGTCAATTTAAATGAAAATTTTTAAATCAGTCACTTTGTACTTTGCCTGAAATTGCCAGAAAAAAATAATACCAACTGCAATTTCTTCTTAATCTTCCATTTGACAGATAAAAGCTTTCAGATCAGAAAAATTATTTACTTCCACCAGTGGTAAAGAAAAATTATAATATGTGGCTATTATAACAGTCAAATAATTGTGACTACAGGCAAAATTTCAAATTTAAAAATATGAAATTTAGTCATAATTTTTCTATCTATAACACAATACCAGTACTAATTAAGTTGGAGTAGATTTTTTTACCATTTTTACCAAAAAATTATTTATTTACAGACTTTTAATACCAAAATCCAACTTTTTAAAACAAAATTGAATAATTGTCTAAATTACCACAAATCAGGGTATAGCTTAGCTAAAAAAACAAATTTGTTGTTACTTGTGGGTATTCCACGGAGAATTTAGATCTGCTATGTAGACATGGGAGCCCCAAGTTTTGCCACTGATATCTTCAAGTTCTGTGACTGAAGTAAAGGCCACAACATTTTGACTGGATACGGAACATAACGTATGACCCTCAAGAAGACTGAAACAATAGAAAAACTACATTCAAAAGTAAAATGATAATATTTTGTATATATCAGGCAAGTCAAACTTGCACATGGTTCGATCCGTAATTCTGTGAGATCTGCTGACCTTTTGACATTATAGACACTATTTGTGATTACAAAATTTGTAAATTGGTCATTATTTGAGGAAATCTAATTATTGAGGTTGGTCTACTGAAATTTTACTCTTTATTCACCAGAGCTCGATTCTCACAAAATTGTTGAGTATATGTGCAATGTTTGTCAGCACAAGTGTGTAAAATTGTCAACCTCGATAGTCGTGGGGCAAAGTGCTCGCCTCAGGAACCGATGATTGTGGGTTCAAACACAGCCGAGGTCAATGGATTTTTCTTGAGTGATAAAAATCCATAGTACAACTTCCTTCAGAAGGGAAGTAAAGCTGTCAGTCCCATGTCGATTGCGGTATGTGAAAGAACCCTGGAGAGTGTGTGAAAATACCTATGTTGGCAAAATAATTGGTGGGCACTTTCTCTCTCGATCAGAGAACTTAGTGTGTGCTGATATAATGTGTTGGTTCATAAAGTGCATGTTAAAAATCTCAAGTAAAAAAACAAAAATATGTAGACAGTTGTTTTTTTCAATATGAAAAGAAACAATCATCTGAGAGATCTCGTCTTACAAACACGCTTTTGTCATCAATTATGAATGTGAGGAATGCCAGGTCTCCACCGTGGTTCGGATTCCACGTTAAACTGTAGGTCCTTCATTTCATCTCATAATCACCCTACCATTGCACATTAGCGTAAGTGCGTATAACCCGAACGGGTAGTAAGACGCGGTGCTAATAATAATTATTATTATTATTATTATTATGAATGTGGCTTTGACAGAAGATATGAAGCCTCGCACTCACACAAAAATAAGTTTACAAATTCTGGAGAAGAAAGAAAGTGAGTTTAAATTATTTTATTTTTTTTACAAATTTTCTTTTCTTTTTTTTATTTATAATGATTTAAAACTGAGCTATTTTTCCTTAAGATGGTGAGAGTATTAAATTTTCTGGACTGCAGACCCTCAGCAGGCTATTTAAAATTTTCACTATGGTCCATATGATCATATGAGTTTGACACACCTGCTATAAAGGATAAAAAGGTTGTTTGGTTAATAATGTAATGTGAAAGTCAATGTGCCAAGGACATAAGACATATGAGATCAAAATCAAGCTTAATGCAAAGTTTTAAAAATAATATTTTTTAAATGGTTTGAGTTCAAATATATTTGAGGATCCTGAAGATTCTACCATCATTTTGGATCCAAGTATACACTTAATATTCACTTCTTTAAAAATACAATTAGGTAGATCATTTGGACAGTATATATCCTTGTGGCTACAGTACGAGGCCCTATCATTATTAAGTGTACCAAAAAAAAAGTGCTACCAATACAAATTCAACAATACCTATCTCACCCTGACTTAACGAAAAGCACAGATTCTAGCCACCTAAAACAATTTAGATAAATACTTGCTCAAAAATAATGTATTAAACAATTTTAAGGGAAAATTTGAAGAAAAAATAAATTAAGAGAAAATTCTCTCGTTAAATTTATTGGAAGTCTACCCAAATTTGCGTGGAGGTAGAATGGAAGTTGATTGTGTGTGCAAATTTAAGGATTCACCAAACACTTTTTTTTTAATTCCTTTATTATTTTCTCATGACTTTCATGAAGAAACTCTTGAAATGAGACGGCTTGTGTATAATATACAAATACACTGGTAATAAAAGTATAGTTGCCTATTTATTTTCATAACTCACAGATGGGGTCTTGGGCTAGGTTTATTATATTCATACAAAAAGGCTAATTAATGGCAACCACAGCAGAGCATGGTAACACATAATTCACAAAAAGTGTCAATACTACATTACTTTAAATTATAGTGTTCATAAGCAATATGAGTGAAGAATGAACCTGAACACAGGACGATTCTTGGATAGCTCAGTGGTTGGAGCATTGGTGTACTAAGCCAAAGGTCCCAGGTTCAATTCCCGTGTCCGGGCATTTTTTTTTTAATTTTCAGAAGATAGTTCTTAAAAGTTTAATTGTATTTATTTTCAAGTTCTGTGGTAATTTTTGCATATTTCTCCTTATATGTTTCAGTTATGGTATTAATTTTCTCAGTGTTATTTGTTCAAATTTTACATTTTTAGCTTTATTGTTAGTATGTGTTCTGTTGCCCAACACCACTCTTATCAGATATGGGGTCCTGGGCAAACTTCGTTTGCAGGGCCTTCAGTTATCTGCCTCACCCCCACACCCAAAAAATATTTATTCAAACACTGTTAAAGTTATTACAGTAGCCTGCACCTATATAGCGATTTTCAGCAGTATAAGATGTCAGAAAATTCCCTAAAAGGTAAATAAATGTACAGTAATTAATTCTAGAAGCCGTGTTTTTATATGTTTAAAGGTTGATTTTTAATTAACACTTTGTTAGATTTAAGCTACTTCCTCAACAATATTGAGCTGTTTGAATTAAATCGATTAATAAATTCAAATGTTATCATGAGACATATAAAAAGACAATAAAAAGTTTCTCTCGGGGCCCCATCCCCCCCTCCCTGCTGTCACCTAAGCAAGTGTGAGGCCCCTAAAATTGCGGGGCTCTGTGCGACCACACCATTTGCACACCCCTTTGGGTGGCCCTGCTATTTCCTATGAAAACGTATGCGGCCGTCTCGCAAACAATAACAACCAAACTAAACTAAAAATGTGACAGCTCTTTTTTTACATTTTACATACCCTTGTGTACTTTTTGAAATAAAATTGGTGGTCTTCCTTAACACAGAATAAACTAAATCCATTTCCAAATATATCGTTTGAAAATATCATTCATCACAAAAAAAGTTCCACGCTAGAAAAATTAACAGCTGATTTAAACATCTCTGAAGACTCGTTAAATCGATTTTGAGTTTGTGGTCTATCATGGATCAGATGTTTACAAATTACAGCTAAAGTCATGGATCATCAAATACCAAACATGATTATGAAAGATTCTGTTTCGATCTATCAATATTTTAAGTCGATTTTAAATATTCGATTACTCTCCATATTAGAAAAAAAATATTAAAGGTTAATAAACTTTTATATCAGCCTATAACATTACTATAACTTTCATTCTTGTGTCTAACTTATTTGTGATATTTATCAATATTTCGCAAATAAAAAATTGTTGGAGTTTCTAACTAATGAACTTGATTAGCTCCTCAATTTTCTTTTTAACGTTCCATTGAAATATTCGGTAAATAATTGGTTACTTGGTACCTACAGTAAGTATTGTAAAGCTCAAATATTCAAAATATTCTGAAGACTGTGGCATCAATAAATTTACCTATATACGTACCTACCTAAGTGGACTTATCGGTTTTTATAGTATTAAAAGATGAGCTCTAAAGCGAAGACGGCAGCTACTGGCAAAATCTCGATTGAGTTAATCAAAGATCTAGAAGAAGAAAATATAAACAGGATTGTGGAGTTGTGTGGTCTAATATGGAAGAAGAAGGAATGGCAAGAGGACTGGAAGCAATCGATATATGTACATATACCATAATCTCACAGGTCAGCAAAATTCGATTGTATATCATACAACAAAGACTGGATAGAGAAATACCAGATGTGTAAGCATGTTTTGAAAAGTTGTGGGGGCAAGTGACCACATAGCTAACATGCAATAAGTTATGAAGAAAGCTAGAAAGGTTCAACAGATTGTATACGGCGGGTTCCTAGACTATTCCAAAGCCTTCAGTTGTGTTGATCAGACTTTTATGTAGAATGTGCTTAAGCTTATGGGAATACCCCAGTCAACACATTTGATTGTGTTACTGAAGTCCTTGTACACAAACTAAGAGACAATTGTAAGACTGGCAGAGGGAGAAACGAAGTGGTTTTCGTTTCGATAAGGAGTTAGACAAGGATGTATACTGTCTCCAGGTATTTTCAACTTCTACGTGGAACAGATAGTGAGAGATGTTGGGGTAGAGGAATTCTATTCAGGCATAGGAGGGTGAAGGATAAACATCAGATATGCATACATATGACACAACACTCATGGCAGAAAATGGTGAAGATCTAAAAAAAAAACTACTCCAAAATTCTTCTAGAGAAAGCGTCTAAAGTGATGCTTAAAGTTAAACCTGAATAATACTGTGGTCATGTCAAGTGGAGCTAAACCAAATATATCCATAAATAGAGAGATTCTTAAGCTTTTGAACAGGTACATTTTTTGGGAGTCACGGTTTCCAGAGCTGGATACTGCATAGATGAGATAAAAAGAAGGATATTTTTGGGAAGGCAGCCTTGAAGAAACTTGATATAATCATAACAAATTCTTTAATTTTAACCAAATTAAGATCAAATTGATTGGGATTGTGCTTTTTCCAACTGTCCTATATGGAATTGAGAGCTGGACCTTGATAAGTGAAGAAAGAAAGAAAAAAAGACGCATTTGAAATGTGGCGATGGAGAAGGTTAATCAGAGTAAACTGGTTTGAGACCAGAACAAATGTGTAGATCCTATAGAAAATAAATACAGAATGCTCGTTAATAGCTGGAGCCACAAATATCAATCTCATATTTTGGAAAAAGATATAATGTTGGGAATGGTACAAGGAAAAAGAGGAAGGAAAAAATGACGTGGTATGAAGAGATCCATAGTGCTACTAAACTACGGTGAAACCAAACTGGACAAAGAAAGGACAAGGCCAAATTTAATAAGCTTATTAAAGGAATAACAAGCAAAAAATTAGTACATTATGAAAAATAATTTTCCGGCTAACATCTTACTGCTGAAAATATCCACAGATGAATAACTAACTTATACTACTACCTACAGTATCTTTCTTATCTCGGTATTCCATTTGACTCTTCTCAATGGTAAATAAATCTAAATGACTGATAAAATTATACTGTGCGATTGGTCTCACTGTAAATTATTTGTCACGTAGTCCATCGTCCATCTTTCTAAATTTTTTAATTTTTCTCATTTATATAATACTATACATTCAAAGAACTGAATATTGGCATAGACCATTTTGGGGTTAAATTAATTAATATTATTTTAAAACATGTATTTTTCTAATTAGAGAATAAGTCATTTTCTGAAAATACGATTTTATGGCAATGATCGACGATTGTATCTAATCAGCTTAAGACAACAACACAGGGTTAAACAAGATACATTTTTGAAGGTGTGACAAAATTATAGTAGTCAAATATAATTCAAACCCTAAAATATTTCATATTTCAAGCATAAACATTGATCCATGTTTACTTTGCAGACACAGAATCAGGTAAGTTTCAATCTCAATAAAAACATATTTGCCTTGTCAAAACTATTTTGTAACTCAATAGAACATGAGAGATATTATTTTTGGGGAGCAAGTCTTTTACTAAGATTTGTTTGTCAAATCAACACTATAGAGTTTTCTAAAATTTCTTAAGAAATTAACTTGGTTAGAAGGGCGAGGATATTTTTAATGTCATTTATTTTTATTACTTATGCACACAACTAAAGTAAATTTTCAAAGATAACCAAATGAATATTGTAAAATTATTCTATATAGGTTTAGATTTTAAATAAACTCACCTATATAAATTGAGTCGAATACAAAATCCTAGATTATATAACCCACTGGCTATTTATCACAGTTATTAATATGCATCATGCGTAGCATATAGCCTGAACAGGTAGTAAGACGTGGTGCTAAAATATGTATACGGTTTATTAATATGCATTTTAAACGATTACAAGTAGGCTTACAACAATTTTCTTTTTTATCTAAGCCTAATTTTTGTTACAATAGTGAATAACTTAAGAACATATTGATTTATTATGTTGATTAAAAATGGTTTTTACCAGTATATCTTCTAATGAAACAACCTGAAGTAGACTGTCACAAATTTCGATCAAAACTGGAAAAGTTAACTGAATTATTACATCTGAGATATGAGGCCTATAATGCATGATTATTTTTTATTTGCCCAAAGTCTTTATAATGTTTATAACTAAACTGTTCATGTGTGATTAAATAAAAAAATTGATTGAATGTTGTTTTCAAAATATATTACTAGAAAGAATTAAAGAGTCAAGATAGCTTAATAGAATATGAAACTATAGGGCCATGGATCAAAGTAGTGTAAATGTGATATGTAAACACTTTGACCAATAGTATAAAATTATTGTACAATATTAATTTTGATCATTGTAAATTGGCTTTTGTTGTTATGTTTATGGATGGTTAAATATATCACACTATATGAGATAGAAAACAACTAAAGAATCTTACCTTTGATATGCACCGCTCCCACTTGGTAAAATAAGACCTTGCCAACTGCCATATTAGGCCTGCTTGCTTCATTTACATACCTACCTTAGTGGTTATATGATAAGGTAGGTTTAAGAACTTTTATTATTATTATTATTTGTTCTGTCTCATGACAGGTCCATTCCTTTCGTCAGTGAACCTTAGACCTCCAATGCGCTCTGTCCTCTGCCTCCTCCTTCAGCTCCCAGAATTTTCTTCTTTCCTTCAAATCATAAACATTTCTACTTTCTTTTAGAATTAATTATTAATCTGACTTTTAAATTATTTTGTAAATCGCGTATACTTCATTCAAGGTAGGAATTACTCTCTGAAAGGTCTTTTTTCCTACCAATATCCTACTATATAATAGATTTCTGGTAGAGAAAAAGGCCATTCAGAAAACAATTCCTATGCTGAACAGACAGTAGGTCTATAACCCAAACAGGTAATAGTAATATGTGGTGATAAAAATTTTAAAAAAATCTAAATAAATTATTTGTTTAAATACATGTCAAAAACTTGCTTCGGAGGCCACATGCTCTAAGGCATCACTATTGCTATGGACTAGACTGCCAATGACGAGGAGATTGGGGTTCGAAGCTCCGTTGGGTGTACTAAGTTTTTTAGTCCCAAAATTGTTTTTCACTCACTCCACAAAAATGCTGGTTCAATTTCTCTAAAGTCAACCTACCTCATCCTTAACACATTGGCATAATTAGTACACACGTATAGAGCCTGAACAGGTACTAAAATACACTGTTATTAAATATAAAATAAATTTAAAATGTTTAAGCTTTCACACACTCTTATATTTGATTTGGTTCTTGTCTTATAGCTTATGATCTTAAACAATTTCAGGTGGTGTTTCACCTTTCACAACTAACGTCGGCAGCTTTCAGTCCCCGAAGACCCCTTGGACAGAGAACAGTTGGTACAAACACAAATAAACAAGGTTCTAGACAAAATACAGATGAAGAGGATGTTGTAATTTGCAGGGAAAGTTTAAATACTGTGAGTTAATTTATAGCCTTTCAGTTTAAGTCATAACATTTTATTAACTAAGACGATTACTGAAATAGAAACAATTTAGGCCTATCTAATTTGTGTTTATTTATTTAAAATGTTAGTAAAAAGATAATTATTAATAGCTTACTTAATAAGTAGGTTGAATTAGGGCACATATGCTACAGTTGAAACAATTTAGTAACTGTGAATAGGCCTACTACATAAAATTAATTTTAAAAAGGTTTTTAGATGCTAACTCTATTATAATATTACATCCCACATTGCTCTGGTTAATAAATTTGATCAGCTGAATAAAAACCAGTTCTCACCTTGGGGCCTTTAAACCACGAGCGCCACTCGGCTGATTTTATTAAATGCCTAACTAAAATCGGTGCTTGTTGCATAAACCATTAAATAATGTTAAGTAAGTATTCCACTGCCCCCCACACAGCTGGAAAAAATTTCTTTGGAGATAACTCTTAAACTAATATTTCTTTGGGTGGTACCTTGTTTTGTGTACCCCTTTTGGGCCCATGGCTTGACCAGCGCTTCTCTCCCAAACCTTTATTTTTAAAAAAGGAATCAAATATCTTCTGTCTTATAAAGAATAAATTGTCATTCTTAATTCTAATAAAGTATATCAGACACTATTATTATTATCGCTATCATAATCGTTATTGTTTCTGTATTACATTACAATAGGTCCATTTCTTTCTTCAGTGAACTTAGACCGCCAATGTGCCCTGTCCTCTGCCTCCTCCTTCAGCTTCCAGAATGTTCTTCTCTCCTTCAAATCATCTAATATTTGAATCCTCCTTCCTAAGCTCCTCTTTCCCTCAACCTTGCATTCTATGATGTCATGCAGAAGGCATTTCTTTCTTACGATGTGTACGATCCAGTTTTCTTTGTACCAAAGAATCTTATTCCAAATGGTTCTCTTCTCACCCACTCTTCCTAGGATTTCTTAATTTGTCTGTCCACCTGATCTTATCAAGTCTTCTTCAGCACCACATTTCAAAATAGGAAGTCGTGTACCCCCTAGGATCCTTTGTGTACCTCTGAGGGTATGTGAATAGGATTTGAAGAATAAATTTCCAAATCCAATTAAAAACAGATACACAAAATTCTGCAGTTTTCTTTAATTCTAAGCGAACCAACCACTGAACAATCATCATAAATGGAAATATATCTTACTTTTTTTTCTCCATTTCAGGCAATCCAGAATTTCACAGAATTTCCTACAAAGCACTTGCCAAAGCTAAGTTTCCAGACTTTTGATAAGAATGGCGCATGCTTTCTTATACATCAGTTAACAGAGAGACCAAAGTTTGGATCGTCGTTTCCCTGGCATGTTTCTTATGTGTGTGGGGATTCTTTTACCGAAACCAAAAATGAATCCCCCAACACCCGCTATCAAGCTGGAAACACTCGCAGATCTGTTACACTTTCGTCGAGATTTGAAAAGAAGCTGTTGCATCATTTGCTCACAGGAAAACCATTTGCATTTGGTGAGTTGTTCTACTCCGAAGTGTTGATTAGGCTATAACAAACTAATTTAAGATGAATAATTTGTACAGGAGCTCGTGAAACTTCAAAAAACCTGACTTCACTTTGAATAATTTTTCAACTACAACTAAAAAACCCCATGCTTTGACAATTATTACAAAGCTTCACCAGTAAAAGTAATTAAGATGGGAATGAAGGGGGCATGAGAAAAGACCACTGTTTTTGCAGGTTTTTTTTTATAGATAAACGTTTTTGGCAAAAAAAAATACTTCAGTACAAACAAAAGTTTAATTTTCTTCATGTGGTGATATCATTATTTGTTGAATATCTGTCATGAGCATAGCGACATTAGATGACAAACTTTTTAAATAAGAGAGAAAGTTGTCATAAAATTCCAGGACACCCTTGACAGATATTCAAGAAATGTTGATATAAACATGTGGAGAAAATTAAACTCTATGTTTGTACTGGAGCAATATTTTGTTTATTTGCATTAAAAAAATGATTTGCTATAAAAAATTCAAAAACACTTATATTTCATTGCATCCATTACATCTGTAAGTTTAGGGACTATATAATTTGTTATTATATAGGTACTACATTTCTTAGTACTATTATTACTTTATAGGGATTTTAACTCAATAAGGAAAACCTCTTTTCTTTTTATGAGGTAATTGTATTATATTTGGAAAAAGGTATAGGAAAGGTGGATAGAAACATATAAAAGAGGGACAAACACAATATGGCCTTTACAATGAAATGAAGAACACAGTTCACACTTTAAAAAATTGGCAACATTGTAAAGTGTGAATTTTGTTATTCTTTTCATTGTAAATGCCATATTGTGTTTGTCCCTCTTTTATATGTTTCTATTCACTTTTCCTATACCTTCTTCCAAATGTATAGGGATTTTGTTACTGTGTGGTCAATCGTGCTGCTGTCAAATATAACTGAGCCATTTTGAACTTTTTTCTATTTCACAAAATATAATTATTATTATTTTTTTACCAGGTGTACAAGTACGAGGATTTAAGACTGAACATTCCATCTTAGCAGAGCGGGCAAGAAACCCAACTTGGGGGGACAGGTTACGAGTCGTGTTTGGCTTGTCACAGCCGAGCTTAGCTGTTGGCAGTCACGCAAACAAACAGGCTGAAAAGTCTGTTCTCACACACCCAGATCAAGCGGAGAAGTTGAAATGTATGTGCAAGATGTTGATTTACGTTAACAAAACATAAAGGGTAGACCTGTGAACTCAAGTTTCTTTCTCTGCGCCAATGCACTTTAACTTCCTGTTTACTACCTTCCTCATCTACACCTTAATAGTTAGGCCATTAATAGCTATGTTGATTAACATAATAATTAGAGTTGGTTCAAATCCACTATTTTACAAATCTGAATCTCTGATTTACCTTTGAATCCGAGTCCTTAATTTTAAGCTTGGAAAAAATTATTAACATAAGAGGAAATATAGTTGAAAAGTAGAAAATACAAGTAGTAACTAAATGTTAACATTGTTTCTTATAAAATTCAGCTAGGTGTTAAATTACCGGTCTGGATCCTGGTTTTTGGGTTAATACTTTAGTTCAAAATTGGTTCTTAACCACCAATAATTAGTAGCTTATTAGTGCTTCAAAAGCAATTACACTTGAAAAATCAATAAAAAAAAATCAAGGATTTATGTTTCTAAGCCTATATTTTCTCTATTCCTAAATGATTGAAAGCTCATCCCTAATTATAATCACTATATATTAAAAAAGTATTTGATAGATTAATATTATTTCTTAGTACCGTGTCTTTCTAGTCTTTCGGGCTATACACTAATGTGTTAGGGATGAGGAAGGTTCAGTTTAGAGAAAGGTTACCTACATTTGCATGGCCGAAGTGTGGAAAACCATTAAGAAAAAACCACCCTTGGCTCACCTGACCAGGAGAGTCCGAGAGTAATGCCTTGGACCAAGTTATTAACATTTTAAAATATTAATTTATATCTACGCTTGAAATTTTTTTTGTTCACATTTTATATTTTCTTCCTACCTCAGTGGTGTAGTTAGCTAACACGCTAGTTTCATGTTGAGCTAGACTGCCTAAGACAGGGAGATTGAGGCTTGAATCTCAGTCAGGTGAACTTTTTTTCTAAATGATTTTCCGCAGAACTGCAGGTTCACTTACTCTAAATTCAACCTTCCCAATTCCTAACTTATTAGCGTAATTAGTATTTAAGTGTATAACCCGAATGGGCAGTAAGGCGCGGTGCTAAATAAATATGATTTGCTTGGATTTCATTATCAGAATTTTAAAATTTGAAAGATGTTTTTAATGTGTACTAAAATAAAGACAGGCCCTTATATGATATTTGTTCGCAGCACTTATCACTGATGTAACGCCCGAAGAGCAGGAGAAGGTGAAACTGGCGTTTGCCGAAGGTTACTTGGCCGGTAGCGGCAATAAAGGGTCGGGGAAGGCCATGAGATACTTTAAAATATTTCAGAATGTCCTCACTACTTTTATCTTCATGGCCATCTTGGTATCCTTGTTAGGTATGCTTATTCTTCCATCTTTGTCACCTCAAGTACATTCATTATATCTTTACAGATAAAGCCATGTTTACAGACTTTGTATCCGTAAAGAGCGTAGTACTTTGTAAGAAATCGACTCCACTCTAACAGTGTGCACTGTCTACAGAGTCTTTATCCATAAGCCCTTAGTATTTATCACTCCGGTGAAGTTGGATATACTTTAGCTTTCTAAGGACTAAGTGATACGGACTGCTAGTGATCCCCAATCACGGCAAAGTAAATAATGTGTGCAAGCATCAAAATAAAAGCAAAAATGGCAGCGAAAAGATCTGTTACTATTGAAATAAACACACAATTAAATGCTAGTCTTATGCACGGAGCTATTTAGAAATATTTTTCTGAAAATTTAAAAACCTCAGGAAGCGTGGAATCTCAGAAACAGTTTTTTTTTTATATCAAGTTCTCAGAAAAGAGTGGTGCCACTTTGGTAGGTTAATCTTTCCCTTAGTATTCTTGATAATTTTTGCTTCATAGATCATGTCTTCTAGCACCTTTCTCCACACAACTTTACTTTCAAGAGTTTAATTGGATATAATCTCCGATCTTCTCATTGGTTGGACTGGTCACATGGTAAAGGATACAGAATTTTTAGGCGGTATTTCCTTTTCTAACACTAAGGCGATTAGCCAATAAAAATTTTATTGCACTATTTTAATAAGTGCATAATCACAAACTATAAATAGTGATCAAATCATTATACAGTTCACTAGTTACGACTTACAACCAACTCTTATTACGATAATTAGACAAAAGTCAAGCTTCTAATAATTATTTTGAACTTATACTTTTATTATATTTAGTTGTCATTTTAAATTATTCAAAATATTTTTGGTAATACAAGGTATAATAAGTATTCTAAGAACTAAGTTTTTTTTTAAATCAAATACCGATATGTATTTTTACTGGGCTATTTAATGTGCACTTTCGGAACCAAATTATATTATCAATTGATGACATACAAACCTTTCCTTCACCTCTGACAAGACGTGTATTAATCACAACTTGTGAATGTGGGGAATGCCAGGCCTCCATTGTGGTTCGGATCCCATGTTAAACTGTAGGTCATCCATTTCATCTCACAATCACCCTACCATTACACATTAGCGTAAGTGCGTATAACCCAAACGGGTAGTAAGACGCGGTGCCAATAATAATAATAATAATAATACTAAGGTATCAGACTAAATTTAATATTTAACAAAAGTTCTTAACATTTCTCTATTTAATAAATACATGGGTTCCCATAATCTTGCTCAGAATATAATAAGATACAGGAAAGAATGCTAGGAGCAAATTAAAGGAATTAACACCATATGTATTGTCGAATGAAAAGATTATATTTTTTTTACTTCCACAATAAGTTGTTGCTTTAATAATAGGTTTTCTGTAAAATTATTCTCAAGGCATTGTCGCCATCTATGGCTCAAATCTAACTTATTTATTAGGCTTATCTAACAGTTGTTTTGTTGACCAACTAATACATTTGTGTGTTGGTTATGTTGATTCTCTTGTCTTTCATAAATTAATGCATTCAGCAATTAAGATTGAATTTCTCAAATAATCTTATCTCTTTTAAATAAAACTTATTTTCCTTTCATTTGATTTTTGCTCTGTTTCATGTATCTTGTTCTATGTATTATATACGTACAATAATTTTAATTTTATTCTCTGCTAATAGCCAGCAGCAATGGGTCGATGTTCAGAATACAGCTTGGAAATCAAGTAGAAGTTGATCCTGAAGAAATACATGTTTGTTTCAATGACGTCAAGGGGGTAAGCTTTCTTTTATTTATTTGTGTGTTGTTTATAATTGGATATGAAAATTAATTTTGTCTATAGCTATTGTGGAAAGTGCATCATCATCATCATCATCATCATCATCAACAACTGTTTTCAGCTTGAAATTTACCCTCTTTAGTGGTCAAATAGTATATTGTGTCAAGCATATAACCCGATTGGATTGTAAGACGCGGTGCTAAAAAAAATATATCATGTCACTTATGTGTGCTGAGGGTGGTTTTCCTTATATGATTTTCCACTCTCTCTCTTTCTCAACACATGTGGGTACATTTCCTCAAAATTCTACTGTCCTTATTCTTACCACATTAACATAAAACCTTAACAGGTAGTGAGACATGTCAAAAAATAATAGGCATTTCATAAATATCTTAGCAGTTTTTTAATATCTTTTAAAGTAACTATTTCTGGTGATGTATAATGTATAACTGTATAACCCATTTTGCAGCTTCAATTTGAAATAAAAAAAAAGCATGAATATTAAAATATTATACTTTGTAACCGTCATCTTCTGTATTAATCTTTTTGTGTATTTCTACTGCAGGCAGATGAAGCCAAACAAGAACTGAAGGATGTGGTAGAGTTTTTGAAAAATCCCGATAAGTTCTCTACGCTTGGCGGTAAGCTCCCCAAAGGTGTACTATTGGTGGGGCCTCCCGGTACCGGAAAGACACTGTTGGCCCGCGCGGTTGCCGGTGAGGCTGGGGTGCCTTTCTTCCACGCTGCAGGCCCAGAGTTTGATGAAGTACTGGTGGGGCAAGGCGCCAGAAGAGTGAGAGACCTGTTTAGTAAGTTCCCCGAGCTGTCAAAATTTTGCATTCTTAAAACAGATCGCTAATGTCAACTTTCTCTCTCTTTCTTGGCTTTTCTTTAAAATAAACAAAAATATAACTATATTAACTATTTTATTTTAAATTTGATCTCTCTATTTTGATACAAAGATGGAAAGTAGATCTTTTAAATAAGCTGAAATAAAATTTTTGTACATTAATAACAAAAGTAAACAGGAATAAGGCCCATCTATGGCATATTTGGCAGTTCTGTCATTTCTCTTTTGTAAATATATTTCCCCTTTTTTTCTTTGGTTGGAATATGATTGAAAACTCTTTTGAGTAAATTTTTGGGGCAACTAAACTTAAAGGACCTGCTGAGTTTAACAGTTAAAAAGTTACTTGATTATATAGAATTGTATAAAAATATGGCTATTGTGAGAAGGGTCTTTAAAACATACACAATTATTTCATAGACCACTCAACTTGTGTATTTCATCCTTTACATGATAATATGAATATATTTGATTTGTTCCCAGAAGCGGCAAAAGATCGTGCACCTTGTGTGATATTTATTGATGAAATCGACTCTGTCGGCGCCAAACGGACTAACTCTGTCTTGCATCCATATGCCAATCAAACCATCAACCAGCTCTTATCAGAAATGGATGGGTGAGTATTGCTTTTAAGTGTAGGTATATATTCTGGGATTATTTAAGTATTTTACAGTGCAGGTAGTTTTTGATGTTGTTGTTTCTCATCTTATTTCGAGGAAATGTTGAATCTCTTTTAAAAAAATATGCTATTACTTAGTGTGTTTCTTACAGTTAGATTATCTTTTAAAGATCTATAGCAAGCAAATGATTCAATTTTTACAGTGATGTTGTCTTGTTTCAGGTTCCACCAGAATGCGGGAGTCATTGTGTTGGGTGCCACCAATAGGAGAGATGACCTTGACAAGGCCTTACTCAGACCAGGGCGATTTGATGTTGAAGTTAATGTAAGTAAACCTCTGACAAGACGTGTATTAATCACAACTTGTGAATGTGTGGAATGCCAGGCCTCCGCCGTGGTTCGGACCCCACGTTAAACTGTAGGTCCTCCATTTCATCTCACAATCACCCTACCATTACACATTAGCGTAAGTGCAGTACAACCCAAACGGGTAGTAAGACGCGGTGCTAATAGTAGTAATAATAATGTAAGTAAGATATATTGCCAGCACGCAGGATTGTCTAATCGGTGAAGGGGATCACTTTTGACTTTTGTGAAGGAAACTAAATATGAAACACAAAGGAAGAAGGGAGGGATTAAAAAAAGAGCAAGAGGGAGAAGGAAATTTGGTTCTTCATGGCTTCATTATAAACTCTCACTATATTTAGCAGATTTTGGAACTACATTGTCCTATTTTGAAACACAAATTGGCTAGTCAACCCTTACCCACTCTCAAATCCAAATGCACTGGTTCAAAAATATTTAGCTTTCATTTAGAAAGTTGGCATTTTTTTAGCACCACGTCTTACTACCTATTCAGGTTATACATTTATGTACTAATTACACTACTGTGCTAGGGATTAGCAAGGCTTAATTTAGAAGAAATGCACCCAAATATCCATGGAGGTAGAGTGGAAAACCATTTATGAAAAAAAAACTCGGTGCACCCGGCCAGGATCAAACCCTGATATTCCCGTCTTTGGCATTTTAGTCCAACATGTATGAGATTAGCATGTTAGGCCATGCGTCCATTGATGTCGGCTAGAAAGTTTATTCTCTTCGTTGTGAGAAGTTTGATTTGAAGAAATACAAGCATAGTAACAATTATATTTCTCACCATGTCACCTTTATTTAGATTAGAGGGAGGGGGTATAGGAAGCACCTGAGGGGCCTCATACTGAAGAAATCAATCGATCCTGGCACTTAGGCAATATTGTATGTAAAGTCAGTGTCTTACATTAGGAGTGTGTGGAGGCCACTTTTTTTTTTAAGTAAGGTTGAATCAAATAATATAAAATATTTCCAAGGCAAATTGAAGTTTGAATATTTAAAAAAAATTAATGTTGGATAGAAATACTATACTTGGAATAAATATGTAAATTTAGGTATTAAATATATTTTAAAATTGCTATATTGCAAACATAATTAACATATTTTGTTTAAAAAATTAGTTAATATCACAAGTAATATAATTATATCAGTTTTTTTTACACTAACACTAATTTGTGATAGGAATAACAGCAGAAATTTAAAAATAATTAACACAACTGTATGTATAGACTTTAATAGAGATATGGAAAAGGTGAGGTTATTTTCAGGAGAAAGTGGTGTTATTTTTCTCAAAAAGCGTTGATATTATAAGCTGAAAGCGATGTTATTATTTACATAAATATGAGTCGAATTAGTATTCGTTAAACAAAACTAGGATAAAACTGTCTAAATT
This sequence comes from Timema californicum, assembly GCA_902141385.1. NCBI lineage: Eukaryota > Metazoa > Arthropoda > Insecta > Phasmatodea > Timematidae > Timema > Timema californicum. The sequence continues at coordinate 81,795 of CABFOW010000567.1, forward strand.
TGTTATTCATATTGTGTATTTAACTATTTATTAACATATTTGGAGAAAAATCAAGTATAAATACGCACAAAACATTTCCCGCATAGTAACATCAAACTCGATATATCAATATCATTACCTTCAAGTCTTATAAATAGCAATATTGAAATAATCGATTATAAACTTAGGCTAAATAATAACACTGAAACATGTTATCATAGAAGACTAAACTACTAACAAAAGAGAAGGGAATAACAATTATGAAGATACAGTTTTGCCAAACATGAATGCTTGTAGCACGGTCCATACATAGTAATGTCCTCGCTTGGACTTAGCGTGAAATCTTTTAAAGGCCCTGTAAACAAAGAATTGATCTATCAAAATTTAGGTATCATATATAACAGTAAAAAATCATGAATTTCAATGCTAACCTCAAATAAAAAATGCTTAAATATCCTGAAAACCCTCATTTTTCCGATGATCCATTTTATACCTATGAACTAAGTAAAAATGGATACTATTCATATAAACGACAGCTCTGGTGCAATGTTACCGCGTTGAAAATTGTATTTCATAATGTGGTATTTGCCAAATTACAATAAAATTGTGTTTATTTGAAGAAAAAAAAAGCTTAAATTCGTGTTATTCATGTGAAAACAGAATTCGTGTAAAAATTCCGTTTTCTCGCAAATGCGAATTTTGCATGTCCCTAGACTTAAAAATATATTTTTGGTGAAGCTTCATTATCGTCAAATCTGGAATTATTATGTCAAAAGTTAATATTTTTACATTTTTTTATTGCCTTTGTCTCGATGTTATTTTACAAGAACTGACAAAAGTATAACTCTATCTATATCCTAATTTAAAGCAATTTGTATATTTGGTTTATTCAGGTGCCAACACCGGACTACACCGGTCGCAAGGAGATTCTCGACTTGTATTTGGGTAAGGTCACCAGCAAGAACATAAATGTAGAGCTTTTGGCACGTGGCACCACCGGTTTCACGGGCGCAGACCTGGAAAACATGGTCAACCAAGCAGCCTTGCGTGCGGCCATTGATGGTGCCGACTGGGTCTCCATGAAACATCTGGAGAGCGCTCGGGACAAAGTACTCATGGGTGAGTGAGGTCTTGACAGAGGTTTGAGCTTTGAATCACCGGTCATGACTCCTCTACAATCCAATTTTCATAGGAAGGGCCTTTTTAGAAAATTTAAACATGTTATTTGCGTCATTTTAGAAAACATTCTAAATTTAAATAAGTAAGGAGCAGTAATAATTATGGTTAAGACTTTGAAAAACCTAAGGTTATAATAGAAAGGTGATAGGGTCGTATACTAAAGATATTAAAAAAAAGTCTAAAATTATTAAAAAGTTAAAATTAAATAAATTTTTATATTGAGAAACAAGTCAAGCTGTTCTTTCGGCAAGCATTAAAAATATATGAAATAAAAATAAAAAGATTACAAATATTCATGAGATAAAATAATTATCACTTATTTTTAGGTACAAATTGCTACATTCGAAAGAATGTACAAAAAAAAGAAGTTTAGGCGCAAATAGAAGGGAACAAACATAATGTCATATTTTGTTTGTTCCGTTTTTATTGGTTCTTATCACTCTTTCCTGTATCTTCTTCTAGATATAACAGAACAAATTTGGGAAATCACATTAAATGGAGTAATATTCAATACAAGCATTTAAAAAAAATAACATTTGCATTTTTAGAATTATTTGAGTAGTTTTTTTAATCGTCTATTTTATAAGTACTACTTTTTGCCTAAGTCTGTTATCCTGTGCAGGGCCGGAAAGGAAGTCGCGCATCCCGGATGAAGAAGCAAATTTAATCACAGCATATCATGAGGGAGGTCATGCTGTTGTCGCTCATTACACCAAAGACTCTCATCCCCTTCATAAAGTGACAATAATTCCTCGAGGACCCTCATTAGGACATGTGAGTCATAAAATGATTATATTTTGTTTCTTAAATATCTGATTTGTACAATTAATCGCGAAATATACCAATTCTAGATATTATTAAAAAGATTTTAGCTATTAATAATCTGTATGATAAAAAAATATTAAATGTTGAAAGGAGGGTAGAAGGGCAAGGCCTACACACCTACCAGAAAACTGTAGGCCTCAAAGTTCACAGCTAAAACACATAATTATGTAATTTTAGGGGTTCGTGGCTAAACTTGTCATTTAAATTCCATTATAATCTTAAACTACTTGTAAGTGGACTTAACAAAGAGATTCAGTAGCTGTTAACCTATTTTAGACGGCTTATATTCCGGAGAAAGAGCGTTATCATGTCACCAAGGCTCAGCTGTTGGCGATGATGGATACCATGATGGGAGGTCGGGCTGCAGAAGAGCTTATCTTCGGACCAGAAAAGATCACCTCAGGGGCTTCTAGCGACCTCAAGGTATGTTCACTGCAATATTTTGGAGTAATACGCAAGCATTTTTTAAATATGTTGTATCATAATATATTTTAGAGGGGCTCATGTGTGGTTTAGCTCAATATAATAATAGAATAAGTTAGGCGTGTGCAGGAATATATTTTACAGCTGTAGCTATTCAGTTGTGGTATAGCTCAATATAATAATAGAATAAGTTAGGCGTGTGCAGGAATATATTTTACAGCTGTAGCTATTCAGTTGTGGTATAGCTCAATATAATAATAGAATAAGTTAGGCGTGTGCAGGAATATATTTTACAGCTGTAGCTATTCAGTTGTGGTATAGCTCAATATAATAATAGAATAAGTTAGGCGTGTGCAGGAATATATTTTACAGCTGTAGCTATTCAGTTGTGGTATAGCTCAATATAATAATAGAATAAGTTAGGCGTGTGCAGGAATATATTTTACAGCTGTAGCTATTCAGTTGTGGTATAGCTCAATATAATAATAGAATAAGTTAGGCGTGTGCAGGAATATATTTTACAGCTGTAGCTATTCAGTTGTGGTATAGCTCAATATAATAATAGAATAAGTTAGGCGTGTGCAGGAATATATTTTACAGCTGTAGCTATTCAGTTGTGGTATAGCTCAATATAATAATAGAATAAGTTAGGCGTGTGCAGGAATATATTTTACAGCTGTAGCTATTCAGTTGTGGTATAGCTCAATATAATAATAGAATAAGTTAGGCGTGTGCAGGAATATATTTTACAGCTGTAGCTATTCAGTTGTGGTATAGCTCAATATAATAATAGAATAAGTTAGGCGTGTGCAGGAATATATTTTACAGCTGTAGCTATTCAGTTGTGGTATAGCTCAATATAATAATAGAAAAAGCTAGGCATGTGCAGGAATATATTTTAGAGCTGTAGCTATTTAGTTGTGGTATAGCTCAATATAATAATAGAATAAGCTAGGCGTGTGCAGGAATATATTTTAGAGCTGTTCACTTGTGGTGTAGCTCAACATAATAATAGAAAAAGTTAGGCATGTGCAGGAATATATTTTAGAGCTGTAGCTATTTAGTTGTGGTATAGCTCAATATAATAATAGAATAAGCTAGGCGTGTGTGGGTATGCCATTTTGACTTTGGGAAATTTTGTTGGGATCCCTTTCTTTTCCATTCTCATTATATATTCATGCCATCTCGATGATGATGATGATGATGATTATGAATGTTATATAATGACTGCATTATTGCAACTAAATATTAAGTTATCTTTTCTAGAGATATATTACTAGCTTGTTAAAGAGGATAATTAATTAAGATAAGCAAAAATAGAGTGAGTAGATATATTATTAGTAAGAATATTATTTCTTGTCTTCATTAATTAATTAATTTTCTAGGAGTCTGCTAAGCTTTGAAACCTCGACACATATCAGCTTCAACTTAACTTAAAAACAATCCCGGCTTTGACAATCTACTAAGCTTCACCAATAAATATATTGAGTTGACTACCAAAATACTCCATTTATGTTCAATTACTGCCATTTTGAGCTGTTATATACTTAACGTCAATATATTTTTTCAAGCATAAAACCACTTGTAAAAAATATTTTAACTTGGGCTCGGCTTCAAGAATATCTCATTATATTAGATTTGAGTTTGTTTTGGATTTAAAAAGGGAACTTTGCACACCCCTATTAATCTCCATACTTATCTTCATTGATTAACCTCTTAAGGTTTTATAATGTTTTTCAAGGTTTGTTGGTAAAATGAATATTTGATTTTGTGAAATAATGGTTTCACTGTAATTTATCACGTTTTTTTTCCCCACAGCAAGCAACATCAATTGCAACCCACATGGTTAAGGATTGGGGAATGTCCGAGAAAGCTGGTCTCAGAACTTACGACGGGAACAACGGCTCTTTTGTCACAGTGAACGAAGTCAGCCCAAACACAAATGATCTAATAGACACAGAAATCAAAAGGATAATGACGGTGAATATGTTTGATTGAACTTTAATGATTTATTCCTTAAAAAAAACACCTCTTGAGATTTTTTTTAAACTTTGTTCTATTCTCCATTTCATTAACTATATTATGGTGGGCATAATATTACAAAAAAATTCATTTTCTCTTGTTTAGTAAGTATTATAGTTTTGAATATTTTCGGACTCGAGCTTGTGATGAATTTTGATGACTCTGTGCCCCTGAACACAATAAAGTGAGATCTTAGCATTTGGTCTGTGGTTTGGGTCTATGGCCAAAACAGATAAGCATGTTGTTTAGATGATATATATAATCATACCTGCACCTGGGGCTTTTTTTATTTATAAATTTTGCTTCCATAGCTCAAATTAAGGTAGTTTACTGATGACTGGTTTTTAAAAATGTTGAATTTTTAAAAGGTTTTAACATTTTTCTTCAAAATGGGTATCTAGAAATTTTGCCGCAAACTAAAATAAGACTTTTTAAGGAAAACTTTTTTTTTCTATTTTTTTTAAATCCACTTTTTGAGGTACTTTAGGTACAGGAAAGAGGTGTATAAGTGTATAATAATAAGAGGGAATATGTTTAAAAATGAGGTGGCCCAATGGCTAGATAATTTTATAATAAAGGAAAGTGATAAAACTAAAGAAAAAGGAAAAATAAACTATAAAGAGTAAATTTGATGAAGAAAGCCCACCTAGGGAAAGAGGAAAAATGTGGGAAGAATCCAATGCACAAAGGTGACATCTTCTTCCTTTCCTTTCTTCTGTCTTCTATAGTAGAAGTAGTCACACACACATTTTAACACAAATATCATAATATTTCGGCATTGTTGCCTTTATCAAACACTAAGAAGAAGTTCACACTTTACAAAGAGGTAATGACTCCCTCTTGAAGAAAATCATTAATTTACCTTCGAATCCCTGGACCTAAGTGAACTCATCAGGAGGGAGTGTGAAGTGCGTAATGCAGCTTCTTATTGTATTTCTATATATTTTTTTTTAAAACAAAACTAGAATAAGACTATCTGAAAAAGTATGTAAAATTGTGTCTTACCATTAATATTTTTCAGGAGTCATATGATAGAGCAAAAACCATTTTGAAAACGCACCATAAGGAGCATAAGATGCTAGCAGAAGCCCTGCTGAAGTACGAAACTTTAGACGCCGATGATATCAAGGCTATCATGAAAGGAAAAGATACGCCAGACAAGACTCTACTAGCATGATATTTCTTGATTCTTCGCTTTCCGTTAATTAAATTTAGGTTAAATGACATAAATATTTATACTTAAATAAATGAAAACAACAAAAATATATATGTATTGTTTATTTTACCACTGCTTTATATTAGATATTTTTACATTTTATCTAATCATAATAATAAGCTCTCTTATTTATTAAAATTAATAGTTGCTTGATGACTTAGAAATGTATGAAAACAATTTGGAAATAAGTAATATAATGTTTAAATGATAAAAGAAATGAAGTAGGGGTGTGCAAAGTCTATGTTTTCAATTCGAATCAAACTCTGATTGAATAAGTTACGGTGTATGAAATATTTTCGAAGCCAAATTGGAAGTTTGAATATTTTTTGTTAGTAGTTTTATGCTTGAAAAAATAATATATTTTGGTTATTTATTTAACTTAATGCACTAAAATTAGTTTGCAAGATTTCTTTTTATTATGATAAATCAAGTTATCACAACTTACGATTCAATTATTTAAGATTTTTTTCCATGTGAATATTAACTTGTAATGTACAAAACCCCTAATAGGGGCAATATTTGACTATAAATTGAGTATCTTAGCTTTCAATATTATATTTTATCAAGCTTGGCACATCCCTAGAAGGAAGCCCACCAGAAAGAGTTGGGTTAGGGCTCGATAGAAAACAAATCTCTCTTCATTTGATCATACTTTGTGCACACTTACATTTTTCTGGTTACATTAGCTGTGAAAGTGGTCATCATATTGACCTTTCTTGCATCCAAATAGTGAGGTGTTGAATCATTGCCTTTAAAACCATCATCATCATCATCATCATGAACTGTTTCCAGCCTGTGGCTGGGTCTGTTTAGTAAAATGCCTCTGTCCTTCCACCATTCCTCCTCCTTCACTCTCTTCCACTCTCCTCCTCACACTTTCACTCTTCTTGCTATCTGTTCCTCTTGCTATCTGTTCCTCCCATTTTTCCCCTGGTCCCGCTTGCGGTCTCTTCCCTACATACTTCAAATCCATCAATCTTCTTGGAATCCTCGCCCCTTACATCCTCATTACATGTCCATACCATCTCATCCTAGCTTCCTCTACTATCTCATGTACCCCAACTCTTGACCATACATCTTCATTCCTAATCCTATCTCTTCTGGTGACAGTTAGCATGCTCCTCAATAACCTAATTCCCATGGCTTCCACTTTCCTTGTTTCTCTTTTATCCAAACTCTACAATGAATACCAGTAAGGAGGATATAGTTTGAGTCTGTTGAGGTGGAAGATGTAAATGTAAAGAGAGTATGAAGAAATTAAAGAACTTGATTTGTTTTTATCAAGACCTAACCTAACGATCCTTATAGGTTGGGTGCTGCGAAGGCTTCTGATAGCTTATATAAATGATTAAAACTAACTTTAGCCATAAATGATGTAATTTGATTATTGTACTTAATTGATGAGTGTTATTAAAGGCAGCACATTTTTTTTTTATCCACTACATGTGTTTCGGTCAAATGTGCGATGTAGTGTTATAAACTATAAGAGTAGACTGGCTGTCACCTCTATCCTTTATTCCTATTGTATATTATGTGTACCCTAATAATTGATTATAGCATGTAAATTCAAATAATGCATTCATTACAACTATATTCTGACAATATTAAAATCCTAAATTTGCCAAAACAAAATCTCTTTGTCAGAGACGAGCATTCTTTCAAACCAAATACAAGCAAAATAGCAATTTTGACTTCTTGAAAAATATTTTTTATACAAATAAACTTAGTTTAAAAAAACCAAAACTTTTTACTCTCCTACCTGCAATTTCAGAAATATAAAAGCTTATTACTGGTAAAAAAACATATTCTGAGAGTCTTTCATACTCCTCTATCTACAGACTCCACAACCCTGTGAAGAAAATTAAACTATGTTCGTTCAGTAGTAATATTGTTTTCATTTATGAAGGTAGAAAAATTATCTGTTTTTTTTTTTACTGATTTGTACTGTTTGTACTGAAGCAATATTTTATTTATTTTGGCAAAAAAAAAAGTTTTGCTATAAAAATGCCAAAACACTAACCTTTTCTCGCGTTTCCTATATCCCCCACCCAATAGACAATATCCAACCTGCGAACATGAAATGGTATTGGTTTATTTAGTGTCATGTGGTTTGTGTCGAAGCAGTGAGTTTTCATATGTTTGAGGTAAGTTTGTCTTGAACTTTATGATTGAGTCTCTAGTTTTGTGCCTTTATAAGCAAATGCTAATAGTTTCTATATAAAATAACTTATTATTTCCAAACCCTTCCTTCACCTCTGTTAAGATATCTTATGAATGTGAGGAATGCCAGGCCTCCACTGTGGTTCGGATTCCACGTTAAACTGTAGGTCCTTCATTTCATCTCACAATCACCCTAACATTAGCGTAACTGCGTATAACCCAAACGGGTAGTAAGACGCGGTGCTAATAATAATAATAACAACTTATTATTTGGCTAGCCACCATTATTCGGCTTGTTTTAAATAGGTTAACTATAATTGAAACTACCTGTGGTTTATTTAAATGCATTCATCGATGCATTAATAAATAATACACTTGGTTTAAAGTCTAACTAGAACATTAAGTTATATCCCAACAAAGTGAAAATGGTGCCGAACTACTATATGATTAAACATTGAAAGGAGGATAGTAGGGCAAGGCCTACACACCAGAAAATGGTAGGTCTCAAAAGTTTACAATCAAAATAAGAGCGTAATCGTGTAATTTTTAAGGCTACCTCAATTCCCTTCTTCAGCAGAAGTGTTAGAAACAGATTGGACTAGGGTGGCATCGCTAATGGTTGATCATGATCAACCTCTAGCCAAACTGCCATAGTCTATGTACCTTGAAAATTAAATAATCAAATGTTTAATTGTGAATTTTTAAGCCTACAATTTCTGGTGTGTAGGCCTTGCCCTTTTATGATTCTTTCCATGTTTAATCTAATGGAGCTATATATAAGTTTCAAGACTAAAACTATATCTTACTGTGCTTTACTAACTTTTTCACTCTAATTTAGACAGGAATAGGTACACTAAAACTGTTCTCTGGGGTTCATTTGAATGATCAGTGTATTTGTCTGAATTTCTTGACCAGTCATAATCTTGGACAGGTCCACGACTGGCTATTCCTATTTTCTAAGTCAAGTGAAATATCTCATGTCAACATCACAGGACTATGATACGCTCAAATAATTGTAAACAACTGAAGTTATTTTTTCACCCAGGTGAATAATATACGAAGTGGTGTACGATTGAGGGCTTCCTTCCTGACCATTGATTCCCACTAGATAAATACACGACTGATGTGGTCGTGAGCATTATGTAGGATCCCACCATTATGAATACAAAAAATTAAGTGGTACAAAAGACACTTAAGGAATTAGCAAAAAAAAAATGCTAAGTAAACTTGTGGAAATGCCACACACAAAAATAAGCTAAAAGTTAATTACGAGATTAAGTTTAATTGGAATGAATTTATATGACCAACATATGGTATTGGTCCTACTAATGATAATTATGGGTGTAGAGAGGGGTTTGGGGGGGGGGGGCTAAGGTTTTAATATTAATCTTTTAAATGATCATTACAAATAACCTAGAGGCATTTATTGTTTAAAACTTATCCAGGGAAGGACTATTGTAATTAATTTAGAAAAACATTTCAGGTGAAAATCACTCCAAATGGTTTTTAGATGCATCCTATTTTATTTTATTTTTAATCCAAGCAAGACCTACTACAAATAGATTCAAAAAGCATATAGTGTTTTTAATATATATATATATATATATTTTAAAAGATAGGCGTTAGCAACTATTTTTAAGACATCGTCTGGACTATATATATATATATATATATATAGTCCAGACGATGTCTTAAAAATAGTTGCTAACGCCTATCTTTTAAAATTTGCTAGTGGATACTACTTCAGACTCAGTGACTCAAATTCAAGCCCTATAAGACTAGCCTAATTAAAAGCGTGATTTTCTAAGTTATTTTATTTATTTATTATTGCTGGTCTTCCATGTCTACTACCCGCCATCCGCCAAGTCCTGAAATAACATTTCCTTGTCTATCGCTATCACACCAAGGTCCTTAAAAATGTGTATGCAGTCTGCCATTTTGAACGCCCGTGCATGAATCTAAAGACATCCAATTTTCAAAAATCTCAATAGCTTCGAGAGTAGTCTAAATTTCAGCAGTCGGGATGAAAACTTCAAATATGTTAAAGAGGAGCTTAACTTTTTTTTTTCAACCAGACAAGTATTGCGTTTTCCATGCAAGGAACACTACAAAAAAACTTACACCTTACAGCAGAGATTATGCCTTACAGTGTTCAAACTATCCGTTAATTAAATGTTCCGTTTATTTATGCTGTCACTGCTGCCTGGAGAACTCAACTATTATCACCTATTTATAGATAGATGTATTTTGTTATATTTATTTGGAGTACATGATTAAAATTATATTTTTAGAATTAATGGTAGGCTAAATAGTTTATCAGACATATACATTATTTTTATAAAGTAGCTTACCAATAATTTGCATTGTAGAATAATATAAACTCCTCTTCGATACAAAGTAAATATAATTATATTCTTTGGCTTTGGCCTTTGTCAATGTTTTTCAAATGCTCGTAATTGTGGCTGTGAAATAATATTATATCATTTATTAATAATATTTGAAAACCTTTTAAATTGTGGGTACTAATAATTTCATAGTTTAGAAATACATTCTCACAAACAACTGAGGATGTTCAGTTTCTTAAGAAATTTGTTTCAGACCTATATTTTAGCTTGGCAATGCATTGCACATAATTCTATAGCCGTATCACTCACTATATCACCCAATAAAATATGTATAAATATAGAGTAAAACTAGTTTAACACATGCAGTAGGTGGAAAATAACATTGGAAATAGGTATGGACGTATCCATGACCATGAGTGGGTGTTGGGTGGACATGATTAAATTAAGGTTATCTTAAAGGTGCTGGCCATTATTCCTCACTTTGATTCAAAAAGTCGTGGTTTATTAGTTACTTATATGGAACTGAAGGAAGAGATTTTAATTTTTACTCAAGGCAAATGCTGACAAATGTTATATTACTTTACCTACTCACTTATACATTCCTACATATTGAGTCGTTGTGGTTGTGTGTTTTTTATAGCTTTTATAAATTTAAAAAGATAAAATTGGAAAGTCATGGAACAAACTCAAAAATGTGGTAGGTATAACGTCTTATATTTTACATAAGGAGTTAAAGGAATTTACATGGCAAATATTCCATTGCTGTTGTGATTATAACTTATGGTAAATTAAAACTAAATGAATATATAGTAACGGTTAAAATAAAAATTCAGTCCAAAATCATTTTACTATCGTATACTTATCATAAAAGCCATAAAAATACTGACATTCAATATTTCATGCTTCCTTTCACCATATCTGAATTACTCTGTGTTAGAACGTACAAATAAGACACTTTTATTACCTATTCAATACTGTATTATTTTTAATCAGCTGAATTCAGTTTGCTGCTACAAACAAATAAGATAACTACCATCCCTTCATCATGCAGAAAGATTTTGAAAATAAGTAGCCATACTGTTGAATTTTTATAATTATATTTGAACTTTATTCTAAAAAGAAGCAGTTTTATCACTATATAAGTGTTTTAACAATAAAAAAAATTTCAATAGCATTCAAAAGTAGCCAAGTGTTCCAGTTTAAAAAAATCTTTAAACACCTACAATGGGCACCACATTTCTCGATTCAGTTAACTAGCTTGTTATTACGTTTCAGCACAGAGAGCTACACACTGAATTGTAAGAAAATTTCAAAAAAATCCACACGCCTTACAAACTTGGTCAACCTTGGACCGCATGTAAAATACTACTCACCCAGTGTTAACACCTAGATATTTTAATTTTGATAACAGCCCTAAACAATACACAAATAGTAGCATTCAGAATTGAATCAGGAATAGATTATTGATCAGGGACCCAAAACTGTTAGGTTGACCACTCGGACACGGAGATATGATATTAGTTGATTCCTTAAAGGAATTCCAATGTAAGATAACTGTGCCTAATATAAACGGGATTAAAAACAAACAATAATATTGTTCCTTTGTCGGTGTCCAAAATGAAAGCAATGATTTTTACAAAAGATAATAGTAGTTTTAACGGCGCTATTGCAGATTTAAGCAACGTTTATGATATTCTGTCAAAATACAAACATATATTTACTAGGGTTTCCATACAATTTATTTTGCACTTTCGGAATAATTTTATAATGTATTAATAAATGTATTTTCAGCAACATGTATGCATATTTGCAAATATCGATCTAATACTAAAGTAAAGATACTCCAGTCTCCAGTATAAATTAAATATTTCCTAATATTCTCTTGAAGAAGATATCTATATTCTATTAGGAATTAGTTAAGATAATATTAAGGAAATATTACAAATCATAACGCCATTACATCTTTTATTGAGGCTAATAAGTGAATAAAAATTAATTAACTAATCTTGCAAACTAATCATATCTTTTATACTTATGAACTTAGGCAGACGTCACGTGACTTGTTCGACGGCTCCACACTTTGGAAGGGTTCACTTGTTCTGTTAGATGCAAGAGGGATGGGCATTAGATCTCTACGGGACCGGGATCGAATGTTTTGCTTCTCTCGGTGATAAATTGTTATCGTGTGTGGTTTAATTTTATGTCGACTGATTATGTTATTCTGTGGGTTTTATGCCTCAATCAAGGAAGAAAGTTAATGCTTTCCCGTGTAAATATTATTGATAGTGAAACATTATAACGACTTTTCAGAATGCGTGAAAATTTTTATAGTAAGTTGAAACTGTTTGTTTTTAATGTTCTAATATAGGCCTATTTGTTTCAATGTAGGTAATTGACCTTCTATTGACCAATCATTTGTTTTTGTTAGATATGTTTTGACTATAATTTGTTGCTGTGAGGCTATGTTTAGTTATCGTCTGTATTCCCAATTTTATTTTGAAGCAGATTGAAATCATGTTATAGGTAAAACATTTTCTCTTTAACAATACTCATTTTGGGGAAATGTTGCCTTTTTCAACCATTGGCCTTATGTTTTTGATTTGTTTGACAGTAAGGTTCACCTCACATCTTAAGCTTGTCAAAATCCATAATTATAGGCTAGAGGCCCATACTAATTTTACTTCTTGAAAATGAACATTGTTTTTGTAACTGTTTAGTGAGACTTTTTATGGGGGCCTAGCCCTTCAATTTGCTCTGAAGATATGGAAGACATTAAATGAGGCTTAAAATTTGTTGTCTTGATAATAGCTAATTGTTTTTTTTATTTTGTGTTCTATTTCTATTGGTACTCACAATAGTTATAAACTTAATGCATACCCAATATTTTTTGAACATAATATGCTCAAACTTATGTTTGGTATGAGGCAGCAGTTCACTGGTAGCAATTAAATGCCTTTTAATAAGAGACTGAATTGACAAACCAATAACTATGTAGGTTTAGGTAATAGCACACAAAGAGGGCATGAGTCTTTATTATTTTACTGTCACATTCTGAAATGTAGGCCTATAAATTGGTTTAGTATAAATATGTCTTGGAACATTAAAAAATACTTTTTTTTCTAACTTTTAGCTTGAGATATATTATTAAATTAAGGCTATTGTTTTTTAAAATTAAAATAGTTTGCAAATAAATAGGCCTTTAATTGTTTAGTCACCATGTCTTTGTACCTGTTTGGGTTAGACGCTTAGGTATAATGTGTTGGAAATGAGGAAGGTTGAATTTAGCAGAAGCGTACTCAAAATTTTTGAAGGTAGAGAAATCTTTTAGGAAAAACTACCCCACCAGGATTCAAACCCCCATCTCCCTGTCATCTACAGTCTAGTCTATTGCGAGAGTGACGCATCAGAGCAGTTGACCACTAAAGTGGGTATTATTATAATAATTAGTTCTGTATTTAAAAGTAAGGCTGTAGAATGAATTGTGGAATGAATTATAGGTTTGAAGTAATTTTTGGTGGAATTAGAGAGTTTGAGTCTTAAAAATATAGGCCTACTGACACCGAATTCAAAATAAAAAAATTATAATCTTAGTCCTATAAATATATATGGTAACTACTGGTAACAATACATATTTTAATTTTATACATTTTTATTTTTCATGACCAAAATTTGTAATTTATATTTACAAATGTATTTAAATATACATTCACAATGCCAATGAAGCTTCCCATGAAGTTATATTAGATAATTTCACTGCAGTAAATTTATCATAAAGTACTAATTAATATATACTTAAGTCATTTTTGAAGGATTTAGTTGGACAGTAGAAAAATGGTGCACTCACATTCAAAAGCTTGATGCACCGACTCCCTAACCCTGTTTAAAAGCATACCTTATTTAAAGATAACTGGGCTATGTCCTACTTATCTGAACTAGACCCATGCCTTTCTCTCAAACAATACCGTATAAGTTACATTTAATTTTACATAACTAATACCCGCCTCGGTGGCGTAGATGGCTAACGCGCTTGTCGTGTTGAGCTCAACTGCTGAGGACGGGGGAGATCGAGGTTCGAATCTTGGTCGGGTGAACTGGGGGCGGTTTTTCCTAAATGATTTTCCACTCTCCCTCACGCAAATGCGGGTTCACTTCCTCTAATTCAACCTTCTCAATTCTTAATCTATTAGAGTAATTAGTACTTAAAGACTAACCCGAACGGGTAGTAAGACGCGGTGCTAAATATTATTTACATAATTAATGTGTCTAATTCTCAATAAATGGGAGAATTAATAAACCTCAAATAGGTATTTAATATAGCCTAATAAGTTTACAATAACCTTTTTTTTAACCTGTGGCATTTTTACAGTGCATCATTTTCAATGTGGCCTTTTTCATTTTCTTTACAGGTATAAACTTATTTTCTCAACTAGATCTAGATTATTAGAATTCACCAAGTGTCCTAGGATCCTTCTTAAGTAACATTGTTAATGTGTGGTGCTGTAGTTTAGAGAAGAGTTCTTTTTTTTGAACGCCATACATCTTTACAGCCTATTTATTCATTGAAGTAAAAATGTTGAACCGAGAAGACTGAATTTTGCCTGCCTGCTTCTTCATAGAATGGACACATCTCTTTTTGTGTTCATTCTAGCCATATTATACAATGCTCAAGGTGAGAATAAATCAGTAAAAAAACACTTTATTTACAGTCTGATTTTCATAGTAAGATCGTTATATGAAAACTGAAGACTTCTGTTTCCACAATCGGTAACTGAGATAAATATTACAAGTAGGTACCGGTAGCCTATTTACATTCTTAGCCTGTTTGATTAATTGTGTGAAATTAAATTATACAATAATCCATAAGGAAATATTATTGGAAGCTTTTAAATATTAACATTTTATAATTAATACATCAAATAAGACATATTTCTACACAGTTAAATTTTAGGGACTTTACAATCAATGTTGGTTGTTGAAAGTGGGCTTACTATAAAAATCAGACTGTAGTTTTACAACTCTTGTCGGTAGCATATTTGTCTACTTAGCTAAGGGTCTCAGGTTAGATACCTGCTATGGACGAATAATTTATCATTGGTGAAATGTGAGTTTCCCCCCTTTAGTGATAAATTAACGACTGGGGACTGGATGCTGTGTCTGTTGTATATTTAAGTTAGTTTATAAGTCGTGTGCTGATATAATCAGTCAGTTCATAAGGTGCATGTTAAATACCTCAAATTAATGAATAAATGAAAATCAATCAACCTTTTCTTTTCCTGGCACATTTGTACCCACCAAAGAATGCTGTCATTGATGCATTGTCTACATATTTGATATGTCTACTGACGTCATGTTAAAGATAAGTTTTAAGCTTAAATAATATTAATTTTTATCCATGGGTCTTAATTTAAATTGATCGCTATATCTGCAAATTTAAAATTTGTAATGTGTCTGTCATTGATTAAATATGAAATAGTTATAAAAAATGAAATCCAAAATAAAGGTATAAAACAAAACATATTTTTATGCAGGTATTTTTTCTTTTTGTTTGATTTATTTATAATTACATTTATAGTATTTTAAAAACAAACATTTTGTGATCAGGCTTGTTACCTTTTTATTTTGGTGGTCTGGGAACCTATGTGTTAAAATTGAAACTTAAAAAGTGTATTGAAACTGTAAAAATACAAGTAATAACTTTGTGGTGTAATGTTGTTACAGTGGGGGACAAGAGAAAATGTCAGTGTTTTTCTATTTTTAAAGCACAACTCTTTTTGGATAAAATAAATAGAATATTTCGCTAGTAGAAAAATAGTTTAAAGTTAATTGTCTTTCCATGTTGATATCAATAGTTCTTGAATATTTATATAAGATGTCCTGGAATTTAACAACTTTTTATCTTAATTTAAAAAGTTTGTCATTTAATGCTTCTATAGTCTTGACAAGATATTCAACAATTGTTGATATCAACATGTAAAGACAATTAAATTGTAATTTTATATTGAAGTAATATTTTACCAAAAATGTTGGCCTATAAAAAACTCAAAAACCATTAAACATTTTCTTAATTTGAAAACTAAGATAAGTTATATTTATGCGGTGAACAAATTTGAGTGCTACTGTATTGCAGGATCTCAAGTGTCAGAGTCACGACTGTGTGCTCATGTGTACAAAAGTGTGGAGCATTTCTCAGTGCACCCGTTGCCCGATGAAGAGTCTTCGGAAGACTACAGCGCTGCTGAGATACAGGTGAAGAGTTATATCACATTTAGTGGATTCAAGGTTGATACACATTTGGGAAGGTCAGGGAATTTGATGCGCTAGAGTAAAGTCTGGGAGAAATGGAGATTTTTTTTTTAAGAAAGTGTGTTCTTATATTCAAATATTATTTTGCAATTTTTTTTAACATCCAGTAGAAAACCATTAGGCTACCTAGTAGGCCAACCACTTGGTTTTAGCTTGAAATCATGTGATTTTGTAGAATGCATAGGCTACGGTAGTGGTATTTTTCTTTGTCTAGAAAACTCTAAAAGTTATGATACAGTATTTTAAAACTTAAAAAAAATGTTCATTAAGAGAGCTTTATACACATTATTTAGCTAAACATTTATTTGAGGGTCTTAAAACAAATGTGAAAAACATGCGAGAAAAACTGTATTATTTTGATGCAGTATTATATTTTATTAATCATGTGGCACCACAATATTGCACTCATATTTAAAGCGCAAAAATATTGTTAAATAAATGTTTATTTTAACTGGTTTTTCATTATAACCGATATAGCATTTTATTGGCTAAATGTCGCAATTCTTTTTGTCTAGTTTGACTAATTTATTCTTAATCCTAGTTGTATCAAAATATTTAAATACTAACTTCCCTAATCATACTGTTCCCTAGTTGGGTAGGCAAAAAACTATACATATACCAGCTCAAAAAACAACCACTCTTTAATCCATACTCCCTATCTTTATCCTCGCTTCCTTATCCTTACATACTCCCTTTGCTTCGTACATGCTCTTTTATTCTTAAAACTCTTAAAATTGATCATTTTCACACATTTGGCCACAACATTTAGCCACAACATTTAGCCATGTCTTATAATGCTTACCCCTTTGATCCACACACACTATACCTTCATATAACCCGCCTCGGTGGCGTAGTTGGCTAACGCACTAGTTGTGTTGAGCTCGACTGCTGAGGACGGGGAGATCGAGTTTCGAATCTTGGTCGGGTGAACTGGGTGTGGTTTTTCCTAAATTGTTTTCTATTCTCCCTCCACGCAAATGCGGGTTCACTTCCTCTAATTCAACCTTCCCAATTCCTAATCCAATAGAGTAATTAGTACTTAAAGCATATAACCCGAACGGGTAGTAAGACGCGGTGCTAAATATTATTATTATTTTTATTCATAAAACTCTTAAAATTAATCATTTTCACACATTTGGCCACAACATTTAGCCATGTCTTATAATGCTTACCACTTTGATCCACACACACTCTACCTTCATATATTCGATTCACCACTTGATCCACACTCATACTCTCAATATACCCAAACCAACTCAAGACATTTTTCTCATTGACCTATTGGATTCTCTTTCATTCCTCACGTCTTCAGCACCCATTCATTACTTACTCTATCCATATGAATTTTCCCACATATGTTTCTTAGTTATCTCATGCCAACCCTATTCACCTTGCTCTTGTGTTTATCTGGATAAACCCACGCTTCACATCCATTTAACAACGTTGGTATTAACACACTTTTATATACTGCCATGTATACTTGAAAATTCTCTTATAGTATTTAAAATGTTTTTAATCACTCTTATCATAGTAACAAAAAGTGGAAAGAGGAGAACCGAAGTAAAAAAAATCTTTAAAATATTCTTTTTTTACAAGGCTATATTTTATTGCAATCTTAGCTATGCCATGAACTCTAATAAGTTCCAAACCTTAATCAAACACGAATAAGCCGGATAAGTGAAAATTAAGGAAATCGATGTTTAAAATCATAGGCCTCTAAAAAGTAATGCTTTTCATGTTTATAAGCATGACTAAAAATTGAGGTAATGGGTAGTTTTAATCTTATTTACTAAATAATAAACATGGGGGGGAAACAAGGGCTTAATTATAAACATTGTATTCCAGAGTGTTGGGAATCAAAAAGTTGAAAAGTGTGCCAAGTCATCAAACCATTGCTACGCCCTGTGGCAAGAAGACTTTAGCATCAATGGCACGGGCATCACCATTATGGGTCAGGGTGAGTACGATGCTTCATGTTTTGTGTGTATGAGTGTACCTACTTCCGAACCTTTTATAATAACCAGTTGCTTTGGTTTTATCACATTTGTTGAATTGGAAACATTTTAGTTAAACTGAAAACCAGGTTGGTTTTAGCCTGGTGACATAACACTAGATTGTCCAGTCATAAAATCAGACTAAATTATTTTAAATGTGCAGTTAAATGTTCTTTCTAAAACCTTGACCACTTGGCAGGTAAAGATTTTTGGTTTGTCGTTTGGATGTGTGAATCTTAAATATATTTGTTTTTAATTATCGTGTTTGATAAATATGTTGTTCTAAGTATATTTAAACAACAGACAGTAAATATTATTTACAAAATGTTTCATTAGGTTACTAGCAAAGCATGCAATTCAATTAGAGCTACTTAAGATTTTTGTCATGCGGACATTAAGGTGTGATGTAGCCTACATGTGTCACTATTCCCTCACATAGCTTTTGTAACTCACGCACACTCTGATACCTTAGCCCACTTGGTAAGGATCTTAGGTTTGACTCCTGACATGAAGAAAAAAATTATTATGAGTAAAATTGGGTTATTTCCTTTCAGAGTGATGAATTAATAGCCTGAATGCGTGATACGTCTGTTGTAGTTTTAAGGTAGTTAATGAGTCGAATGCTGATATATCAAGGTGTCTACTGGTTCACGAAAGTTACAAAAAGTTACTAATTGCAAAATAAGGCCATGAAATTCCCAAATTTTCAATATTATGACCATAAAGTCACATACATATTTTTGTTAGAATTTCCCGCGCATTGTAACAATGTGAACACGTCGAATGTTGAGCCACCCCACTACCCATAATGCCATGCGCTAGCCGCAAGTGGCTTGATTGTTTTTACCTTGATACCAAGGACAAGGTTAATGTTCACCCTCTAGTTAAAGTTTAATGTTGCTTGTGAGTGCATTATACCTATATATCCATTATATAATGTCCAGCCATTTACCGAAGGAATTTTGTGGTCAAAAAGTCACTAATTTTGGTTTCTCTAACTCAGTTGGCACCTTGTATACTCTGTTGTGTTGTGAAATACCTCAAGTAAAAAAAACAACTAATAAACTCACAAGCAACTTTATAACTCGTGGCTTAGGAATTGACCCCCAACATGGATGGACAATTTTCAATGCTAGTCCTCCTGTAAAAACACGGTATTTATATATGCATATACAATATTCCAACAAAAAAAAACTCCTGTTTTCGAATGGTCAAAGGCGATGGGTCGACTGTTTTACAAAATAAACTGGACTATCGACGATGGGGGGATTGAGTTTAAAAAATGTGGGTACTCTTCCTCTAATTTCAACCTTCCTTATCCCTATTAGCCTAATTAGTACGTATGTGATTAACCTGGACAGGCAATAACACTTGTTAAAAAATCATAAAAAAAATATTTCTTGACTAGTTATTTTTGAAATTAATGCTTATTTCGTCAATTAAATTTTGCGATATAGACCAACATTCCGAAGCAATTGCAAATTTTTTTGAAGAACCATCTTTACCCAAGTCTTGTAGGATCATGGCGTCATGGGAATTAAACTGTACCTAGTGTGTCACACAACCACAGAAGAAAAAATGTATCTGCCAGATCTCCACTTTAAAGCAGTGAGGTTGGAAACATCCTTTCAATTCACATTACTGTGAATAGTTTTAAAGGAAAAAAAAAATCTTTCAAAAAGTGACATGTGTTTTTCTATTAAGTTCATTCTACTATTGGGGTGAGAGGTTTATATCTGTTTGAACTAGAAACACATGGCCTTAATGTGGTTTGAATAGGAGGGAAAAAAAAAGTTAACCAAAATCTGAACAGTCCTCCTACTTGTCTTACTGCTTCCTTCTTAAGATGTGTCACACGCATTTTCTAAAGTATTGCAGTCAAGTGCATGCTCCGATGAATTGAATCATATCACAAGTGAACACACTGACGGATACCATAAGACAGGGTGTTCCAACATTTTTCATCCCAGGGGCCAAATGTATCAGTTTGCGCCGCGGGCCGAAGATATATTAAGTAATTACATCAACTTAATATAGGTCTACACGCAACAGTTAATAAACCATTACTTTCAATACTTTTAGTTTGGTAGAATCTTTAAAATTTTACTGCCAAAAAAGTTTTTCAATCTGTCTAAACTGTATTATGAAATACACACACACGTTCACCAAACAATTTTGCATTATAAATATATATCTAAATTAATAAAATAAATGCATGATAAAATGCAATCAATATCTTTTTAAATATATATTTTTATTTGAATCATTAGCTATTTATTCAACATCCGTCATCAAGGGTTTCCTTAATTTTCCTCCAAGATAGCACGAGGGCCGCATTTGGCCCGAAGGACACCAGTTGGACCACACTGTTATATGACACTAAACTATAAAGTCTTAAAAAAGTTGAGTTACATATCTTAAGGTTAAACTAGAAGTGGATGAGTGACTTCCTTTTGAAACAGCCTGGGTTGACACAATAAGTTTCTTTCATCGGTGTTAGTTCCTGGTTAGTTTTTTAACACATGCATGATTGAAAACAGGGATGTGGTTTGTCCAGGAGTTGATTGACTGTAAGGCAAACATTTTGATCAGGGCCAGGAATTTCATTTACTGTCATGTGCAATGAAGGCTTTGGTCTTGACATGTTCCATATATCTCTGTTCCTTTTCTTGAGAACATACAAACTTGGTTTAGAATATTATTTATCATGATCGGGCTGGCTACGAAACCCGAACAAGCCTGGGATTTTATTTTGTCACGGACGACGAGAAAATGTTGGGTAATTTGATAATATAAGTTTTTTAGCCACCTTAATTTTTCTATTTAAGTAGGTTTTAAAAAACTATAAATCAATGATATTTCAAAACAATTAGCATTAAAAGCTATGAGCAATTTCAAATAAAATCTAAGGACTAAGGATAGGATGACCATACAATCCATGTTGTAGCACTGAATTTAAATAAAATTTTCTTTATTTTTGCAAACCTAAACAAACTAATAAAATAAATTTAATCAGTTTTAGGTGATCATTGGAAGGAAATTACACAAGTATTAATTACCTTTTTTTTAGCACCACATCTTAATACCCTTTCAGTTTATATGCTTATATAATAATTATGCTAAAAGGTTAGGGGATAAGAAAAATGGAATATAGGAGAAGTGTACCCACATTTGCATGCAGAGAAAGGGGGGAGGGGAAGGTTAAACCGCCCTCAGTACTCTTAAGAGGGATCAAACCACGATCTCTCCGTTATTGGCTGTCTAATCTATTTCAAGAGTAGTGTGTTAGACCATTACGCCACCAAAGTGGGTTGCTTTATTACCAGATTTTGGCAACTCACTCTTTTGCGTTCATGATAGCTTAGACCAGTGTCTCACACACTTTTTATGTTCATGGTACACTTACCAAACCTAAATATTTTGCGGCACTCTGTTTTGTTTTCGCACAACAAAAAATAGTTTACACACCCAGTTAAATGCACCCAGTCTAAAGGTATGGTAAATCAGAATTAGGAAAGTACGGGTATACGCTAATTTTTTCCTGGCGTAACTTCAAATGTTCAAAGATAAAAGGTTGCAGTTGTTTTTCTGTTCCCGCTTCTTTAACATTTGGAAATATCTCATTCAAACCATTAGTAATAATTAATATTAACCATAACTTTAATCCTTCACCTCTGACAAGACATCTTGTGAATGTGGGGAATGCCAGGCCTCCACCGTGGTTCGGATTCCACGTTAAACTGTAGGTCCTTCATTTCATCTCACAATCACCCTACCATTACACATTAGCGTAAGTGCGTATAACCCGAACAGGTAGTAAGACGCGGTGCTAATAATAATAATAATAATAACATAACTTTAACTTTGCACGAAAGCTTTTGATTTGGTTAGATGTATTTAAAATATTAGTAAGTACGAGTAAGTAGGAATTGCGAAGGACATACAGCTGCCACTCTTACCAACTTTATTCGTGTTCTCATTGAACAGGGATATACGGCGCTCTAGGCTGTGGCCGCACTGCAGATCCGCTTTGCCACTACGACACACCAGGGTGTTACAGCATACTGTTTATTGAGCACAAGGGCCACATTGGAAATTAAAAATACATAGGAGGCTTCATTGTAAAAAAAAAAATCAAATTTTTAAGCAAAAATAATTCCAACTTAGTACCAAAAAAAGAAAAGAGAAGTCCCTTATATAAAGAATTATAAGAAAGTCCCTATATATTTAATAGAAAGTTAAAATCTTTTACATGCAACAATAATGTGAATGTCGGTCTTTAATTCTTGTGCCGAAGTCACTTTCATAAATGATTAACAAATGTGTGCCCTTAAACAGATACCTTTAGTTATTTGTGTATCTTTTAATGTGATAAAACAATGTTAACATAGGCCTGTGCTCTCAAATATGGCACCTATTTTTTTCGCGCCCAAATCTAACAACTTTTGGGAATTGATTTTTCTTGGAAAAACAAAGCGTATGCAATTGAAACGCCAACTTCACACGGCAAATTCCCAAATGTAATATTTCTATTATAAAAAGAAGAATAGAGTTACATTTTATGTTGGTTCATTATCATTGCTGCTCGTAAACAAAAAGTTTGTACCTTTTGAAACTTTCGCCCTATTACCAAAATCATACACTACCTTCAATAGTTGGCACTTTTGAGTTAAAGTTTCATTGTTCAGATGTTTTTTTAATTTCTGTTTCAGCCATATTTTTTAGCTTTATTTTATTTGTTATTAAGGTCATAAGTCTGGACAAGGTTTATATAATCACTTGACACAATAATAGATCCAGTCTCAATAAAACTAGATTAAATTCTTAACTACATCCCATTTCCTCTAATTTGGGTCGAGTCATTGTCTGGCGGTGATAAGAAGAATTGTGGTGATGTCCAAGGTTGTGATATGATTTGTTATGAGTGCTTGAGATTTAATTTCCTCCGCCTGCATTATCTATAAATTGGCTAGACTTGTGTCTACTGGCTTCAGAGTTTTTCTTATCAAACTGTGAGCATTATGATATAAATCTTTGTTGGAATCAAATCGCCTCTGATATTTCTTTTTAAAGTTAATGTAGTCCTTAGGTGAATGATTCATGACACACCACTGAATTTTATTAATCTTGTTTGATGATAACATTACAAATCAATTCAGGGGAGGTAGGTAACATGACTAAATTTTATTAATCTTATTAAATGACGAAACCATTGCAAATTTAGATTTGCTATTTTTTTATAAGCCCTTCCTTCCCTTTTGGCCCAGCTTTGTTTGGCTTACCCTTGGTTTTATTTAAAATTAAAATGTGTACTGATATATCGTTAATACGTTACAAGATTATTATTATTATTATAATAAGGTGTTCTTTCTTACAAGAAATCCATTCATTTGGTCAGTGAACTTAAACCGCCAATGTACCCTGCATTTTCCTCTGTCTCCTCCTTCAGCCCCCAGAATGTTCTTCTTTCCTTCAATACAAGATACCGGCTATTTTTATTATTAATATAATAATAATATTAATAAAGAGCTGGAAGAAATACATTGTTTAAGTCATGGCCCCAAATGGAGTATACGAGTGGTGAAAGTTTGGGAAGCACTGGGCTACACAATGATCTTATTTGAAAGATTGAATTCACTCGCCTCCACAATTTTCGTCTAAATATTAAACCAGAAACCTTTTAACCGTCAAACTTCCTAGAAAATTTAAATACATTATGAAAAAATGGCTCCTGAATATAAAAATTGAACCTTGTAACTTTGGTTTTGAATATTACCCATCGTTACTAAGTTTAAATCTTGATGTATTTTAGATAGATTTAAACACTTTAAACAGGCCTGTGGAGTTGGGAGTCGTGGAGTTGGTAAAAATATACAGACTCCGGCTTCAATATAAAAAAATTTACATTATAAAAATGTTTTATTATACTTTTATTTAGAAGCAAAATTTGAACTTTGGATTGACACATTTATTTAAATATAACTTCATAATGATCCGCTTTGGTGGGCGCATGGTCTGACGTGCTTCTCTCATATTGGGCAAGACTGCCGAAGACAGGGAGATCAGGGTTCAATCCTGGTCGGGTGTACTGAGGGTGATTTTTCCTAAATGGTTTTCCACTCTCCCTCAACACAAATGTGGGTGCATTGTTCTAAATTAAACCTTCCTAACCCATTTGTGTAATTAGTACATAGGTGGATAACCCGGATAGGTAGTAAGACGCAGGGCTATTAAAAACTTCTCAATGCCAAAGAAGCTTCCCTGTAAGTAATCTTTATTGGCGCATTTTACTACAGTCAATTTGTTATTTATTACTAATTAGTATACATTAGCCATTAATTAAGGAGTTTGACAGTAGAAAAATAGAGGAGTCTTAAGTCGAAGTCTTGTGTATCGACTCCACAGCACTGACGGGACTGTGGCTGTGTTTCTGATGGCTATAGTAGATTATTGTCTATGCCCACCACCAACTCTGCCCTAAACTATGAGTTATGTATGACTTGGTGCAGTTGCAACGTTTTAAAGCATTACACAATGTAACTAATCAATATCTGCTGTTGTTTTATTTTGTATATAACATAATTCTAATTATCTTTTAAATGATTTTTATCTTATAATTAATATAATAACCCTTACTAGCTATATCTGGAAATGAGCCTTAGATTAAATAACTGGTTTTAGTGTAAAAATCCAGCTGATTTAATCACTATAGCTTTCGTTATACGAGAGAAAAAAAAATGTTCTCGCAAGCTTGGTGTAGTTGCTTGCACCTGTGGCTCAAGCTAGTTAGTCCTTGATCACGGCTTAATGGCTATTGAAAAATTATGTATTGGCCTTATTTTAAAGTTTGTAAAAAAAAATATCTTTTATTCAATTACAAAAGGAATTTCTTGATACATTCTACTTCCTTCGGGGTATTAATAATATTTGATAGCTTTGTTTTTGCGGCTTATATTAACTGGGATATTACTTAGGTGCTCTGTTATTAGAAACTCTAAAGTATATGGCCGCACTTACAAAAAATATGCCCCCTATCCCTATCTTGAGCTAGTTATATCCAGTCCATGTCGTTACACCCTATCCATATCTTAAGCTAGCTCTATTCATTCTATCTCATTACACCCTATTCATATATTGGTCTAGTTCTATCCATTCCACCTCAATACACCCCATCCCTATATTGAGCTAGTTATATCCAGTCCACCTTATTACATCATATCCCTATCTTGAGCTAGCTCTATCCAGTCCACCTCATTACACCCTATCTCTTTCAGGTCCATTCTAATGTTATCCTCCCACCTGCGTCTAGGTTTTGCCAATGGTCTCTTCCCATTGGATTCACCAGTCACTACCTTAAAACGTGGTTAACTGGGACAATAGAATCCAATATTTTCAATCAGGTTAGGTGCTTTGGAGTAATTCGCTCAATTCAGACCAAATCTATGTTAACACATGACTATTAATTTTTGTTGTGTTTAAAATGACGAGAAAAAATGTTATCCTCCAAAAAGGATTTAACTCTTAGGATATATTTTACCAATAGGTAGTTAAATAGTTTGGAAGTTAATACAATAAAACTCTAACTAACATTAAATGTTACTCGCCTTTGCCTCCTCCAAGAAAACATCTAATGTTATTGGGAGGCTATTATTCAAAATGGCCTTATGCCTGAGTTTAATTAATCGTAATAGTTTGTTAGTTTAGATATGTTCATATTTCATATTCTGTATACCTGTTTCGCGCATTCCCTGCTTTGATAAATCACCTCATATTTTTTAGTAGCGGGTTCAATCACACTAGAGTAATTTTTAAATGCTTTGCAGCAGCAAACATTTGACAGCTTTGAAGTAATTGTAATTGATTGCAATGTTTTTCATAAGCTATAAAGTAATTTTGTAAATGTTTTCATACAATAACACATTTAAAAAAAAAGTCTTTTACATGCCCTGTGTTACATGATTTATGTTCTTTCTCTCCCTTCAAAACCTTCTTTACCTTCTTAAATGTCTGTTTCATCAATAAATTAACACACACATAAACAAATATTTAACCAACTTCAGTGGCCTAGCAATCTAAGGTGTCTCTCGTGTTAGACTGGTCTGCTGGCGGTAAGATTAGGGTTCAAATCCCGGCCGGATCTGCTGAGGGTGGTTTTCCCTAAATGGTTTCCCACTCTCCTTCCACTCAAATGTGGATAGTTTACCACCACCCTTACACCCCCCCTCCCATGCCCCCAAAAAGCTTCCTTCCTCATCCCTTTCCCATTAGAGTAATTACAGTAGCCCCATGGCTTCTTTGGTGCTGACTGACAGCTCACAGCTGACAGCTAAAAGCTTTGAAAAGTTACCAAACCAAATTATGTATCCCTACGCTTAACCATATGATCTACAAAAACATGTGTTTAGCAGCTGTCACTTCTGACGGTCAACATTTAGGTATATACCTAAATGTTGACTGTCAGAAGTCAGCTGTGAGCTGTCAGTCAGCACCAAAGAAGCCATGGGGCTACTGTACCATATATATGTATAGTAAGATGCAAGGATAAAAACAATTATAATATTTACATCAGATTACTTTTAACTATACATGTTAAATAAATGTTGTCCACTATGGACAATCTTTCAATCCGGCACCTTATCTCAGTCAGTAGCGTGTTTGCCTACCGAGCTAAGGCTCCCGGGTTCAATCTCCGGCTTGGCTGAACAATTTATCATTGTTGAAATGTGGGTTTGCCCTCTCACATTGCTAAATTAACGGCCGGGGACTGGATGTTGTACTTGTCCTAATCATAAGTTAGATTATAAGGCATATGAAGCTACGACAGGCCTAGTAATCTGGTAGTGGAAAATATAATTATAGCTTGAATAAAAAAAAACTGACCCAGACCTCAGGCTGGACTCGGTAATGGATTTAAAAAACTGTCGACAATCTTCCAAAAGGGAACAAGAATAAATGTATATGAGTAACCCATGACAAAAGGATGCTATATTCTCTCACGCCCGTCAAATCAAATGCAGCTACTACAGAGCACGCGATGGCTAGACGCATGAATAAACGTGAGTAGCTGAACATTTTGACTGTCAGGTAAGGTTCTTGATGTATCACCGATGGTTTGGGGAAGACACGATGATAATTGTGGCTGATGTCTAGACACTCATGTTTTTTTTATCAGTGCAAGCAATGCAGGTGCGATAGTGCCTCCTCCTCCCCCTTCCATAGATCAACTATTTCCTTCCCCTCCCCCTAACTACGAGCCAGACGACCGTGAGACACAGACTAGACGAGGGGTGGGCAAACTGGGGTCTGTTTCAGCCACAAGTCACTCCTTATTTATCTAGGAGTAGAGAGATGAGAGACGGGAAATTTTCCAAAGTGGAAAATTCTCAAGCATTATTTCTGTAAAATGTCAACCTGATTTAATGGAACTATAATGTAATCGAGATACAGATATCTCAAAAGTTAAAGTTTATACTTGAGATGTATTTCTCCTGAGGGCGTTAACATCAGAAATATCAAACGAGCTTCGGTGGCCGCACGGTCTAACGCGCTACTCACATAATAGACTAGACCGCTGATGACAGGAAGATCGGTGTTCGATACCTGTCGGTTGCACTGAAAGCGGTTTTTCTTAATAGATTTCCACTTTCATGGGCGCAATTCCTCTAAATTCAACCTTCCTTATCCTTTACACATTGGCGTAATTAATACATAGCCGTACAAACCGAACGGGCAGTAAGACGCGCTGCTTGGAAAAAAAGTAGTTTAATAATTACTCCTAATTACGATTAGTTTTTTTTGTACCATGTCTTATTACCTGTTCAGATTATATGCTTATGTACTAATTGCGCCAATGGTCTTAAAGATTTTAAAGTCTATATTTAGAGGAAATGTACCCGAATTTGCGTGAAGGTAGAGTGGAAAACCATTTTAGAAAAAAAAACATCCTCAGTATACCCGACTGAGATTTGAACCTCGATATCTCCATCATCGGCAGTCCAGTCTACCGCGAGATTAACGCCTTAGAAGCCACCAAAGTGGGTTGGCATAGTATTAAAATCAGACTTTGCACACCCCTGCACTAGTCAGTGTTATAGACTGAAGGTTGATTGTATTGAAGACTATATTGCACACCCCTGCACTAGACAGTGGAATAGACTGAACGTCGACTGTATTGGAGATACTATATTGCACACCCCTGCACTAGACAGTGGAAAAGACTGAATGTTGACTGTATTGGAAATACTATATTGCACACATCTGCACTAGACAGTGGAATAGACTGCTTGAAGACTATATTGTACACCCCTGCACTAGACAGTGGAATAGACTGAATGTCGACTGTATTGGAGAGACTATATTGCACACCCCTGCACTAGACAGCGGAATAGACTGCTTGAAGACTATATTGCACACCCCTGCACTAGACAGTGGAATAGACTGAATGTCGACTGTATTGGAGATACTATATTGCACACCCCTGCGCTAGACAGTGGAATAGACTGAATGTTGACTGTATTGGAGAGACTATATTGCACACCCCTGCACTAGACAGTGGAATAGACTGAATGTCGACTGTATTGGAGAGACTATATTGCACACCCCTGCACTAGACAGCGGAATAGACTGCTTGAAGACTATATTGCACACCCCTGCACTAGACAGTGGAATAGACTGAATGTTGACTGTATTGGAGATACTATATTGCACACCCCTGCACTAGACAGCGGAATAGACTGCTTGAAGACTATATTGTACACCCCTGCACTAGACAGCGGAATAGACTGCTTGAAGACTATATTGCACACCCCTGCACTAGACAGTGTTATAGACTGAATGTTGACTTATTGCAGCGAGTCATTAAAGTCCGTTTTGACTCGTCTCGTGGATAAAAAAAAACCAACAGAACTTCCTGTTACAAGGACGGGGAAAGTTTCAAACGATTTATCAGACCTGTATTGTCCAATGGTTGGATTCGATGAAATAGTGTATACTGGCCTTTATTAGATTTTTCTTTAGGGAACATTTTTCCATATTAAATGGAACGAACTCAATCGAGAAATCCCAAACTTTAAAGTTTACACTTAATTTAATATACCTTGTGGGTGTTAAATACCAGGAATATTATGAAATAAGTTACAATAAAGTAAGAGCATTTCCAGTTCTCTTTCTCTTACCATGGTATCGACTATAGCGCTCGGTGGTCGGCTGTGAACCAGGTACTGTAATTTAATCAAAGCCGCTGCCACGAATACTTTAATGAGGGAAATCCATTTTATTAAACAAAGGCCTCTCTTTTGGCTATCGGAATATTATCCTTAATTCACATTTAAATGCTCCACTCGTTAGCAAAATCTACAAGATCTACTCTTAATGTATCCATTCGCCAAACCATATGTTGACGTGTGGTCACTTTTGGCAGTTAAAACTGTCACAACAAACAATACTTTTTTTTTAAAATTGCATTTTTATTTTTAACTTTTTAAAAACATTTTCTGCTAACTGTCAGCTACCACCAATCATATGGCTAATGAACTTTAGTCAGTTTCGCGAAAATATGATTTAATATACAGTAGCTCCATGACTTCTTTGGTGCTGAATTCTGACAGAACAACATTTTGGTATATACCTAAATTTTGACCATCAAAAGTGGCAGCTGCTAAACACATATTTTTGCACATCATATGGTTCGGCGTAGGGAGACATGATTTGGTCTGGCAACTTTTCAAAGGTTTTAGCTGTCAGCTGTGAGCTGTCAGTCAGCACCAAAGAAGCCATGGTGCTACTTTAGTTTTATTTCTCGCCTGTATTATTATTATTATTATTATTTTTAGCACCGCGTCTTACTACCCGTTCGGGTTATACGCCTATGTACTAATTACACTAACATATTAGCGAATAGGAAGGTGTTAATCTAGAGAAAGTGCACCCTCATTTGCTCGGGGAGAAGGTGGAAAATCATTTAAGAAAATTTACCCTCAGTGTACTTGACTGGGATCGAACCCTGATCTTCGGCAGTCTAGTTTAACACAAAAATAGCGCGTTACACTCCACGGATGCGGGTGCCTGTATTATTGGTTTAAAAATTGTACAGTGTGGGTTTTGATAGGTATTTAATGTTTTAAGTAAAAATCCTTTTTAAAAAGATCTCGTGAAATATTGTATTGGTGCTTCTAGTGATAGTTACTTAGTTTGGTAGGTTACTGAATTAAGTACGAACATTTGTTTCCGGTGCATACAAAATTGGGTTCATACGCACCCAGAAAACTAAAGCTGGACGCGGAAGAGCTGTAAACTTCTCAGGGGCAGTAATTTTGAGGTTTGTTTACAATTTCCGAAATATTAAGTATACCACCCGCTATGGTGGCCGCATGGTCCAAGGCGTCACTTTCTCAATATACCAGATTGCTGATGACGAGGAGATCGAGGTTCGAATCCCGGCTGGGTGTACTAACGGTTTTAGACTATTCCTACTCGCAAATGTGGGTGCGCTTCCTCTAATACTAAACTTTACTCATCCCTAACATATTAGCGTAATTAATCATTACATATGCGTATAACCTGAACAGGTAGTAAGACGTGATGCTAGAATAAAATAATAAGTATACCTTAATATTCTTGCGAATGGCGGGCATTAGGTACTCGATTAAAAAAATACAAACACAATTTTGTACTGCCAACATTGATAACATTTTACAATACTAGTTTTATCCTCTGTCAAAAGTGACAGCAGCAGATCACATGACTTGACGTATGAACACATGAGTCAGTCTAGTCACTTTTATAGCTGTCAAACCCTCCTCGGTGGCGTAGTTGGCTAACGCGCTAGTCGTGTTGAGCTCAACCGCTGAGGACGGGGAGATCGAGGTTAGAATCTCGGACGGGTGAACTGGAGGTTTTTTTCCCTAGAATGATTTTCCACTCTCCCTCCACGCAAATGCGGTTTCACTTCCTCTAATTAATCCTTCCCAATTCCCTAATCCATTAGAGTAATTAGTACTTTAAGCGTATGACCCGGACGGGTAGTAAGACGCGGTGCTAAAGAATTATACAGCTGTCAAATAAGTCTGTTGTTAATAAAAATTGGACCATAACCTTGCAATTAAAAATACCGGGGGGATGCATACACTCTGGTCTGTGAAATCCATAAAAGTAAAGGCATTCTATAACGTAGAAACTGTATCGGCCTTGAGAAAAGGTTCACAAAGTAACGGTCGCAGTATATAGTTTCGCTTGTCCACGTTCGTTGCAAGTGCAGTTGTGCAAGCAAGCCCGGCAGCTTGTAGTTGGATTGGCTGCATCGACTCTTGCGGCAAGAGGGGGAGGGGGAATCAAACGAATTAGATTGTTGTTGACGCCACATTTACCCGGGGACCTTGAGTCACTGAGGCCAGTTCTAGCTTCTTTTTTTTAAAATTCTATAGGGTGATTCAAAAGTCTCTATACATAGGAAATATTTTTTCTTAACGCACAGTTTTGAAATGGCCGTTTTTTTTATAAGGATGAGCCTATATAGATCATTCGTCCGGCCAGATCAAGTAGCTGTCAAATGAATTCAGCAGGAAACACTCCTCAGGAAGACAAATTACACACGGCTCTGTTGCCAAACCTATTGAAACGTTCCGAAAGTGCTATTTACCAAACAGAGACGCCCACCAATGGATGTATATCTGCCCACGTGACTGGCATAGCATAGTAATCACATTCATACAAAATTAAAATTGTGTTTCTTCTCAATGTATGGATATTTTCGGATCACTCTGTAGTAACTCCTTGGTACAGTCCGCCTAAGATGTAAAAGAAACCTTTTGACAGTTTAATATACCAAGACATCTTTCATATAGCCTATTCATATCCCAAGCTGTGGGGTTTTTAGCGGACATCTTTGATACAAATTCTTAAGCAGACAACCCGAAGGTTGGTTTAGTGTGATATCTATTCATCCGGCGCTGGGGGTGCACTCAGCCCATCTTCTGGTTAGTGCCGACTGCACCATCTGGTAAAAATCCCATGTGCAGTACTTATGGAGTTAAGGTGATTCCCCGATTTATTTCACACTGACTTTATATCAGCGAGAGCGAAAGAGTCAGCAATCGTGACGGGAAAGGTATTTTCAAGAGTTCTTTTACATGCCAGAATTTACACGGCTTTACTCCCACACTGAAGAAAGTTGTGCTACGGATGTTTATAGCTCAAGAAAGATCCGTTGACCCCCGGCTGGGTTTGAATCCACGAACATCGCGATCTGAGGTGAGCACTTAACCCCAAGACCGAGGTCTACTCCTAAGTATATTATCAGTACCTATTTAATAACAATAATAAAATAATATCGCTGTTTGCCATAAAAAAAAGTATTATTTTTTTATGAAAGGTTTTACTACCAGAATCCTTAGGATTTTTTACTTAACACCACCTTAGTTCGGATTGTATGCATGTTCACAAACGATATTATACTGTTAGAGGTGAGGAAAATTGAATTCAGAGGAAAGATACCCACATTTGCTTTGAAGGAAGGTTGAAAACCACTTAGGTAAAGCACCCGACGGGATTTTCTCCCCGTCAACCGCAGTCCAGTATATTGCGAGAGTGACGATAGTATTAGTTTCCTCGTCATTATAAAGAAACGTCTGACGTCTTATCTCAGTCGGGAGCGTGGCTGTACTGAGCTAAGGGTCCCGGATTCGATTCCCGGTATGGCCGAAAATTGTATCATTGGTGAAATGTGGGTCTCCCCTCTCACAGTGATGAATTAGCGGCCGGGGACTGGATGTTGTGTCTGCTTTACATTTAAGTTAAATATCGTGGTTTGATCCCGGCCTGGTGTACCGAAAATGGTTTTCTCCAAAGTGGTTTTCCAATCCACGCAAATGCGGGTGCACTTCCTCTAAATTCAGCCTCCGTTATCCCTATCCCATTAGTATAATTAGTACACAAGTGTATAACCCGAGCGGTTAGCAAGATGCGGTGCTTAAAAAAAACCACCCCGAAAAATAAAACTCAGGGGGAGGTAGGTAAGGGAAATTCCTGGCTTTGTTCAGTTCGACATAATTTTCTTTATTTAAAAAGAAATAGTAATTTTGGAAGTACTCGGTTAAAAAAAAGGACACATGTGTGCACTACCGCCTGTTTCTTAAAACATTATAAACTTAACCCCAAAACAGTACGTGCCTATAGTAGTTTATGTGAATGTAAGCAAAGTGTATTCAAAGAAAAATATTGAAAAACAATTTTACTAATAAAATGTTGGTGGTCTAGGGGTAAGGTGTCGGACTTCTGTGCTGGCGGCCGGGATTCAACCCTTGGTACCGGCACAGATTTATCTGATTACCAAACCCTTCCTTCACCTCTGACAAGACGTGTATTAATCACAACTTGTGAAATGTGGGGCATGCCAAGCCTACACCGTGGTTCGGATCCCACGTTAAACTGTAGGTCGTCCATTTCATCTCACAATCACCCTAACATTACACATTAGCGTAAGTTTGTAAAACCCGAAAAAGGGTAGTAAGACGCTGTGCTAATAATAATAAATAATAAAATGTTTGGTATCAGTAATATCGTCTTAATTTAAACTCTCCAGTGATTAATTTCGATGTCTCATCAAAAATAGTGCGAAGATTCGTTTTGAATTTTTATAACGTTTCAAATTAAATTTTATATAAAGTTTAAATTATAAAAATGGAGCTCATTTATTGAAACGTTTCCTTAAGAGCACGGAACGTTATCTTGACCCTGACGTGTGTGTTTTGTTTTGATTCAACCTCGTATTATTTCCTCGGTAGGGTCCCCACTTCGATTCCGGTCGGCTGGCTCTCTCCGCCGCAACCGAGCTCCTTGAATTTACAAAACTGTCGCTTCGCTCTAATAATTTCTTTTCGAACGTCCAAAACGTTCCCCCTCCCTCTTGGCGGGGTTAAAGGGATGATGTAGGGGACGGGAGAAAAGACCAGTGTTTTTGCAGTTAAGAAATCAAATATTACTTTAGAACAAACAAAGTTTGATTTTCTTCAAACGGTGACCTCATTAACTTTTGAATATCCGTTAAAGGTGTCTTGGAGTTTAATGACAACTTTTTATCTTCATTTAAAAAGTTTGTCATTTAATGCCGCTATTTTGATGACAGATATTCAACAACTGTTAATATTACTGTGTGAAGTAAACTAAATTATATGTTTCTAATGGAGGAAGAAATATTTGATTTATTTTGGCAAAAAAAAAAGTTTCGCTATAAACTGCAAACGCACCTGCTTTCCCTACATGCACACCTTAAGGGGGCTGCCACTAGTAATATTTCTTTAGCATCAAAACCACTAAAACAATCTCAGATTTTTCTGTTGTGAGCTTGTTAAAAAAAATTACTTTATTTGTGGGCTAACACCATGGTTTTTTTGTGTGTGGGGGAGCTAAGTGTTTAACCATTTCATTGCTTCACTTCCAAATTTCGACATTTTGCGTTAAATTTAGCTGGAAATAAGTTAATTACCCTAATTCATGAATGTCTTTATTTAAATGACAAAACTCACAAAAATGTAAGATACCGGCGTGTTGGTGTCTCTCTCTTCCAACTTGGTTCAAGCCATGCTTTTAAAACACTATGCCTTTAAAAAAAAACGTGGAAGGGCTCTGGTAGGCTGCAGGCTTAACTAAACGGTCGTTTGCGTCATTATAATGAGAATACAATGCGGTTTCTATAGACTAGACAGTAATATTATAAATACAATAGCGTGCGATTTCTAGTTTTAAATCATTGTTAGCCAGTTATGTTACTTGGAATGTACGAGGAGGAATAAAAGAACCTTATAAAACTACGTGTGTTGTGTTTCAACGACGCTGTGGCCATTACTTTTTTAACTACGGCCTGTCTAGTCTGGATGGGGAAACACACGCTGCGTTGGGGT
This sequence comes from Timema californicum, assembly GCA_902141385.1. Classification (NCBI taxonomy): domain Eukaryota; kingdom Metazoa; phylum Arthropoda; class Insecta; order Phasmatodea; family Timematidae; genus Timema; species Timema californicum. The sequence goes on from CABFOW010000567.1 coordinate 117,136, forward strand.
GGGGGGGGGGGGCAGAGTCTCCTATAAATATCCACTAGCCCTCCCACCCCTTCCCCCCTTCTCACATGTTTTGTAAACAAAGTCCTCGCCTCAACTACCTTTCAGGATATCCCTCATTGGATTGTAAAACGTGTCTAGGGCAGACATTTATGACCGTTGAATGTGATCCACCTTTACCACTCAACACATGTAGTCCCTTCTCCCCTTCTCCCCTTCTTTAAGATATAAAGTAACTGCTGGAGTGGTTCGCGTCGCCATTAGGGATGTATCGATTCATAAGCCCTGGGTCGATTCTCTCGATTGATTTAGATCTAGAGCTCTCATTTCGAGCTAGGTAAAAGAATAAAGTGCATTCGAATCGATCTTGGGAAGATGACTTTATCGATTTATTTTAAAATGGTCGATTAATTAATGGCTTTGACTCTGGTTCAAATATTAATGGGCATATATTAAAACAAAACAAGGATTTAAAATATAAAGTTTGTGTAGATATCCAAGTATAAACAATGTTAATGTGGTAAATTAAGCTTTACTTTATCTTATTGCTATTACATTATACAACAATCTGGGATACACCTAATGGCTAATAACAATATAATGACGCACTAATTTATGGTCAGGCGTTTCCATTATTTGTTTCGAAATTTTCCTAATAATTGTAGGGCTACCCGAGCCAAATCGGTATTTTATGTATTTATCGCTTTTCACTTTTTCGATTCGTTCTTTTTGAAATCGTCAGATAAAAAGAATTGATTCGTGCATCAGATTTAGGACCTCTGAATCGATAAAAAAAAAGTGTTATTTTAGCACCGCATCTTACTACCTGTTAAGGTTATAAGCACAAAAAAAAAATTGAATTGAGGTTAAAGAATCTATTGGTAAAGGCTGAGCATTGATGCCCAAATCTACACTAACATTGGCGAGAGGGGGAGAGGGGATTAACGTTTTAAAGTAAAAACATCGGTGATTAATGTTTTCAAACCAAATATAACTGCTAACCGAAGTAAATTTGTAATAACATGAATATAAAACCAAAATAGCATTTTTCAATCAGATTGTGTTTCACAAATGCATATCAAATAAACATAAATACTATTTTTATAATAAACACACAAGGCCGTATGTGAGAAGGGAAATGACGTTGATTGGCAATCTAATAGGATACGTGCTTACAAACGGTCCAATAGCAGGAAAATAAAACGCCATCTCTCACTCACCCTTTACTTTCACTCACTCTAGTTCTTGCATACGGCCTTTAGTTGCCGTCGAGAAGAGCTTTAGGATAAGGATGTTACCCTTATGAGTGAGTACTTACCCCCTGGTATCATATTGGTATCGAAAGAAAGAAAAAATAAATAATGTTTATATATTGAACTCAGCAATATAATATTTTTATAATAGCCTTTTTAAATATCTGGATTTAAAGAAAATCTTGGTGGCTACAGACAGGGAAAACCTGGAAAAGTCAGGTAATTTTTCGATAACAGGGAAATGTAAGGGAATTTAACTAAAAATAAGGAAAAGTCGGAGAATTAAAAATTATGTCTAAAATATTCCATTAATTTCGCAACTAAACACTAAAACAAAAGTTAATAATACTAACTAAATAAAATAACATTTTAATTTTTTAAATATGTCATCAATAATAACAAAAGTCATCATCCACCATTAAAACTGGAAAAAAAAGTAATCAGGGGAAATTGAAAAATATTACCTGGAAAAGTCAGGAAATTTTGTAAAATATGTTTTGTAGCCACCCTGAAAATCAAAAAATGGTCCGTCTCACATTTCTATCTTGACCCATCCTCTCCCTTACTCAAATACATTTATGGTCACTGTTGTGTTTTTTTATCCTCCACGTAAATGTGGGTGCATTTCTACCAAGCGAATGTCATATGGGCTATATAGGCCCACCAAAAGAACATCTTCCCTCCCCGACATCTCTTTATATTTCCACGTGTCATCTGAAAATCCTAGTCGGGGCGATGTTTTGTCTACGACGACAAAAAGAGATGGCGCTCCTCGTGGAAGTGTCACGTACTAGGCCATCAAACTAGAGATTGCTACAACTCTTTACAAGGTAAACCATGTCTAGTATGCCATGTCCGTTGACTTTGTTTTGTTATATATCTGTGGCTATACTTACAGTCGGCCAACTATTTATTGACCCTTAAGCCAGTCGTCCACTGGCTGCATTTTCATCCGAATTATGTTCGTCACAAGTCGAACGAATAGTTGCGAATGATCCGGTATCATAGAAAGGCATTGAAGGTCGTCCACTGCACCCGAAGTAATTCGTGCGTCTTCGGGCGAAAACATCCGATGTGCGAACGATCCCATCTCGATGGGATCGTTCGCAGTTATTCTGACGAATTGTATTGTGTATTGTAAAGTTCAAGACGTACTCCTAAAATGGATGTTGAGAAACTTATAATTTTGATAAGTGAACGAAAGTCTCTTTGGGACATGAGGGATAAAAACTATCACATGAGAGACGTGCAACGAAAGTTATGGAAAGAAGTTGCTGAGGAAATGAACGCTGATGGTAAGTAATTCACAAACAATTAAGTACTTTATTATATAGAGGAAGATTTGTATTCATATCTAACAATGATTCATTTAACCAAGGAGTAGCCTATTACAACATTTTATAGTCACTACTAAATCAAATTAAGTGTGACAATTTTAAATGGATTTATTTTAACTCTATTAAACGATAAGTTATACATTTTAAAAAAAATTAAAAAAAAGGGTATTAATTATTTCTAAAAAAGAAAAAAATTATTTTGTGACTAATTATTTAAACTTATTTTACACAAAGAAGTAATTAAATTCACTGACCAAATTAATTCACTGACCAAATTATTAAGATAATAATTATATTCAAATTAGATGACAAACAATAAAAATATAAAAATAAAAGTGTGTTTTCACTCACAAGTATTTTTTTTTACTCTTTGCTGTTGTTAAATATGCAATAGTCACAGTAAAAATTTCACTGCCTCTAATTCTACAACAGGGTTTCACCCGGTGAATTAAGTTCAAGATTATTAAAAGTTCTCTGGCAGATAAACGCACTAGGCCAGTAACAGGCACAGGCTAACTAAATAACACACACAATATTAACCCTCCTGAGTAGGCAAAACTCTGGCACCAAAACTTATAACTCACTGGGCAATATTCACCCGTAGTAGTATTCTAGGGTTAATATATTGTGCACAAAGAAAAGTATTTTCAGTTGTACAATTCTCGTGAGCAAAAATACGTTTTGAATTTATCTCTGATAACATATGCAGAACCAGTGCCTCTATTTTCACCTAGTGTACCAAATCTACTGTTTTCCGAATGTGTTTGTTGGAAAGTAGATGAGACTTCTTGCTCTTCACCTTCTTTATCTATTATAATGTTATGCAACAAGCATATACATTTAACAATTTTATCGGCACAGTCAGGCTTTACTTCAATTGCTTTTTGCAGTAGTCTCCATTTGCTATTAATAATACCAAACGAACATTCAACAACTTGTCGTGCTCGAGACAGACGCTCATTGAAAATTGTTTCTGTTGGTCCAAGTGTTGATACTGGGAAAGGTCTCATTAAGTAAGATTTCAGTGGATATGCTTCATCTCCCAAAATAACATGAGGTACTGAAATATTTGTTCCTGGTAGTGATTTTTGTCTTCCAACACCCAATGCTCCTGTTTCAAGCTTTTTGGAAAGATTAGAATGCGAAAAAACCCCACCATCACTTTCTTTGCCATATGCTCCTACATCAATAGCAATAAACTTGTAATTTGGCCCTGCAACCGCTTGTAAAACGATTGAAAAATACTGTTTATAATTGCGATACATGCTGCCTGAGTGCTTTGGATTTTTTATGCGTATGTGTTTCCCGTCTATACATCCAACGCAATTTGGGAAGTTCCACTTATTCCAAAATCCTTCAGTTATAGAAATAATGTCATCGTCTCTTGGAAATGGGATATGTACAGAATGCAATGCATCCCAAATAGCCTCACATGTCTCATGAACAATTCTTCCAACCATAACGTCTGAAATTCTAAATGAATATCCCAATGTCTTGAACGAGGAGCCTGTTGCCAAGTACCTACAAAATGAACTTATTTTAGATTTTGCCATTACATACTATTCAATATAAAAATACATTTTCTAAATAGGGTTGGACGGAAATGGCATTTTAATTACGGGACGGGGGACGGAAACGGGGAATGAGACAAAATAGCAGGATTGGTACGGGAACGGAAAATTATAAAAATTACACTTAAGCCTTATTTTATAATACAATATTTTAATGTAACTAATAACTAAAATAATGTGATAAGACTTGTAAACGCAATGACATTATTAGACGTAATATAAAAATAAAATAAGAGAATTACATAATAAAAACGTAATAATAGTATATATTCTATATTTATATGTTTCTAAGTATATTTATTATATATTTATAAATATATATAATTTCTTATAATAACAATATAATATTATATATAATTATATAACTTACCATATTATTAGTTTAATTATTAGTTCCATAAATATTTATATCTGTTTAGGGAACTAATAATTAAACTAATAATATGGTAAGAATTGTAAAAGCTATAACATTAAACGTAATATAAATAATATAATACTATAGTCAGATATATATACTTATATACAGGTATAGGGTGTACGAATATAATTTTTTTTACTAATATGTGATTTTAGTAAATATGTAATTTTTTCAGCGGAAGATGTAAAAAAGAAATGGAGAGGACTTCGAGACACTTTTCGAAAAGAATTCCAAAAATCCAAACAACACAAATCTGGGGATGGAGCAGATTCTGTAATCATTTCCACATGGCCGTATTATAAATTTCTGCTGTTTTTATCTGATAGTATTCAGCGAAGGAAACTTCATGGAAATGTATTACATGTAAAAGGTGCAATCAATAACGAGTCAGAATATGTCGACTCTGAATTAGTGAATGAAATGCTATTATTGGAGACACCAGACATTGCTTGTTCACAAGAATCTGTCCCACATGAAACCAAACAGCAGCCTTCTACATCGAGTATACCTAAAAATAAAGAAACTCCTCAACGAGATACAACTAACATCTATAAGCGTAAAAAATTAGGAAAACAATCTGTGGATGACCAATTCCTTGAAATAGAGAAGGCCAAGCTCAAAATATTTTCTGAAAGTGATAAAATGAAGGAAGATAGTGAGTACCAGTTTTTAATTAGTCTCCTGCCTTATCTAAAGAGCGTGCCGAATAACCGAAAACTGATAGTTAGGAATAAACTGCAGCAAATATTTATTGAAGAAGAAGAATTTGCATTCAGGATGTCGCATTCACAGGGAAGAGTTCCGTTAGTATACGCTTCTCAGGGACCTCCAAGTGTATCGTCAAACTATTTAACTGAAGGATCAACATCCACACCACTGCCATCTCCAGCATCCTTAACAAACAATGAAACCTCTTTACATTTAAATACCCAATTGCAAAATCAGCCTCTACAACAGTATTTTTCACATTTCAATGATGCTACAATGTAGTTCTTATATAGTTACGAATAAAATTAAACAAAGTGTATTATTGCAACTATTGTATAACTTACCTTAGAGTCACACTGAGACGTTCTTCTGGTGGAATGATTTCACGAAAATTTGAAAATTTAATTATTGATGGACTAATGGCATTTAAAATATATTCAAAAGTATCTTGATTCATTCGATAGTAATCGAAAAACTTTTTTTTGTCTTCTCTTAAATCATCAAATAAATGATTGAATTCTCCCAATGTATTCCTTTTCGCTAATATATTATTAGTCCAACAATTTCTTCTATTTCGATTCAGTCGCCTTCTAACTAAATACGAATTTTCCAAAGTAATTATATTTTCCATTTTACGATTGTTTCCTGAAATGAAATCGTGGGTGACTGATTCGCGTCTGATAAACCGTTTCCAGTAGACGATACCATATATGCGAAATCTGACGAATATTTTCTTCCGATTTCTGACGAATTAATTCTGACAAAAACGCAGCCAGTGGACGACTAGCCTTAAGGTGGGAGTGTAGGGGACGCAAGAAAGGGCCAGTGTTTTCCCCCTTTTTATATCAATACAATTTTTTGTCTCCGGTAAAAACATGAGTTTAAATTTTATTCATTTGGTGATATCAAAAGTTTGAGTGAGCGCATGATTAGCAAATAGCTATTGATTGTTGTTGACGAGGAGGCAAAGGTTCGAATCTTGGCTCAGTGAACCGAGGGTGGTGGTATTTGACAAGTGATTTATTGTTGTGCTTTTCCCATCCTCTCTCCACGCTAATGGTGATTCTTATTTGTAAAGGCCTACTTTGATTATAATATTTAAGTATTTTAACATATCACTTTTACACACACACACACACACACACACACACATATATATATATTTATATATATATATATATATAGAGAGAGAGAGAGAGAGCGAGCGAGAGAAAGAGAGGTGTATGGTTTATGATCTTATCAATTAAATTAGAGCGTTAGTAGCAAGTGTGCTAAACATATCGATAGTAATAAAAATGTCAGGCTGAGAAGTTTTTCTAGCACTCAATGAACCAACACACAATAATATTGCCTAGCGCCTGTAAACTAGACTGTGCCGGCTCGAGCTCGCTCGCTCCAGTCAGGCCACCTCTCATTACAACCAATGTTCTCTGGGAGAGCAAAGCTGTTCAAGCATCCGACTTCGGGTCGGAGCGCGTCGCAAACATCGAACAAAATTGTGTTCTCAACGGCGTTTGCAGTCTCATCCACACAGGCGAACATGTTACGCCTAGGCCGATGTTCGATGTTCGCGACGGGGTTTGTTTCACTAGTGTGTACCCGGCTTTAGGTAGAGAGCTACAAGGTAAGAACTTGGCATGTCTTTTAGACGAGTTCCGAACCGAACACTGTCGTGGACCGGGTTTTATCGATGCACTCATCTTGGTTCCATTGTTATAATGGGTCACGTGAATCATCGCGACGGAACGGATCCGCAGAGATTTGATCTCAACCGTGTCTGTATGTAGTCAGTCACCTGCTCCAGCCCGGTCATGATCTCGACGAGGAAGATGACTAACATTCTGAGTTGGCACAAGTGTAACTTTGTATCTGACACCCTCATCGGTGGGCATGTGGGTTAAGGCGTATCGGTCTCGTTTGGTCTGGTTTGGCGGTGGCGGATAGGTCTAGATGTGATGTGTACATTCGTCCCCACTCCATACCCCTAGTGGTTTTTCTATTCGCTTTCATACCCCATTTGACTAAATAGTTAACGTAGTAACTCTTTATCTGATAGTCAACGGAAGTTACTCAAACTATTTTCATATATTTACAAGTCATATTATTTGCAACTGCAACATTTGAAATAATCAATGCCGACACCTAATATTCATGTTTAAAACGTTATCAATGTTTATCAAAAGGTGTTCTTACTTTAACTACCCTCGTAAAACTCGTTACTACTACTACTAGTACTACTAATAAAGTTCGATAATTATACCTTTAATGGTGGTTGAGGTTTGTTATAAAAATGGTGTTTCTTCGTAATATTGTTATAAGGTCGTTCAACCATCAAAATGTTACTGCACACTTTAAACAAGAGTGTAGCTATACACTATAAGCTATAAATATTGAGTCAATGATTTCAAATCATTACATTTCCCGAGTTATAAGAAGTCAAACTTGATATGTTATGTTTTTTAAAGTAATTATTATTATTATTATTATTATTATTAGCACCGCGTCTTACTACCCGTTCGGGTTATACGCACTTACGCTAAATGTGTAATGGTAGGGTGATTGTGAGATTAAATGAAGGACCTACAGTTTAACGTGGAATCCGAACCACGGTGGAGGCCTGGCATTCCTCACATTCACAAGATGTCTTCTCAGAGGTGAAGGAAGGGTTTGGTAATCAGATACATCTTTGCCGGGACCGAGGATTGAACCCCGGCCGCCAGCATAGAAGTCAGACACCTTACCCCTAGACCACTAGGTCACCAATTTTAAAGTAATTAACGTAACAGTCTGAAACTTAGTATAACTAGACATTCATATGAGGTGTACACGATGAAATATTAATAATACGTTTATGCAAATTAAGATTTAATGTACAAGAAGTTTAAAAGCGGTTTTTAATCGTATATAAATAGTTCTTTAATATCCCGAAAATTCGTTTTTATCTCGTTTTGTGGTACAAAATGTCGTTATTTAAATTTTTTATTGTCTTAACTTTTCTCGTTAGTTTTAATAATGAAACCAAATTAATCATTGCAAAAATTGAGATGAAATTGTCTTTTTCATGAAATGTCTGGTTTTGACTACAGATTGTAGAAACACTCTAACACAGCAGGACCATGTTGGTCGACCACCACCCCTTTTCCCTATTGCCAACCTATGTTATCATCAGGGTTCGGATTTTGAATAACTTGCCTAAACATATCGAAAAACGACCTTAACATAAAAAAAACTACTTTAAATTTTCAATAAAATCTTTTAAAGTATAAACAAAGAGTCGTAATAAATAAAATGCACACCCTCAGATCAAACACGTCCTTTACAAATGTACACTAAGAATTAACCATACATTGAAGTTTTTAAAAAGTAAACTCCTTGCATTCTGCTAAATATAATTTTGTTTTTCAATATCGGCTCCCAACGCAACCTTCAATAACTTAGTTGCAATACTTCACAAAGAATGTTTGTTTATTTAAAACTATCGAGCAAAGAAGATACAAAGTTCATTATCTTCTTATTCCGGAAACTGTGTGTTGCAAACATTTGTTCATTTATAAAATACCGATAGTACTAAAAAAAACACTTATTCAGCAAAAATGCCTTAAAAATACTTAAAACTGCTCGATATTTACTCAAATGTTCCTGTAAATGCCTAAAAATGCCTAATAAAAAAGGAAATCAAGAAAATATAACTTACATTCCAAAATGACAAAAAATTACCAATAAAATACATATTTCGCAAAGAAGGGGATCATGAACAGAGACTATGTACTTATAAGAAATGTCTGTGATGAACCAAAAAATAGATGACATGTCATCAAAAGCTGGTCCCTGGTTATCAGTCATAAGATCTTATACGTTCTCAGAGCGGCTTGCCTTTCGAAATTCGAATGGCACGTTACTACTTACTACTGACTACTAGGATGTAACCGTGAGGCACTGCGCCTGCGCGGTTCTCTCCTCGTTGGCCTGTCTGGGTGACTTGTCTTGTCTAGTCTGGGCTTGTGCTGTCTGTCTAGCCGCTGGGCCAGGGTTGCCACGTAAGCGGTTTTCCCGCTAGATCTAGCTATTTTCAGCTTATCAGTGAAGACGGAACTACCCATCCGATCGATGAAACGGCAGTCCGGTTTACCCGCTTCGGTGGACACGTGATCTAACGCGCTACTCTCGCACTAGACGAGACTGTCGATGACGGGGGAGATAGTGGTTCGATTCTGGTCGGGTGTACTGAGGGTGGTTTTTTCCTAATAATCGGTCCCCCACTCTCCACGCGAATGCGGGTAAACTTCGTCTAAATTGAACAGTCCCTAACCCATTAGCGTAGTTAGTGCATAAGTGTATAACCCTAATGGGTAGTAAGACGTGTTGCTAAAGAAAAAAAGTATGATCGAGAGAAAGGAAGAACCCTATCTGTTGTCAGACACCGTCGATCGGTCTGTAGCTTGTCTACCTACCGAGCTAAGGGTCCTATGCTCGATTCCTGGCATGGGCAATTTATATATATATATATTTTGTGAAATGAGGGTTCTCTCCTTTCACATTGATTAGTCAACGGTGACCTGGTGGTCTAGGGGTAAGGTGTCAGACTTCTATGCTGGCGGCCGGGGTTCAATCCTCGGTCCCGGCAAAGATTTATCTGATTACCAAACCCTTCCTTCACCTCTGACAAGACATCTTGTGAATGTGGGGAATGCCAGGCCTCCACCGTGGTTCGGATTCCACGTTAAACTGTAGGTCCTCCATTTCATCTCACAATCA